>CM029132.1:4931303-4956339 GCA_016859345.1 Istiophorus platypterus | reverse complement strand
ATGCTGGATGTAAAGATGAGGTACACTTCGCTCTGGGTGCTCTCAGTATTCTGTGAGTATTTTTGTGATTTTAGAAAAATATGACTTTCAGAGGCAGAATCATGTTTTTTTAAACAACATTGTAGATTTGTAGACCTGACGAGGGTTGGTGATTTGGCTTAGTTCATGGTCGACAGGACGAGTTATTCCATAGATATTTGTACAATTCATATACATTATATGTTCTAAGGTATAAGGCATTATGCATGCAGCTCTGCAACAAACCTTATGATATAAAATGTCAAACAAACACAGTAGTGACAGAGAGGATTGTAGGTTTCATGATAAGCTAACCTGGAAAGTGGCATTATCTGGCATAGCATTTCAACTTGTGCATCAATCCAAATAAATACACAATAATAGGAAACTTGTCTCTTTAGGTCTTCTAGCTATAAATTCCCATTAGAGTTCACTTCTGGAATCAATAGTGAAACCTTAAGGGGCCAAGAGAGTAGATACCAATAGGTGTAACAGTCTGGCACAGGAGAGGCTGTCCGACCAGGTTTTATTGCGGTGATGCGATCAGTGGGAACGAGATGCAGGTGTGCTCCCCTGCAGCTGCTGGAATCAGGTGAACCACGTTTTCCACACACAGTCTGAGTAGAGAACAGAAACAGGGCAGGGAAAGAGGGAGAGAGAGCAAGAGAGAGAGAGAGAGAGAGAGAGAACCAAAGACCCAGGAGGGTCGGGGCTGGAACCCTGACAAATTCATTCACACAGGCAAATACCATGATGTGGAGCAAAGAACGAGACAGAAAATTCTGTTACTGACGTTGGCCAGGTTGTCGGTCAGCATTCAAGCTGCAGACAGTGATATTCACAACTATCCTGCTACTGAAGCTAACAACACACCACCACCATATCTTGGCCATATCTCCTTTTTGGCCGTTCATCGGCAACTCTCCTTCTGTGGTGGAGTATATGCTGCTATCGTGCCACCAAAGCACCAAGTGAGGCAAAGAAAAAACAGAAGGCTGTCTTTTGGCTTGCTTAGGTCTATTTTCTGGAAAAAGTTTTTTTTCTTGAATCCAATCATGCAGTCAGGTGGTCATTTCTGAGTCTGGGGTCTCAGAGGAAATTGAGGAATTGTGAAACCAGAATAGCAATAGAAGCTGAGAGGATCCACAGATACTATGCTGAGGTTATGGGATGTTTGTGACTGTAGTAATGCAGCTTTGTTTTGTCACTGAAGATAAAGACCCGGGGATATTTTCAGATTAAAATAACATCTCAGTCACTGTGAGAATCTGAAAAGTTGATATCAGCAAAGTTGGACTGTGACCCATGCATAGGCCTTTGCGTATGTCGTTCAGAATAAATGTGTTTTTACCACATTTTAAAAAAAAAAATCAGATTCACTATGAAGACTATTCAGCACACAATGCAGAGGATATAATGTACATGCCTACACACTTTAATTATACATACTTTAGATACACACAACACACACCTCATGACGATAAAGGCACTGTGGTTGCAAGAGCAGTGGGTCCTTGCACTAGAGAGGATGTATTTGCAGTAGGCAGGAACTGTAAACATGACTTTTCTGTGGTAAAAGCCATTTTAGTTGTGTGAGTTTCATGTAAAAAGGAAGGAAGAGACGTTAAGAAGACTTTGAGGGAGAAGTTGAGAAAATTCTGATCACATAATCATGAAATGTAAAACCTTCTTCTGTAATAATCTTCTCTCTCTCTTTTTGTTGTATTATTACTAATGCAAAGAGGATGCTGGATGTAAAGATGAGGTACACTTTGCTCTGTGTGCTCTCAGTATTCTGTGAGTATTTTAGTGATTTTCCAAATCTATGACTTTCAGAGGCAGAATCATGTTTTTTTAAACAACATTGTAGATTTGTAGACCTGACGAGGGTTGGTGATTTGGCTTAGTTCATGGTCGACTGGACGAGTTATTTTCATAGATATTTGTACCATTCATATACATTATATGTTCTAAGGTATAAGGCGTTATGCATGCAGCTCTTATATTTTTATATATATTCAATTTGAAAGAATTTTGCTACAAATGCTACAAATGGTCTTATTCTAAAGAGAAAACAATGGGTAGTTTATGACATACAGTACATATTGTAGCGTACTGTAAGAGGACACACAGCAGCTAGCCTCTGTTTCCCTAGCATTATACATGTGGTTGGTTGTTTAACTTGGAAAGGAGGCAGGACTTTGGGTTTGTAGCAGTGCAGGTAACTCTGGTTTAGTTTAAGAGAAGCATGGACATCAATGTAAATGACCATATGCCATTACAGAGGTTTTTGGGTTTACATTAATATCACATGTTGGTATTTTGTCACATTTAGTCACCTGGTTTTCAAAGCTGCATAGGCTGTGTGCAACTGTACTGGTCCAACATGAGGCCAGAAAAACAACCTACTTCAGTATCCAGGTGATTGCTTCAGATATGAAGTCCTGCACCCTTCTTTAGCCTGTTAATATTCACTGAAGAACCGTGTCCTATTTTATTTTAATATTACTCATTGTGAGTCTGAGTCTGTGTTACCTGCCTTGCCATAGGCAAGACATTGCTGCATTTATCCTGGTTCCCATGCAGTGGATGAGGCAGTGCAGCCCCCCACCACCACCATCACCACCACCAGCCAATGAGTTTTTAGCAGAAAGTTTAAGTGTCATGGTAAAGTTATTTTTATCTAAATAAGTTCCGTTTAAAAAGGAAGGAAGAGAAGTTAAGCTACACTTCTCTTTCTCTCTTTTTGTTGTATCATTATCAATGCAAAGAGGATGCTGGATGTAAAGATGAGGTACACTTTGCTCTGTGTGCTCTCAGTATTCTGTGAGTATTTTAGTGATTTTCCAAATCTATGACTTTCAGAGGCAGAATCATGTTTTCTTAAACAACATTGTAGATTTGTAGACCTGACGATGGTTGGTGATTTGGCTTAGTTCATGGTCGACTGGACGAGTTATTTTCATAGATATTTGTACAATTCATATACATTATATGTTCTAAGGTATAAGGCGTTATGCATGCAGCCCTTATATTGTTATATATGTTCAATTTGAAAGAATTTGTGTCTGTTTCCTGCCTCTTCTTCGTCTCAGAAATGTGTTGATGCCAATGATTTTGACTGTCTGTCAGACTGACCATGTCTGATGAAGTTTCAATCTTTATTTTAGCGCTGAATACAGTCCTCTACGGAAAGGCTGGAGATGACATTTAACATTTAACATTATTATTATTATTATTGAGACTAGATGTCGCATTGACTCTCGGGGGAAACTGTACATTGTTGTTGTGTCATCTATGTTATGGTAGAATCTCTGTAGTTGTTCAGCTGGTCTCAGATCTGGTGACTGTAAAGGGCTTAACATATTATGATTCACTGATTTTCCATTAGGTGAGTAACAAATCATGGTGATTTGGTCCTAAACCAGGTATCAACCAATGAGAGCCATATGTCGCATACTGTTTGTAACTTTGATTTGATGGTAGTGGCTAAATGACTGATGACTGAAGGTAGCAGACTCTTCAGTAAAATTTTATTCCAGTCATTTAATTGTTTTCTCTGACTGGAAATGTATCCTCTCTGCTGATTTAAAAGGACTCTCCTAATGTATAAGCACTTACACTATCTATATTTAAGTGACTGTACTACATACATGTTTAAATTTGCATAATAACCATACTGTGATTCAAACTATCAGCAAAGAAAAACACGTCAAAGTGTACCATTGTCAAATCCAGTCTAGTTGCTTTGGATTTGTGTAAAAGCGAGAAAGTGCAGATGAGCTACACTGATGCAATAGTTATATGAAATGGAACTTCTGTTTCTCAGTAGTCTTTGGTTTCTCTTCACATGCTATGGCCTCAGTCCTTCTCCTTTACATAGAGTAGAATTTCTCAGAAGCAGAGTGACAACATGTTGGCACTGGATGTGAGGATGGGTCAGTCTATTCTCTGTGTGCAGTGGTTTTTCTGTGTTTTTGATTTAATGTGGAGGACTGTGTTAAAACATCACAGGACGTTTTGATAAATTTGCTTTATTTATCTATTTATTTATTTATCTATCTTTTAGCAGCGACTAGCTGCATTTTATACATTAATATCATACATTACCAAACTGTAGTTTCCATTGTCCAGTTGTTTGCAGTATTCAAGTTTATAGCATTTTGATTGATTGTTTGATAATGTCTTAATTTTCAGTCTTTGTTTTAGTGCTAAGTACACTCCTCTCCTATGGACATGCTCAAGGTAACTGCTCAGCCATTACTTCCAAGCAGTTCTCATTTCTTTTTCTGTCATCATTTCACTCTGTGTATCCACACAGGTCAGATACATAGACTGTGACTATATATTTGGTATTGCAGGCTGTGTGCTGATGTGTGAGCGTTTGTGTTGTGTTCTAGATGCTGTGCTGACCCTTGAGCCCGGCTGGTCCACTTTCTTTATCGGAGAATCTGTTACCTTCATATGTGACATAAGGGAAAGAGAGGAAACTGACTGGACATACGACATCAAACGTAACGGTCGAGAACTTTTTCGGTACAGTACAGATAAACAATACAAGTTAGGAAATCTATCTAAAGGGCACAGTGGTGAGTACCAGTGCGTTGGTCACCACAAGAGATCACAGGATACTGAAATCAGTAACAACGTCTCTTTGACTGTATTAGGTAAGTTTTCAACATTTTATACCTTAAGAAAGTTTACTATGACCACTAGTGCTCGTTTGAGCCCTGTTCATCTGATTGCCCCAATTGTTCATATGTACAGTGTAAATCTTATTGTATCTTTAATCTCAGACCATAAACATTTTTAAAATACCCTGAAACTTTTCTCCCAGAAAACATGGAGCCAGTATTTTTAAAAGCTCAGCAGACACTGTAATCTACACTAACTGTACCATTTGTTCCAAAATACCAGATATTGCATGTTATGCAAAGAAAAATCAAATAAGAGGAAGGAAGTACATGGTTCCACAGCGTTCCACATAAAAATCTTATGGAATTATTTGTGGGTTTTTACTGCAAAATTATAGAGATGTTTCCATAATGAAAACCAGACAGAGGATGAATGAGGATGAAGAATTCAGAGAGATTTGAGAGGGGTCTAAGGACAGAGGGTGATATTGGGAAATATAAATAAAACTGAGATGACTTGAAAGTTGTTGTCATGTGATTACAACTTTATCTAATGTTATCTAACATAACATTAAAACCTACCTAACATTGGATGTTTTATGTAATTATTCTTATTTTTTTGAAGACATTCCTATTTGAATAACTTACATGTTTTTGGTTCTTTTAACAAAAGATAAACCCAAGGCCAAACTGATACATGGCACAACAACCATACCAGCAGGAGGCAGCGTGACACTGACCTGCTCTGTGGAGGGTTCTGTTGGATGGAGATATGACTGGTTCAGACGAACCTCAGGCTCTTACGAGCCTCTGACCACGGGAGCCGGTGATCCAAACAGAGAGATCAGTATCTCTCAGGGGGGCGTTTACAGATGCAGAGGGAGAAGAGGAGAACCAGACGTCTACTCCTCTTATCAAAGTGATGAGGTCAACATTGAGAAAACATGTGGGTGTAGCGATTTTGTTTGGAATAAAATATTTGTTCCGTAATACAGTTTTAAAGCCATGAAGTTCCCTAGTAGTTGTTGTTTTGGTTTTTCTTTTTGATATATATTTCTGTTTGTCTTCCATCTTTTTCTTGGCTGTAAACAGTTTCCAATGTGGTCAATTTGACTCTGCAACCAAACTGGCTTCACATATTCAGTGGTGAGATGGTTACTCTTCGATGTGAGATCCAGGGAGGAGACGCCGAGTGGGAGCACGAATGGAAAACTACCAGCTCAGTCAAACCTCTGAATCGAAATGAATACAGGATCAACTCTGCTTCTTGGTCCCACAGTGGGATCTATGAGTGTAGGGGCAGAATTAAAACTGCACCGCATTCTTCAACAGGGTGGAGTAATTCCTTGAATTTGACAGTAGCTAAAAGTAAGTCACAGCATATTTCACCGCTGAGTTTTGCAAACATTGTAAAATAACTTGTAATATATAGTATACCTTTATATTTCTGTTATAATTTAGATTTCGTGGGCAGACATAGAGAAATAATGGCAACTATGCATGATGCAAAAATTGCATGTAAACCACCCGAAACACACTAATATTATTTTATTCTGGAAAAATCTCCTTTTAACAGAACTCCGACCGGTCCTCACTGTGTCTCCTCTATGGCTGAGTCCCGGAGCCTCAGTTACTCTGAACTGTGAGGTTGAAGATCCATCTGCAGGATGGAGGTTCTACTGGTATAAGGCTGTTCCTAATACATCATATAACTTCCACCGCTACGAGCTGCTACCGGGTCACAGCAGTGGGACTGAACAGGATTCCTACATCGTCCATGGGCAGACACACACAGCAGGATATGCGTGTAGAGCTGGAAGAGGAGACCCAGTGTATTACACGCTTCACAGTGGATCAAAGTTTGTCTGGTCTGGTGGTGAGTTTGAATGTTTGTTTTCTGGCGTCTTTCTCTTTCTCTTCAACTGGATTGTACCAGTCGTTATTTATTTCGAGACATATGTCAACTTTCTATCTGCTCTGCACATTGTGACCACACAGCCTTTCCTCTAAAACCAGAATCAGGTCAGACATTCATATTTATGTTTTGTTTTCTTTTTTTTTAAAGTTTAATACATTTTTTCTCCTCTAAAAAAAATGGGCATTGTTAATTTGAAACCTGCATCTTTGTCCTGGCTCCAGGTTTTCTTCATGTCTTCTTTTGTTGGGGCAACTTTTCAGGGTTCATTACTGCCACCAAGTGTTAACATGCATTACTGCCCCTCTGCAGCTGGCACAAGTATACAGTACATCACCACTGTGCTAATATGCTAAATAATTATTTTTAATGTGTGTTTTAATTGATATTGCACAGCTAATCTTATTAGGTTTGACCCTTCATCTTGTTTTGTTTTCCAGATTCTCATCCATCAGCGTCTCTCACAGTGAATCCTGACAGAGTGCAGCACTTCTTCTCTGACTCTGTGTCACTGAGCTGTGAGGGAAAGTCCACTGAGTGGAGAGTGATGAGGTTTACTGAAGGAGGCTACAGGTCACCCTGCTCTTCCTGGGGGACAATGAGTGGATCAGTATGCAGCGTTAATCCTTTATCGAACAACGCAGTGTACTGGTGTGAGACTGTATCCGGACAGTTCAGCAACGCAGTCAACATCACTGGACAGTGTGAGTTTTAACCCTTTTTTCCCCCCTGTTTCTTGTACTTTATCCTGTGTCCTGTAGATTCAGGACATGGCAGGTGAAGTTTATATTCTGAAAATAAAATGTCAGTCTTGATCATTAGTGAATACATCATGTGTGTGAGTTTTTTTGGCTACACATTTAAAATGCTTTAAACCAAATGTCAGGTCTTTGTCAGGCCATTATGCTGGTTCTATCATTAGAAAAGATTGAAAATGATTGAGTTTGTCTGATCTCTTCTAATCAGTGTACAGTGTTTCAACTTGAAACTTGGTCTGTGAATAAAACGTCATATTCTCTGACTGTTTCACAGATAATGATGGTATTATCCTGGTGAGCCCCGTCCATCCTGTGACTGGGGGAGAGTCCGTCACTCTTGGCTGCAAATTCAGGACGGAAAAAGAACTTTCTGCTGTGTTTTTCTATCACAATGACAAACTCATCCAGAGTGATAGTAGACGGGAGCTGACTATCTCTGCAGTGTCAAAGTCAGACGAAGGCTTTTATAAATGTAGTGAAAAAGATCTGCTGATGGCTCCAAGGACCTTGACTTCACCAGGGAGTTGGATGTCAGTGAAATGTGAGTATGATTAAAAGTTGTTTCCTCAACATTTATATCATAAACTGCTACAATCTGAGATAGTAAGTAATCTTAATGAAACATAATTTAAATACAGAAGTAAACACATGATCGTGAGTCATTGTTTTGACTCTTGTAGTTTTGTTACTAAGACTTACTAAGACTGCAACAAACCTTATGATATAAAATGTCAAACAAACAGTAGTGACAGAGAGGATTGTAGGTTTCATGATAAGCTAACCTGGAAAATGGCATTATCTGGCATAGCATTTCAACTTGTGCATCAATCCAAATAAATACACAATAATAGGAAACTTGTCTCTTTAGGTCTTCTAGCTATAAATTCCCGTTAGAGTTTACTTCTGGAATCAATACTGAACCCTTAAGGGGCCAAGAGAGTAGATACCAATAGGTGTAACAGTCTGGCACAGGAGAGGCTGTCCGACCAGGTTTTATAGCAGTGATGCGATCAGTGGGAACGAGATGCAGGTGTGCTCCCCTGCAGCTGCTGGAATCAGGTGAACCACGTTTTCCACACACAGTCTGAGTAGAGAACAGAAACAGGGCAGGGAAAGAGGGAGAGAGAGCAAGAGAGAGCAAGAGAGAGAGAGAGAGAGAACCAAAGACCCAGGAGGGTCGGGGCTGGAACCCTGACAAATTCATTCACACAGGCAAATACCATGATGTGGAGCAAAGAACGAGACAGAAAATTCTGTTACTGATGTTGGCCAGGTTGTCGGTCAGCATTCAACATCTCAGTCACTATGAGATTCTGAAAAGTTGATATCAGCAAAGTTGGACTGTGACCCATGCATAGGCCTTTGCGTATGTCGTTCAGAATTAATGTGTTTTAATACATTTAAAAAAAAAAAATCAGATTCACTATGAAGACTATTCAGCACACAATGCAGAGGATATAATGTACATGCCTACACACTTTAATTATACATACTTTAGATACACACAACACACACCTCATGACGATAAAGGCACTGTGGTTGCAAGAGCAGTGGGTCCTTGCACTAGAGGGGATGTATTTGCAGTAGGCAGGAACTGTAAACATGACTTTTCTGTGGTAAAAGCCATTTTAGTTGTGTGAGTTTCGTGTAAAAAGGAAGGAAGAGACGTTAGACTCTGAGGGAAAGTTGAGAAAATTCTGATCACATAATCATGAAATGTAAAACCTTCTTCTCTAATAATCTTCTCTCTCTCTTTTTGTTGTATCATTATCAATGCAAAGAGGATGCTGGATGTAAAGATGAGGTACACTTTGCTCTGTGTGCTCTCAGTATTCTGTGAGTATTTTAGTGATTTTCCAAATCTATGACTTTCAGAGGCAGAATCATGTTTTTTTAAACAACATTGTAGATTTGTAGACCTGACGAGGGTTGGTGATTTGGCTTAGTTCATGGTCGACTGGACGAGTTATTTTCATAGATATTTGTACAATTCATATACATTATATGTTCTAAGGTATAAGGCATTATGCATGCAGCCCTTATATTGTTATATATATTCAATTTGAAAGAATTTTGTGTCTGTTTCCTGTGTCCTCTTCGTCTCAGAAATGTGTTGATGCCAATGATTTTAACTGTCTGTCAGACTGACCATGTCTGATGAAATTTCAGTCTTTATTTTAGCGCTGAATACAGTCCTCTACGGAAAGGCTGAAGATGAGCAATTGTTTTTTCTTAACATTTAACATTATTATTATTATTATTCAGACTAGATGTTGCATTAACTCTCAGGGATACTACGTTGTTGTTTTGTCATCCATGTTATGGTAGAATCTCTGTAGTTGTTCAGCTGGTCTCAGATCTGGTGACTGTAAAGGGCTTAACATATTATGCTTCACTGATTTTCCATTAGGTGAGTAACAAATCATGGTGATTTGGTCCTAAACCAGGTATCAACCAATGAGAGCCATGTGTCACATACTGTTTGTAACTTTGATTTGATGGTAGTGGCTAAATGACTGATGACTGAAGGTAGCAGACTCTTCAGTAAAATTTTATTCCGATCATTTAATTGTTTTCTCTGACTGGAAATGTATCCTCTCTGCTGATTTAAAAGGACTCTCCTAATGTATAAGCACTTACACTATCTATATTTAAGTGACTGTACTACATACATGTTTAAATTTACATAATAACCATACTGTGATTCAAACTATCAGCAAAGAAAAACACGTCAAAGTGTACCATTGTCTAATCCAGTCTAGTTGCTTTGGCTTTGTGTAAAAGGGAGAAAGTGCAGATGAGCTACACTGATGCAATAGTTATATGAAATGGAACTTCTGTTTCTCAGTAGTCTTTGGTTTCTCTTCACATGCTATGGCCTCAGTCCTTTTCCTTTACATTGAGTAGAATTTCTCAGAAGCAGAGTGACAACATGTTGGCACTGGATGTGAGGATGGGTCAGTCTATTCTCTGTGTGCAGTGGTTTTTCTGTGAGTATGTCACCGACTAATGATACAGATTAAGGAAACTGTTGTGGGACCAGTCTAACAGTGGTTTGTTCAGCTTCCCTGATGGTTTGAACAGAGCAGACTTGTTATCATTGTAGTTGAGAAGGATCTTTGCTGTTTGATTTAATGTGGAGGACTGTGTTAAATCATCAAAGGACGTTTTGATAAATTTGCTTTATTTATCTATTTATTTATTTATCTATCTTTTAGCAGCGACTAGCTGCATTTTATACATTAATATCATACATTACCAAACTGTAGGGGCCAGTGAAGGGCCAGTCGTTTGCAGTATTCAGGTTTATAGCATTTTGATTGATAATTAAGACATTATCAAAAAATCAATCTTTTTTTTAGTGCTAAGTACACTCCTCTCCTATGGACATGCTCAAGGTAACTGCTCAGCCATTACTTCCAAGCAGTTCTCATTTCTTTTTCTGTCATCATTTCACTCTGTGTATCCACACAGGTCAGATACATAGACTGTGACTACATATTTGGTATTGCAGGCTGTGTGCTGATGTGTGAGCGTTTGTGTTGTGTTCTAGATGCTGTGCTGACCCTTGAGCCCGGCTGGTCCACTTTCTTTATCGGAGAATCTGTTACCTTCATATGTGACATAAGGGAAAGAGAGGAAACTGACTGGACATACGAAATCAAACATAACGGTCGAGAATTTGTTCGGGACAATCCACATAAACACTACAAGTTAGAAAGTCTATCTAAAGAGAACAGTGGTGAGTACCAGTGCGTAGGTCACCACAAGAGATCACAGGATACTGAAATCAGTAACAAAGTCTCTTTGACTGTATTAGGTAAGTTTTCAACATTTTATACCTTAAGAAAGTTTACTATGACCACTAGTGCTTGTTTGAGCCCTGTTCATCTGATTGCCCCAATTGTTCATATGTACAAATATGCAGGACTCAAAAATTGCATGTAAACCACCCAAAACACACTAATGTGTTTTTATTCTGGAAAAATCTCCTTTTAACAGAACTCCGACCGGTCCTCACTGTGTCTCCTCAATGGCTGAGTCCCGGAGCCTCAGTTAGTCTGAACTGTGAGGTTGAAGATCCATCTGCAGGATGGAGGTTCTACTGGTATAAGGCTGTTCCTGATCCATCACATGACTCCTACAGCTACGAGCTGCTACCCGGTCACAGCAGTGGGACTGAACAGGATTCCTACATCGTCCATGGGCAGACACACACAGCAGGATATGTGTGTAGAGCTGGAAGAGGAGACCCAGTGTATTACATGCTTCACAGTGAATCAAAGTTTGTCTGGTCTGGTGGTGAGTTTGAATGTTTGTTTTAATACATTTTAATACAGTTTTAATACATTTTTTCTCCTTTAAAAAATTGGGCATTGTTAATTTGAAATGTGCATTAGATTCAAACATGTCTATTTTTTAATGAGATTGATTTGTAATCAAGTATTTGTCAAATCTGGTAATGATAACTTTCAAACAAAGTAACTTGTTTGAGAGAAAAGAACAAAATGAAAAAGAAAAAAACTACAAAAACCCTCAAACACACAGTTTCGTTTTCATTCAACTATTTCTAAACCTGCATCTTTGTCCTGGCTCCAGGTTTTCTTCATGTCTTCTTTTGTTGGGGCAACTTTTCAGGGTTCATTACTGCCACCAAGTGTTAACATGCATTACTGCCCCTCTGCAGCTGGCACAGATATACAGTACATCACCACTGTGCTAATATGCTAAATGCTAAATAATTATTTTTAATGTGTGTTTTAATGATATTGCACAGTTAATCTTATTAGGTTTGACCCTTCATCTTGTTTTGTTTTCCAGATTCTCATCCATCAGCGTCTCTCACAGTGAATCCTGACAGAGTGCAGCACTTCGTCTCTGACTCTGTGTCACTGAGCTGTGAGGGAAACTCCACTGAGTGGAGAGTGATGAGGTTTACTGAAGGAGGCTACAGGTCACCCTGCTCTTCCTGGGGGACAATGAATGGATCAGTATGCAGCGTTAATCCTTTATGGAACAACACAGTGTACTGGTGTGAGACTGTATCCGGACAGTTCAGCAACGCAGTCAACATCACTGGACAGTGTGAGTTTTAACCCTTTTTTCCCCCCCGTTTCTTGTATTTTTTCCTTTGTCCTGTAGATTCAGTCTATGGCAGGTCAAGTTTATATTCTGAAAATTAAATGTCAGTCTTGAACATTAGTGAATACATCATGTGGGTGTGGGGTTTTTTGGCTACACATTTAAAATGCTTTAAACCAAATGTCAGGTGTTTTTCAGGCCATTATGCTGGTTCTATCATTAACGTCATATTCTCTGACTGTTTCACAGATAATGATGATGGTATTATCCTGGTGAGCCCCGTCCATCCTGTGACTGGGGGAGAGTCCGTCACTCTTGGCTGCAAATTCAGGACGGAAAAAGAACTTTCTGCTGTGTTTTTCTATCACAATGACAAACTCATCCAGAGTGATAGTAGACGGGAGCTGAATATCTCTGCAGTTTCAAAGTCAGATGAAGGTTTCTACAAGTGTCGCTGCTCAGGAAGAGATTCCCCACAGAGCTGGATGTCAGTTAATGGTTAGTAGGGCTAAAAGGTTTCATGCACTTTCTTTTTTGTGGTTTTCTGTCAACATATTTATAGATGGATTATAAAGGCACCAGGCTTTCAATTTTCTGAAAGAAATTTTTAATTCCTATGAAGGAAATTCCTAGATTAGCAAAGTTTCTTAATACTTTTATTAACTTTTAATCAATATATAGTGTTGACACCAGCTGAAAGCTCTTCATTTCCTGTGCTGCTCATCATTCGGCTGGTTTATGGAACCATAGTGATGATTCTCCTCCCGCTGCTTTATTTGTGTTGGTACAGACAGACAAAGGGTGAGACCTTTTCCTGTTTATTTTATAGAAACTACACCCTGCTTTCTACAAATAACTGTCATGACATGGAGAAGTTGTTCAATTTGAAAAGCAAAATCATGTAACTTAATAATTATTGTCTGGTTCACAGATCCATGTTGCAACAGGTTGGTACAACACTCTCTTGTCTTACATTCAACGTAACAGCAGCACTTAACATGTTTTTTGTCTTTTTTAGTTTTTTTTTTTTACCCCTTTTGGTAGTTTGATCTTGGGCAACTTATTTTGACCACATGTTTCAGGCTCGCCCAGTCCCAGAGAATCAGTCAGAGGTCTGCTACAGAACAAACTGTCAACCAAGATGAAAATCAACAGCAAGTGCACTCGTCTCTTCTCCATGGTCATTTTTTCATCTAATCTCAAATGCTCTCACAGCTATTTCTAACCCTCTTCTATATTCATATCCAGGTGTTATATTTGACAATAATCCCATGTTCTGCGCGCCAGGAGTAATATTTTTAAATACTGTTATAGCAAATCGTGATGATTTAAAATTTGGCCTGAGGTTTAGAACACAATCACGGACATGAAGTGACTAATTTGATGTTATCTTTATTTCTATTGACTTGCAGATGATGTTTGTGTGTACGAATCAGTCGGAGGCTCTGAAAACAGCAGGAATGGTACAAACTTTGATTCATGCAGAATGAAGAGTGAGTCAAATCCAGGCCAGTAAAAAAATTTCTAGATTTGGCTGGACGTGCAGATGAGTACAGAAATGTCATAGGTCAGATTCAGCCCAAAGGGGTTGCGAAGAAGAGTGAGTACACAAAATATGAAACATCAGAAATAAATGAAGTGATAGCTCAAAACAGTGGGCTTCTGGGAAGGTTTTCCACCGTTTAGACACAAGAGCATTAGTCGGCCACTGAGGCTGGATGCTTTAAGTCATCCCTAAGGTGTTAAATGACTCAGGGCTCCTTGCAGGCCAGTGTATTTCCTCCACACCAAACTTGGAAACCATTTCTCTGTGGACCCGGCTTTGTGCATGGGAGCTTTGTCATGTTGAAGCAGGAAAGGGTCCAACACAAACTGCTGCTATTTTCTAAAATATAAGTGGATGCTGTAGATTTAAGAGTTTGATTTTTTGGAGTAAAGAGGCAGAACTGAAACCATGAAACCCATGAAAAGCCCACAGAACATACATACCATTCAAATTCTAGACAGCATTAGTTTCTCAGATTTCAAATGAATTCAGCGAAACAGTAAACAGCTTTAATAAAGTTACAGCTTCAATGTATCAAGTTCATATTTTTCATTCACAGCTTTTGTGGTTTTGTTCCAGGTCCTTGAAGAAAGGTTCATCATGGAGAAAACAAGAGGAGCAAAGATGACAACACAAAAAACACAATTCATGTTCAGAGACATGTTCAAAAGCATTTATACAACTTCTGCCATCCAAATATTAGACACACTGTATTTTAATCTGGTTCCTATTTATGCTTATTATGTATATTTCAGTGCAACAATGCAGTAGATTTGTAGATTAGATGATTTAGGACAAATGTACTTTTAAAGAAAGCTGTGATGTTGTACATATGCATATCTTGAACATTATTTAGAAATGACCAACTGGAGGATGATATCAAAAGTTTGATTCTCAGGGCAACGAGCTCAACTGATGGAAAGGTCAGTTTGGGGTTAAAAAAAAAAAAAAACAACCTCCAGTCACTTACCAGGATTCTGTGAGATTACAAACATACCCATACAGTACAAACATACTTATCTGTTTAGTTCTAGTGAAGAATCTTATATATATAAATGTATTTCTCAGTTTTACAAAGTGGAGTATGAGATATTATTGATGGATACACTGGTTATCCTACGATAATTTGTACTAGATTAACATCAGAGATGTGGCAACTTTGTAGAAGATTATCATGACAAATTGAGAGACTTCTATTGGTTGTTGTTTAATGGTAAATTATATCTATATGTTTCTATTCTTTATATTTTATATCAGACTCTATCTCCGTTTCTTATTTTGTCTCAATATTTTATTATTACTATATTATGGTTGTGTGCATTGCACTTGACTTACTTTCTACCAAGCTGCACTTGGTATGTGACGCCTCTTTTCTGATTGCAAAGACAAACTACCAGATGTGAGTGTAATGATACTCTTTAATTATGTTTTCACAACACCCCATCCTCATATATAAGGAGGACGTCTCTTATCCCATCCATGCTGATAAGCAGTCGCTCAGCTAGTTTCTTCTTAGGCCCCAGTTGCCAAGTAATCTTTACAGCAACAGAAGCAAAACAGACGCAATGGTTTATTTTGCTGTTTTGTTAAATTCATTGGATTTTCCCATTGTGCTTTTAGTTAATTTAAAGGATGTGCAGCACCAGAGGATATCTGAAATGACAAATTTCTTTACTCCATCTTGCAAGGTTGCAGCCCTCAGGCCCCATAAAGTGCCAAAACTGAAAAAACTGAAAAATTAAAAGTTGGAAAACTTCAATTATACTAATTATAACTCAACAAAATATGTTCATAACATGACTGCTTTACAAACAATTCCTGATATTTGGGGGCCAAGTGGCCAAACTGTGTAAGCACTGTATGTGTTCCGACCATTACTCATTCATCTTTTTCTTTATCTGCCTTTAGAGCGTATGGCAGCCCCTAGAAGTAAATGGTAAAAAGTTGTAAAATTTGTCAACTGACCTGGGACAATCCCTCTGATTCTGTAAGCCAATTTTTATGTCTGCACATCGAGCTCTCTAGTGCCACCAATTGGTCAGAGAGGTCCATATATGTTCCTAAGTTCTGAACAGCATGTCTGATTTTAAAAGAAATAGGTACAGTTGGATTCCCTGGATCAAGCTGAGTTCAATGCACAATATGACATCAGTTTCCTCCATATTGGATTCTTTCACCATATTGGATTTTTCTCAGTCGTCTACTGTGTTCGAGGTCCATGAAGAGAAGTCCATCATCAACAAATCAAAAGAAACACAGGGGATCAAAAATATGACATTTGCGTTTTGGCCGTTTTTGCTGCATTTATGTAAATTGGAATAGTTAGAGGTTTACTATCCAAGGGATTGCTGTATGATGTATGGTTCTATGTGGGGACAAAGGGCCTGAAAGCTGTCATCTGAGAAAGCCCAGTGACAGACATCAACAATTGTTTTTCATATTTTTTCGGCTCTGTATGTGCATTCATACTTGCATATGACCCTTTGCCCTGTGGTTTTCCTTTCATCTACTAAGCAGTTCTGTGTGCTCAGTTGTTCCGGTGGTCAAATATCTTATCAGCTTCATCTGTGAGTACATGTGTGAAGCATAATTTAATGCTTAGCCCTGTTAAATGTGTTTAATTATGTATTATCATTGGAGTGTTTTGTAGAATATTTCTCAACAATTCAAAATCGTTATTCCTACATTTTGGACATTTTACGTATTTTCTGTTTCTGATTCTCAAATACTGTATTGATGTATGTTATCTTTTTTATTAATGATCAATATTTGTGAGTAATGTAATTAAACTGAGATGTCAAAAAATGTTAAAAAATGTGAGAACATTTTGAGACCGAGCGTATTATTTTAAAATCAATACATTTACACTCTTAAAACTGTCTGTTTTTGCATCAGAGTTTTGGAAGTTATCTGAGGAGCTAAGGGTGTGTCCTTTAGCATGTCTTTTTTTTGTTGGTTACATTTCTTAAATGACTCACTGGGAAGCATCATTTTACAGTCAATGCATCACTTCTTCTTTCAAAACGTTTGCAAATGTGTAAAAACTTGAAGGTTTCAGCAAGAATTTTCCTAAATCCTCAGCTGGTCAGTTGATCCTGCTGAATTCCCATAAGGGCTATTTTTAAAATGAATATAATCTAATTGGAAAATTATGTTTGAAAAAAAAAATTGCATAAAGGGGAATGGGATTGCCCAGTGAATGATCAATTCTTAAAACAAATAGATAGAATCCACTTGATGACCATTATGTCAGTTATGATTTTCAGTTATCGACACAATCTGAAAACAATCTGGGATGTTTGAAAAAAATGTAAACTCCATATGCTGATGAAGATCATGTGATATAATCAGATGAAGATCATGTGATCTTCGAGGTTCAGCTTCACTCACATTATACAGTAACAGAGGTTTCCAGTCGAATGCAGTTATGCATTTGGTTTTTGACCATAAACAAAAGTGTTCGGTTTCTGACCTGCAATTGGTGCTAGAGTTCTATTTCTCCTCTGATGGATTTCATGGTGGTGCTAAAGGAATATGTGGAGGGGTTCATCAGTCATTCTGCTCCAACCTCTGGGGAAAATGAATGTCTGTACAGAGTTGCAAGGCAAACCACCTAGGAGTTGTTGAGATACACTCACTGGCCACTTTATTAGGAACACTATACTGATACTGGGTAGGAACTCCATTCGCTCTTATAACAGCCTCAGTTCTTCATACCATTGATTCCACAAGATATTTGAAATGTTCTGTGAGATTCTGGTTCATGTTGATGTGATTGTATCATATAATTTCTACAGATTTGTCAGATGCATAGTCATGCTGCCAGTCTCCTGTTCTACCTAAGGTGTTCTGTTGGATTCAGATATGGTGACTGGGGAGAAACACTGAAGTACACTGAACTCAATGTCATGTTCATGCAACTAGTTTGAGATGACTTTTGCTTTGTGATCTGGTGCATTACCCTGCTGGAGGTAGGCATTAGAAGACGAGTAAAACGTGACTGAAAAATGGATGCATGTTGTCAGCAACAAGAACCAGAGAGACTGTTGCATTCAAAAGATGATTGACTGGTACTAAGGGGCCTGAAGTGTGCCACAAAAACGTCCACAGCTCTATTCCACCACCGCCGCCAGCCTGGACTCTTGACACAAGGCAGGTAGCCCAGTGCAGCCTCAGATTCCTGTTTTTGACCAATAGGAGTGGGATCCAATGTGCCTGCTGTCGACCATCTGGCACCAACAATCATGCCACAGTCAAGAGAAATTCCTGACCTTTATACGTCTGATTGTATTCATTGCCCTGCTGCCACATGACTGGATGACTGGATAATTGCATTAAATAGCAGGTGTACAAGTGTTTCTGATAATGTGTTGGTCAGTGTATGTCAGTCTGAACCAAAATGATAGGGCGACTGACCATCCAGCTATTGCAATCCCAAAAGCCACACCGAAAAATATGAGTCCCCTCATGAGTCCCCCTCATGTCAGGATTTTTTTTTTGTCAGAATTTGAAAATCCTGACAAAAAGTTTATGAAAAATGGTGTGAAGAACACAAGTGTGGAGTTGTCTTGAGAGGCATCAAACACAGTGTAATGTGCTGCTTCGTGGCCGGTGTCAAGTATGTTTCTGTTTCATCTTGTGGGTGTTGTTGTCGTGGGAGGCTCTTAGTTCATAGGAAATGGTGTTGTGCTGCCGGCAGTCCGCCAAACACCCCTGTTTGTTTCTCAATTTCGAAACCACTAGAAAATGCCCTTATTTGTGGATATTGATTGGACTTCGGCTTCCAGTAATCTTGGTCTATTGTTTTATACACACACACACTCACACACACAAACACACACACACATATATATTTATTTATAAATTTATTTATTTACCCTCCCATTGGTCTGTGGTGATCAGAAATGGCCTTGTTCGCTTGCAGGTGTGAAAGGCTGCATGTGAAGTATAAGTTTTGCTTTCGGATGGATGTGGTTATCAGTCTCAATATAAAATAAACCACTACAGCATCTTGAAACAGCAGCTTCTCTCTCAAGAGGTACAGCAGTTTTGGTTCACATCCCCCATCCTAAAACCCATGGGCCAAGATCACTGCCCGACGGGACAGAAAATTTGCCGTGGTGTCCCTTTCATCCCTCTTACTCACACTCAGACAGGGGCAAGGCATTACTACTTGATTGGCGAGTATCTTGTGGAGGGGAAGGGGCAGAGACCTGCCCATTCAATCTTTATTTATCTCCATCTTATCCAATATTGCTTTTTCAGAACCCCTTGCTGACTCAGTACGTACACACCACCCACCCCATCATCGTCGATGGTACTGTCACGATTGTCGGACTGTGAGGAATCTAGGTGCAATCTCTCTCTACAAACATGGCAGGTGTAGCCTGCTCCTGATGATTCCCCTGCAGAGCGTTAGGAGCCTTTGCCCCCTTCAGGTTTATTAAGGGTAAGAGTTGATTAATACTGGATCAGGATTACCAGAGTTAATGGCAAATAGTCAAGGGGGGGCAATCTTGAAATTTTCACCTAATAGTTTTATCACCTAACAGCTTACTGGGGTTTGCTGCATTGTGTCTTTGTAGATCTGGAGAAAGCGTATGACAGGGTGCCCAGAGAGGAACTGTGGTACTGTATGAGGAAATCTGGAGTGACAGAGAAGTATGTTAGAGTGGTGCAGGACATGTATGTGGACTGTAAGACAGTGGTTAGGTGTGCTGTAGGTGTGACAGAGGAGTTCAAGGTGGAGGTGGGACTGCATCAGGGATCAGCTCTAAGCCCCTTCTTGTTTGCTATGGTGATGGACAGACTGACAGACGAGGTTAGACAGGAATCTCCATGGACTATGATGTTTGCAGATGACATTGTGATATGTAGTGAGAGCAGGGAACAGGTGGAGGAGAAGCTTGAGAGGTGGAGATTTGCCCTGGAAAGGAGAGGAATGAAGGTTAGCCGCAGCAAGACAGAGTACATGTGTGTTAATGAGAGGGACCCAAGTGGAAGAGTGAGGTTACAGGAGAAGAGATAAAGAAGGTGGAGGATTTTAAGTACTTAGGGTCAACAGTCCAGGGCAATGGAGAGTGTGGAAAAGAGGTGAAGAAGCGTGTGCAGGCAGGCTGGAACGGGTGGAGAAAAGTGTCAGGTGTGATGTGTGATAGAAGAGTTTCAGCTAAAATGAAAGGAAAGGTGTACAAAACTGTGGTGAGACCAGCGATGCTGTTTGGTCTAGAGACAGTGCCACTGAGGAAAAGACAGGAGGCAGAGCTGGAGGTAGCAGAGATGAAGATGTTGAGGTTCTCTCTGGGAGTGACCAGGATGGATAGGATCAGGAATGAGTACATCAGAGGGACAGCACATGTTAGAGGCTTGGAGATAAAGTCAGAGAGGCCAGACTGAGATGGTTTGGACATGTCCTGAGAAGAGATAGTGAATATATTGGTAGAAGGATACTGAGTTTTGAACTGCCAGGCAGGAGGCCTAGAGGAAGACCAAAGAGGATGTTTATGGATGTAGTGAAAGAGGACATGAAGGTAGCTGGTGTGAGAGAAGAGGATGCAGAAGACAGGGTTAGATGGAGGACACTGATTCGCTGTGGCGACCCCTAAAGGGAAAAGCCGAAAGAAAAAGAAGAAGAGCTTACTGGGGTTTAGCAAAAGATCTGACCTGATCTTTTATTCAACTGTCGTTTTTCATATTTTCCAGTTATGTTCCTTGATAGTGCAGAAGAGGAAACAGACATATCTTCACTCAATGGTTGATGGTCGGGTTTGTTGCCTGAGCTGCTTCGTTACATATATTGCTGTGCTCGGTTTTATGCTCTGCCTTCATGGTATGTACAACTCTGCATATAAGTTTATGGATTTTTGCTGTTATGACTAATATATATATATATATATATATATATATATGATGCTGTCTGCTAAGTGGATAGCATAGAGTAGGTAGTTATTTACTGCAGAACTTACTGGATGGGACATTTCTTTCTTGGTTCTGCTGTAATCCAAACAAATTAGTTTTCCACTCATCATAAAGCCACAATATGCTAATGGTGCTCAACATTTATTGAAAATTCAAGCTCCCCACCCCTTTGAGTATTTATAAGTAATGAATAGACAAGCTATTGTACCCGATGGTTCCTTCTTTTTTCTCGGTCAGCATATTTTCTGTTGCATCTGCCAGGAAACCAACTTTAAAATCTTGATGCAAGTCAGGGATAGGTCATCCTCTCCGTTTTTGTTGTGAACACATCGTTTCTTTAGTGGAACTGGTTATATTATTATACCCTAAACTGTACCCATGTATATTCTATTCTGATAAATCATAGTTAGAAAGGAAGAGAAACACTACTCCTTTCTTCATGGCTATTTGAAAGGGTTTAAAGCCGATATCACTCTGACATGATTGACTGTCTACTTCTGTTAGCTACTGTTTATAGGCCAGTTATTTGTTCTTTGGTATTGCAGGCTGTGTGGTGATGTGTGAGCGTTTGTGTTGTGTTCTAGATGCTGTGCTGACCCTTGAGCCCGGCTGGTCCACTTTCTTTATCGGAGAATCTGTTACCTTCATATGTGACATAAGGGAAGGAGAGGAAACTGACTGGACATACGAAGTCAAACGTAACGGTGGAGAATTTCTTTGGTACAGTCCACATAAACACTACAAGTTAGGAAGTCTATATAAATGGAACAGTGGTGAGTACCAGTGCGTTGGTCACCACAAGAGATCACAGGATACTAAAATCAGTAACAACGTCTCTTTGACTGTATTAGGTAAGTTTTCAACATTTTATACCTTAAGAAAGTTTACTATGACCACTAGTGCTCGTTTGAGCCCTGTTCATCTGATTGCCCCAATTGTTCATATGTACAACTATGCAGGATGCAAAAATTGCATGTAAACCACCCAAAAACACACTAATATGTTTTTATTCTGGAAAAATCTCCTTTTAACAGAACCCCGACCGGTCCTCACTGTGTCTCCTCTATGGCTGAATCCCGGAGCCTCAGTTACTCTGAACTGTGAGGTTGAAGATCCATCTGCAGGATGGAGGTTCTACTGGTATAAGGCTGTTCCTGATCCATCACATGACTCCTACAGCTACGAGCTGCTACCCGGTCACAGCAGTGGGACTGAACAGGATTCCTACATCGTCCATGGGCAGACACACACAGCAGGATATGTGTGTAGAGCTGGAAGAGGAGACCCAGTGTATTACACGCTTGACAGTGAATCAAAGTTTGTCTGGTCTGGTGGTGAGTTTGAATGTTTGTTTTCTGGCGTCTTTCCCTTTCTCTTCAACCGGATCGTACCAGTCGTTATTTATTTCGAGACATATGTCAACTTTCTATCTGCTCTGCACATTATGACCACACAGCCTTTCCTCTAAAACCAGAATCAGGTCAGACATTCATATTCATGTTTTTTTATTTCTTTTTTTTTTTAAGTTTTAATACATTTTTTCTCCTCTAAAAAATTGGACATTCGAATCAGTGTACAGTGTTTCAACTTGAAACTTGGTCTCTGAATAAATGTCATATTCTCTGACTGTTTCACAGATAATGATGATGGTATTATCCTGGTGAGCCCCGTCCATCCTGTGACTGGGGGAGAGTCCGTCACTCTTGGCTGCAAATTCAGGACGGAAAAAGAACTTTCTGCTGTGTTTTTCTATCACAATGACAAACTCATCCAGAATGATGGTAGACGGGAGCTGACTATCTCTGCGGTGTCAAAGTCAGACGAAGGCTTTTATAAATGTAGCGGAAAAGATCTGCTGATGGCTCCAAGGACCTTGACTTCACCAGGGAGTTGGATGTCAGTGAAATGTGAGTATGATTAAAAGTTGTTTCCTCAACATTTATATCATAACTGTGCTACAATCTGAGATAGTAAGTAAACTTAATGAAACATAGTTTAAAAACAAAAGTAAACACATGATCGTCAGTCATTGTTTTGTACTCTTGCAGTTTTGTTACTAAGACTTGATGCAACCTTGACTGTGTTTCTCTAAAGCACTATGGAAAACCTGAGAAAATAACATAGATGATTTATTATAGCAGCGTCCAGGCCTGAAAGCTCTTGGCTTCCTGTGCCGCTGATTGTTGTTGCGTTGGTTTGTGGAACTTTACTGATTATTCTCATGCTGCTGTTGTTGATTTTCTGGAGAAAGTCAAAAGGTGAGATCTTTTCCTTCTAACATTTATTCAGAATAGAGAGATGTCATGAGATATATGTATTCTAATGTAATTTCATATAATGTTACTACAATAGAAGACATCGAAATACAAAACCATGTCACGGAAACCATGTCTTTTTCACAGAATCACTCTTTATCAGGTTGGTACAACACTCTCTTTTCTCATTTTGAACATAACAATGGTACATTATATGTTTCTTATTATATCTATTCTATTATAACATGTGTTGGGGGGGGGGTCCACCAGGCGTCAAAGCACCGATCAAAGCTCTGCTTCAAACTACATGGTCAACCAGGATGAAATTCTGTGCACACAATACACCTCTGATCTCCATGGTCAGCCCTGATCCTGATTAATTTCTTGATTTATTGTTAACGTCCAAGCCTAACCTTTCCTTTAATGGTGATCTGATTTTGGAATTGATTAATGATTGATTAATGATTGATTTTCACTACTCTGCAGGGGATGCTTGTCTTTATGAATCAATCAAAGGCCCTGAGGACACTGAAACTAGTACAGTATTTACTTTTTGTTTACCATGGTGCACTTGGAGATACTAAAATGATTGTGTAAAATGAAGTGTAAACGATTGACAATCCCTTAAAAAATATCTCCATTTCAGATGAATCCAGGGATGTCACGTATTGTTTCTTCGAGCTTGAAAACTTACCCAAAATGGGTGAGTACATTCTGTAGCACAGTAGATAGGAAATACTTGATGTTTTTGTGGGCCAGCATTGCCCAAATCAAAAGCGCCTTTTCATTCGTTCGTGTGAACCTTGTAACAGGGAGGAATAATAAACCAGAGGAGAGCTGTGTTTACGCTGACGTGAGGACAGGATCAGCTGCAGGTACGGCCGTCTACAACAGTCATGCCTGAAGTTTTCATTCTGTGTTGTGCTGCCTGCCACAGTGCCATGTTTTTTTTTAAATCCTACCACCAGGAGCCGTAAAGTCTTTTAGCTTTTGGTGCCAAGTAAATTATATTTAATTTAATTTAATTTTCTGTTGTACTCCACTGGCATATGCATAAACATAAGGTTATACCACCTTTCAGTTATCTTTATTCTGTCCAACCCTCCATCTGTCTGTCCATAAACCTGAAACGTGGCCTGTGTTTTAGATGAAAATCTGATGTATGCCCAGGTCCACTCCCACAATAAAAGTAAGTAAAGTCTACGTCCACCTGCAGCTGATATTGTCAAACAGGTTAGTCTTAAATAGTGAAATGTGCCTTTTGTGTCTATCTAAGACAATTTACAAAATGGTAGTATTTTGTAATATCCTAAAGTTAGATTTTTTTCTTTGCTTTGCTTAATTACCTTTTCTCTTCCATTATCATTACCTGCACTTCTGACTATCAAACTATCATTTCAGCATACCCCAACTAATATTGTAATCTGTAAATTTTATGGTTTGTTGGTGGGTTTTTTTTTCAAAATGTGTTGGCTGCGTTGCTCAAAAAAACGGTTTGATTCTGCACTTTAGCAGTGTGAACAGCGCAAACTGAGACATTACTGGTAAACATTTCAATCTAATCAAATCCATTCATAGGAAAATCAACTCCCGCCACGGCTGAAGAAATGATTTATTCTGAAGTCAAACCAGGGACGACTCGTGGTGATAATGCAGCGATAACATAAAATGCTTATTAGGGTAAGTCACTGTATTTAATTATTTTACATTAAATGGGTTGTTAATGGGAGTAAAATGACAGAGAGCCTTTATTTTTCAATGACCTTATATCTCTTTTTTCTCTTCCAGGATCAAAAAAAGTGATATCAGAAAAAAAAAACAATGGAGTGGATGACAACTCGAAAACTATATCGTTTAGTCAATATCTGCATTTTTACATATTGTAATGATTCTCAGCACCTCTGCCATCA
>CM029132.1:4533462-4930803 GCA_016859345.1 Istiophorus platypterus | reverse complement strand
CCAGCTATTGCAATCCCAAAAGCCACACCAAAAAATATGAGTCCCCTCATTCGTGAAAATCCTGACAAAAAGTTTATGAAAAATGGTGTGAAGAACACAAGCGTGGAGTTGTCTTGAGAGGCATCAAACACAGTGTAATGTGTTGCTTCGTGGCCGGTGTCAAGTATGTTTCTGTTTCATCTTGTGGGTGTTGTCGTCGTGGTAGGCTCTTAGTTCATAGGAAATGGTGTTGTGCTGCCGGCAGTCCACCAAACACCCCTGTTTGTTTCTCAATTTCGAAACCACTAGAAACCATTTGTGGATATTGATTGGACTATTGCAGAGACCTGCACATCAAATATTTATATATCTCCATCTTATCCAATATTGCTTTTTCAGAACCCCTTGCTGACTCAGTACGTACACACCACCCACCCCATCATCGTCGATGGTACTGTCGCGATTGTCGGACTGTGAGGAATCTAGGTGCAATCTCTCTCTGCAAACATGGCAGGTGTAGCCTGCTCCTGATGATTCCCCCTGCAGAGCGTTAGGAGCCTTTGCCCCCTTCAGGTTTATTAGGGGTAAGAGTTGATTAATACTGGGTCAGGATTACCAGAGTTAATGGCAAATAGTCAAGGGGGGGCAATCTTGAAATTTTCACCTAATAGTTTTATCACCTAACAGCTTACTGGGGTTAAGCAAAAGATCTGACCTGATCTTTTATTCAACTGTCGTTTTTCATATTTTCCAGTTATGTTCCTTTCTGACATGCCTTCTCTTTATTTTGCAATACCATAAGGTCTTCGTCTTCTGCTTCTGTGCTGACAGAAACCTCCCCCACTCTCCACCCTCTCATTTTTTTTTTTTTTCTAGATCACTGACTTGTCAAGGCACAGTTTGATCGTGCAGAAGAGGAAACAGACATATCTTCACTCCACAATGGTTGGTGGTCGGGTTTGTTGCCTGAGCTGCTTCGTTACAAATATTGCTGTGCTCGGTTTTATGCTCTGCCTTCATGGTATGTACAACTCTGCATATAAGTTTATGGATTTTTGCTGTTATGACTAATATATATATATATATATATATATATATATATATATATATATATATATATATATATATAATTTATCTGATGCTGTCTGCCAAGTGGATAGAATAGAGCAGGTAGTTATTTACTGCAGAACTTACTGGATGGGACATTTCTTTCTTGGTTCTGCTGTAATCCAAACAAATTAGTTTTCCACTCATCATAAAGCCACAATATGCTAATGGTATTCAACATTTATTGAAAATTCAAGGTCCCCACCCCTTTGAGTATTTATAAGTAATGAATAGACAAGCTATTGTACCCGATGGTTCCTTCTTTTTTCTCGGTCAGCATATTTTCTGTTGCATCTGCCAGGAAACCAACTTTAAAATCTTGATGCAAGTCAGGGATAGGTCATCCTCTCCGTTTTTGTTGTGAACACATCGTTTCTTTAGTGGAACTGGTTATATTATTATACCCTAAACTGTACCCATGTATATTCTATTCTGATAAATTTCTGATAAAGTTAGAAATGCAGTATATATAGTAAAGGAACAAGTAGGTGTGGACCTCTCCAGAGTATTTGCAGGAGTAGGGGAGTGCATGTATATGTTAAAAACTTGCCAGTGCTCTGGATGACAGGTACAAGCCATCAGTCTTTTAGTTTTGCGTCATTATTTAGTTATTTCAAGTGCATAGTAATTTATTATGAGGTCTGCTGGTGGCCACTCATCTGACGACTTTAAAAAAAACAAAGTGTGATGGCAGATACTGGTTAACTATACATTTCCTGAGTACCAGCGCTGACAGAAAAGGACGAGCCCTGGGCAAAAGCAGCTTATGTGCAACCTCCGTCTTTTGCCTCCAGTAATGCTCATCTGGCAAGCTTGGGCCGTCACATAGGCTACTGAAGAAAATATATGCTAAAATAATAAATGGTGTCAGCTACTAATGATAGCTATGATTCGCAGCCACAATGATGACTATGATGGAAAACATTTTGCTTTTTAGTATCCTGCCACATTTTGTCATGTTGTGTTGCCTCATTTTACGCATCATCCTGTCTTCGTGTTATTCATGTAATGCCTCCATGCTTACATTGTTTTATGCCATTCCACGCCTTTATTTTATGTTATGTGTGTCATGAATGTGTGAATATCATGTCAAGTCCTGTATGTTGAAATTAAACAAATTAGGTTTTATATCATTCTGTAATCTGATTTTCTGCTTGACTTTATGTCATGCTACATCAACATGTACAATCAAACTTTCCATACAAGACATGGGTTGATATGGTTTCAGGTAATTTGGTCATTTTTTTGTTCTCTCTTGGAACGTTGAAGACCATCTACCACGATGTTAGGAACAAATTTGACAGTGACCTGTCACTAACAATATACTCTGTTGTTGCCCTGATCTGTTTCAGATGTGGAGGCTTGCAACTCTTCACATATCCTCCATAAAAAGGTTGGAGGCACCGTGGAGTTTCCAGTATGTCCATCAATTACAGGGCTCAACTCAGCATCTTGGAAACATAAAAGCGTAATAGTTGCAGAAATAGATCAAAAAGAAAGTCGATTAACTAAATATGCTCAGTTGGAGGGCAGAGTGTACCTAAGTCCCACAAACTTTAGTTTAATAGTGACAGGACTCACTCCTCAAGATTCCGGTAATTTCAGTTTTGTCTCAGAGGTGAATGGCAAACAACAGCCAACAGTCACCTACGTTCTGCAAGTTCATGGTAAGATGCCTTGGTTTTGTTAACCACGTGACCTAATGCATGTTTATTTATCATTGTTCCATCATTCATTGTTAGTTGCTGGCCTATGATTTGCACATGCTATAAAAAGCCAATAGGATAATGGTGGCAGTGCCTGAAAATAAAATTCCATGGGTATTTGCTGGTTTAATGGGACTATGTCACCACTATGCCATGGTATCACTTTCATATACAGGTTTTTTACAATCATCATTCATGGATCCAAAAGGAAAAGAAACACTACTCCTTTTCTACATGACTATTTGAAAGGGTTTAAAGCCACTATTACTCTGCCATGATTGACCGTTTGTCTACTTCTGTTAGCTACTGTTTATAGGCCAGTTAATTGTTCTGTTCAGCCACGGCACATATGAGTTTTATAACAGCATTGGCAGATCTACCACAAGCAATATTCAGTTTTTTTTTTTCCAGACAATGGGCTGTGGGAAGAGTGAAGAGCAGATTTTATCAGTTGCTTGCTCACTTTGTGAGCTGGTTAAAATTCTGTCTTCAGCTGACCCTTCAAAATTTCTTTGTTCTGTTTGAAAATTAGGGGCATGTAAAGGGGCCTTAAATATGCATGAGACATTTCCAGAGGTAGGGGAAGCCTCTCCCCAGTGAAAACTTTGCAAAAAAGTACCTGAAGTAGGATCTTCGGGAAATATAGGATCTCTGTGAGGAACAAGAATCTGATCTGATGGAACTAAGACTGAACTGTTACGTCTCATTTCTAAGCATCATGTCCAGAGAGGAAATCAGACAGGACGCTTGTAATGGGTTTTCCCACTGGAAGTTTCTCCCATCTCCACACAGGGTCTCTGGAACTCTTCTGGAGTGACCATCAGGTTCTTGGTCACCTTTCCTACCATGGCTCTCCTCCCCCCTGACTGCTTAGTAAGGCCAGGCAGTCAGCTCTAGGAAAAGTCCTGGTTTTTCCCCAACTTCTTGCAGTTCAGATTTAAGGAGGCCACTGTACTCTCCAGAACACTCAATGCAGTAAATAAAATCTTTAGTAGCCTTCTCTGGATCTGTGCCCTGATACAATCCTGCCTCTGAACTCTCCAGCCAGATCCTTTGACCTCTGGGCTTAGTTTTTGCCCTGATGAGCACTGTCAGCTGTGAGACCTTATATAGACAGGTGTGTGCCTTTCCAAATTATGTCCAATCAGTTAAAATCACCACAGGTGGTCTCCAGTCAATGCGTAGAAACATCACAAAGATGATCAAGAGAAATAGGAGGCACCTGAGCTAAATTTCAAGTGTCATAGCGAAGGGTCTGAATACTTATCTCGAAGAGATTTTAAGCTTTTTCCTTAGTGAATCTGTAAAAAATTCTAAAATTCTGATTTTGCACTGTCATTATGTCGTAGTGAGTGTGGACTGACGAGGAAAAAAATTAATTCAAAGGATTTTTGCATTAGGCTGCAACATAACAAAATGTGAAAAAAGCAAAGGGGTCTGAATGCACAGTAGTTAGGAATTGCCCTTTCCTCTTTCGTTACATTTGGTTTAAGCAGATTTGGGTTTTTGGGCGTTCATTTCATGTCGAGGTTAAGAATATAGGTTTTCCCAAGAAGTTAAAGTTTTATTTATTGATATTTGTTTTGGTTAAGTGTTCATTGATGTGAATTCTCTCTTCTGTTCTGTTTTTTAGTCCTTACTTCTACTATGATTACCTTTGGTGTGAATATATTGTGGATTCGTAAAACTCTGCACATAGATATTTATAGCTGAGATGCCAAATGACCTGCCACACTCTCTCTCTCTCTCCCTGTTGCTACATTAGAGCCCCTAACTAATTCTGCCGTGACTTACAACTTCACCAATGATGCCTTGAACGAATCCTGCACATTTTTGCTGGAGTGCAACGCAACTCCCAGCAGCAATGTCAAATACCAGTGGACCGTGAGGAACCAGACCCAGAATGGCTCCAGGCTGGTGTACAAGATCAGCCAACAGGACGGGGAAACCGAATTCATCTGCAGAGCTTTCAATAATATAAGTGATTTGTCAAAATCCATACGCATGAACTGTTCCAACAACACATCTGAAATTGGTATGTGCGGAGAAAAAGAAAATATTGATCGTTTTACTTCTATGTGTATCTTTTGGGTCAGTCTGAATGTCATGTGAATGTAGTTTCAGTGTGGCATGGACATGTCTGACCCCCTAAAAAAAGATATTTTAAATTCCTTTTATTGAATATATTTCAGTTTTAATTTTTTATATGTGAAAGTAACATTATTTGTCAAGTTACCAACAAATGCTTTTTTGAGTAATCTGTATCAAGTGGGAAATATTGAATACTGAATTTGAGTTATTACCATGCTAACGGTTCAGGTATCAGTCGTTTGAATGTATTTATAAATTCTGCATAAAATTTTGTACATTTTATCCATGTTTTGCTTTTAGCTCTCCTTGTGTATCAGTGCTCCTTCTTATTAAGTATACTTGCGTCTTTTTATTGAACCTTTGGCTCTTACTGTTTCTCCTTAATAATAACAACAGTGATAATGTTATCATTTGCAGATCAGGAAAACCGTACAATATACGTGGCTGTCACAACAGGAGTTTGTTTGACTCTTGTCATTGGATTCTGCATATTCATTATATTTCACCGCAAACAAAGGCGAGCTGGTAAGAAGCCCATCACTGCTGGATGCTATCTGTGAAATTTGTTTTTTTTATTCATTTGCTTATATATTTTCCTGACATAATACCACAGCGCCTACTTCTTTACTTGATATTTTTTTGACCATTAAAATCTGTACCAGGCAATTACGAAGATGAAACCACCGTGTATGCTGATATTTCTGATGTCACCACTAAAGATGTAAGTATCGTGTTTTTATGGGGTTTTTTTTACCGTTTTTTGCAAAAATTATCTGCTTTGGGGGGTTTGACGCAGGTTTCACCCGTTTTTTGCCCTTTGTCTCCGCTGCTCTAATGCATGTCCATCCCAAATCGTCCAGAAGACAGGGGACATGATGATATGCTCGGTGTACGAAACCGTTGATAAAAGAGACAACACAGTCAAACCAGGGGTAAGAGCAGAACGTTCATCTAAGTGGTTCTTGCAAATGGGACTCAGTCAGTCCCTGTAAGTAACATATACACTTATTAAAATGAGCCTCACATCCTGATTGTGACACTGATGTTTTTTTCCTCTTTTTGTTGCACATCTAGCTCCAGACTGTGTATGACCAGATTCAGCCTGATCGCTTAAGGGTGTGCTAGGTGTCGCCCTACCAAGAAATCTGAGCAGATCGCAGCGTAAAAACTTCAAGCGCTTGGATTTCCCACACTGAAAAGTTGGAGTAAAAAAATGAAGAATTTGGGAAAAGGCACAGCCCAAGAAGAACCGTAAGGCTAATAAGATAAAGGCAAGGTGCAACATTTTCCGAAGGCCAGAAACAGAGTAGAGGACTCAAACATCAGGCTTTTCTAAATTTTTGGCCAAGAGAGAGTGCTGCGCCTTTTGATGATCATATTAGAAATTCAGTATCATCGGCAGCGTTGTAAATTCTGTAAATACAGAGATTATATTTTTTGAAATGTTTGGCCATAGTACAATGCGTTTTCATTACTGTAATTGTGCACTTGTGTTTGGTATTCATGTTTTGTAACCACGTCATCATTTCAATTGGCTAGCAACTGATTTACCTCTCAACATTTCGGCTTTATAAAGACCTTTTGCAGCTCTCTTTACCTTCTTCAATGTACTCTGTGTTGATGCAATGAGAGCAATGGATGCAAATAAAATTTTGTCATGTTTACCATCCATTAATCCCACTAATTCTGTTTTTATGGCTCTTTACCTTAACATAAGTGTTTTTTTCACACATTCCAAACCCAGTTATAACCTTGCATCACATGATTATAGGAAATATAGGCCAGGGTATCATTAATGAGCAGTCGCCAAATACTGTAATGCAGTCGAACCATGGACTGGGAATTTTGGCTTGTGCTTGTTTGACACAAAATTATGCATTATTACAGGCTGCAACTTAAAATTTCATCCCTTGTCCAAACATCTGAACTGGCCTGGCCCCTGATTAAGCCTCTATTGGGCCCCAAGGGAAATTTTTTCGTTTCTCATGAGGGCACGAAAGTGTTTAATGGTTCCTGGTGTATTACAAATTGGATATGTGTAATATGATGATGATTTTCTCTAATACTTTTGAGCAATAGTAATAGTTTTCCTCAGCTGGATTTAGTCATCAAGGTCACTGTGTTTTTCATTTCTTTTCTGAGTTTACAGCACATTGGCTAACGTGATTACAGAAAGTGCATTTCTCTTGTACCTGCAAAGTGCTTCTGGACACCAGTGGCCAAATCTATTTTGAAGCTCCTTGAGAGATAATTTGAAGTTGGTTTCACATGTAACATGTAACATCATAACCTCACATACACCACTGTCACCACTACACTTATGCAAAAAACACTAGTAAATTATAGTAAATTATAGTTGAATAGTTGCAGTGTCCACATATCAACTGCAACTTTGCACCGTTTTGGTGAAAAGAAAACCAAAACAAAACATCGATTTCCAAATACTTTTTTTGTTAATTTACCTTTAATGGCTAGTCTCCGTGTGCACAAGAGGTGCAGTTGTAGTTAATTAAAAAAAAAAAAAAGAAAACTTTTCAATTGACTTTTATTTTTTTCAAGCTGGCTTGTAATGATTTTGAATGAAATTTTATTTTAATGTGATGGAATGGTTTAATGTATTGAATTCAATCAGAGAATTCTTCGTCTGTTTAGATATCATTTATAAAAAATACAAAACAAACAAAAAACACAACCAGGTTAAGCCCATAATAACAGCAGTGCTATCAAGTATTTCAACACTTTGACATCCACCTGCTCATCTAAAAATTCAACCGGAAAGAAAAGAATTACACCTTTAATGCAATAAGGCTGTTACAGTTACAAGGAAAAAAAATTTGAAATAAATGTAACAGAACAATAATGACAATGAAAAATAGAAAACACAAGGGAGACAAGATTAATCAACTGGATATTAAAACTAGAGAAAATATGGGGGCAGTCAATGCAATTGTTTGTTGTCTGAAAATGTACATGAGATGGACTAAATACAATTTACAGTGAAATCATTGTCTATTAAGCGATTTTTACATTCTTGTGAACAAACAGTGTTGTCAGTGTCATCACTGTCATTCTGAGTTTTCTGTTACGGATGTCAAGCTAAACTGCAGGAAAGGAGTAACATGATCACTTCCTAAAGATAATGCAACTGTGTTGCCACTCATCTTTGGGTTGCAATTTAATTTTTAGATTATGATGTGGATTTGCGCAATTTGTGCAATCATGTCCATTTCAGGATGAAAATGGTTCCCTGCATAACTGCATACCTCTCATGTTTTTCAATCCAGCGTGGATTTTTTCTGTAATCACAACAAAACAGACTTTGTCAACAACATGCTGGTATAATAATTGTTCCAGTGTTACAACTGAGCCACATGCAGACAGTGTTCACGGTCATGTTTAATATTTTTGTTTGTCCACGATTATGATTTAAAATGTGCTATACTTTATAACGCTGTTTTTTATTTTAATCTTATTGCCGGATCCCAAAACATTTTTCAGAGCAGCAATCCAAAATTTCCTCCAATCCTAAAAATTGTTATAACAGCTCCAAAGGTCCTTGGGAGAACATTTTGGAATTTACTGAAGCAAATGAAACTAATTTAAATCTGATGTGTATTTTTAAATATTTAAAATTGTGGCCAAAATGCTTACATTTTCAGGTTGTTTGGGCATCCCCTGATGGCTAGGCAGCCCTGTGTACACGCTGCACCTATGTATGCCCTGGCCTCCCTCTGAAATCTGTAATTCATGTTCTCTAATGCTCATCTGTTTGCAGTTGTGAGCTGCTTAGCAACTATTTTTTTCTAAAATTTTGGCTATAAAGCCTAACTTTGAGATGGACCCATAATTTAGATGGATCAATGTTTTTCTTTTTTTGAGAGACAGTTGAATACCAGCTTGTTTGAATTGAGCAGGGACACGGACGGATAATTTTGGAGCCGGGGACCAATAGAGCCGATGTCATTTTCAAACAGAGGTGTCTATGTCAAGAGGGAAAGAAGAGGCTTTGATACCAACTTAGTGAGACCTTCGAGCGTCATTGGAGAAAAACCTCTCCAGGACTGTAGCCCGAGAGGAGGACAAGGTAGGGGAGGAGGGTCACTGGGAAAACGTTTACCTGATGTTTTTAATCTTTGCCCAAAAAGAAAGGAGTTTTTTACGTTCCTCGAATGAGAAAAATCGTGACAGTAGGTGATGCAGGAGTAACATTACCAATAATGCCAAATAAAATTTTAGGAATACCCAAATTATTAGATATAGGATTAGAAAAGTGGCCTGCTTTGGAATCCTTAACTGCATAGTTTAAAGACATTAAAAGAGTAAATGCTAATGCAGTCCTGACAAAAGTGGGTTGCCTTTGAGCAAGCTCAAGATCCCTTTGGAAGGGAATTAGCCAGAAGAATGATATAGTCCTCTCACCTCTGAAAATAAATAACATTACTAGCATGGCAGCTACTACTGGCACGAAAATTTCACAGTGAAAATGACATCTGTCCCTGGACTGTGGCTGGACATCTGCAAGTATATAGATGAGAGAAAAAAAACATTGTTAAGAGGTGAAATATGAAGTTAAGTTTCCCAGCATCATATGACACCCTTGGAACCCCCTCCCCCCACACACACTGCCACCACCCCATTGCCTCACAATATGCATCATATATCTTGGTATCATATGTTTTCCCATTTAAGTCCATCGCAGTCTTACCATTACACTTCAGAGTTACGGGACTCGAGGCCTTGTCCGTATCCCTGTTGGAGGTGCAGATGAAGTCGACAGGGCTCTGTGTGGCATTGAGGAATGCCAAAAGAAATCTGGAGTTTCCATCAGGATTAGTCATGTTGAACGTGGTTACAGTGAGAGGTTTCATCTGCCAGGAGAAGTCCACACCTTCATCTTTGGAAGAACACTGCAGCCCCATCCAACAGCCTCTGTCTACAGACACAGTGAAGACTGTCTTTATATCTGGTTTCTGAAGGTGCTCTGCATGGGAATAAATTGTAATCAGGAATTAGACATGGACATGTTCTTGCTAAAAATTCCAGAACCTAACTGCGGGCCTCCCTCTGACTCCAAACACTAACAATTTGGGAGAAAAATACTGGCAACATGCTGATTTCGTTAAGGGAAAGTGGGGAAAATAAACAGTCTACAGCCATTCTAGTTCTCTGTGAGGCTTTTAATTAACCTTATTACGGTTCATTCTGAGGGAAACATGATTCGGTCGGTGCCATGGGAAAATCCAAAGGGTCCCCACAGTGAGTAGGATTTATCCTCTGGGAACAATGACCACTTGTGCAAAACAGAATAACGATATATCAAAGAGTTGCTAAGATAGTTCAGTCAAGAGCAAAGTAGTGACCGACAGACGTTGCCTCCCATAGAGACCCTGCTGGCATGACTGATAACAGCCGGCCCATGGTCGAGGAGTCAGCCTCAGCCCAACGAGCAACATTACCTTCGTTTTTATATTCTTAAATGAGGACTCACAAGTGCAAGCGACACTTACTCTTAACATTGAGCCTGATCTTGTTCATGGTGACCGCTGTCGATGTGTCGACGAGGTCCACTGCGTATTCCATGGCATCGTCTGTGGTCAAATTATGGATCGTCAAGTCCCCTAATGAAAAAATAAATAAATCGTTGAAAAGATACCGTCGAGAGGGAAATAAAAATGATGACTCCTTTTACTCTGACATCCAGATGATAGATTTTCTACCTGAAGAAACGTCGAGACTGAGTCTTCCCTTATAACGACTGACACGCTCTATGTTTTTCCCGCCATTGTTATAAGTGGCAATCCAAGTGTTGTTCTGGAATATCGACCATTCAATTCTCGAGAGGTGCCAGGATTGGGGTGCTCCTGAAGGAAGGGTAATGTTTGCCCCGAGGTACTCAGAGACAAGACCCAGGTCTTCAGCTAGTGCCACTGTGAAATTAAAATAATAATAAGAATGATAGTAATAAGAAATTACTCAGCATCACCATACCCATTCTTTCAAGTTTCACACAGTGATACGTATATGAATGTTTAATGTTTTGGCAGGTATAAAGTTTATCATGCTCAGGAAATAACCAAAGTCAGTAGGATCCATGCTGTAGCGACTATTAATGTCTGTAGGAAATTTAACAGCATCGGCGTTCAAGTTACCGAGATATTCAAGTCTAAATCGAAAGGAGTAGAGTAGGACGTTGAGGTTAACATGCATGGTCCATGCTTGAAATGGAGGCAAGTTTAGTGCACAGTACTTCTTGCTTTTATTTTGTTGAAATTATATCTCTATATATAAATACATATATACATATGTAACAATTATGCTGCAGTCCCCTTCTGTCTGGCAATAAACATTTAAGCAGAGAGACTGGTTATGAAAACTGAGTAGAAATATATTTGTTAGTTTATGAGGCTTTTTGTTGAACCACAAGTTCCTGGTCCCTCGTACCCCTCTGTCAGGAAGTCACTTATTTTTAGTTCTTTTCTTTTATTTCTATTCTACAATAAATAATAATAAACTTCATGGAAATTTGGCAGTGCAGCTGCTACTTAATTACATTTTTAGAAACAAAAAAAGGGACCTACCTTGGAGGAGCGTAATGGAGAGTATTTCAAGTATCATCATATCAGAGAGAGCAACGATCATTCTCAACTTCCTCCTGCCCTCTCATTGTGACTGTGTGAGAGCAGACATCACACTGACATCATACATGAAATGAGGCTCTTGCTTATGGGGCCTTTGATCCCTGCCCAGGACTTAAGAAATGCACCTAAGAAACTAAAACTCTCTGGAAAGCTATATTCTTTGCACAGGATTTCTGGATGCTGCCGAATTGCAAAAATGTTGCATGATAAAATAATTTAATTCATAATTTTTTTTGCCAAAATTCCCTGCAGATCACTGTAATTGCTTTCAAGCATTACTGAACAGACTGGATACATTCTTTTCCATTCTGTACTGTCCACACTTTCTATTATTTACCTATTTATTTATTTGGTGAATTCCAAAGAGTTGTATGATACATAATAATGAAACAGTGGAAATTTTTGACACGTCAGTCCCACAAGCCTCACATGCTCTCAGTTTCACTTCTGTCTTTTACTTACATATACATGTAAACAACTCCTTTTGATTGGAACGGCAGTCATCTCTCATATGTAGTGTAAAAACGAAATCTCTGAGAAAAAAGACCCACAAATGTGCACATGTATTAACCCATGTCCGGATTAACTTGAAGGGGCTGCTGGGGGTCTGTCGACCTCCAAAACACATACAGCAGCTTAGACAGAAGTGGAACAGTCAGTCTATCAATCAGTTAGTTCAACAACAGATGACCGTTTTGCAACTGTTTTGATGACTGATTAATTGTTAAGTATTTTTAAGCAAAAATACACAAAAATAAAATCATTTGTTCTGGCTTCATAAATGTGAATATGTGCTGGTTAATAAACCTAAAGTCTGTCGGATTTGTTAGTTACTTTGAAGCAATGTTATACAACACAACTTTATGTAGGAAAACATGAGCACAAACTAATTAAAGGGCAAATGCCCTGATTTTCAACATAAAAAAAACAGGTCATAGGAAATACTACTGCTTTTGTGAAATAATATGTAATTAGCTGTTTGTGCTTCGCTGCAACAAGACTGAAAATTACCTCAAGTGATGACACTTGAATCAGTATTAGTTGGGGCTGAAGGCTACAAATGTTCATATATATATATATATATATATATATATATATATATATATATATATATATATAAAACACGGACACATTCAGACACCGAAGTTACAAAATACTAGACAGTAATTTACATTAAGCTGCCAAAAAGAAGCACAATGGTGGCACTGGGATGTACTGTGCCCGAGCTTATCAAGACTACAACCTCATCACCTCCGGAGAGGTGAAAGCATCTACTACCAGTGCTACTGAACATAATTGCATTGTGCTTATATTTTTTGCCAGTGCATGAGTATAAACCATTAAAAAAAACACACACACAAACATACATACATACATACATACATGGGCGCACACATGGAAATAATGATGCTCAGTGTGTCAAGCCCACCAAATGTTTCTCACTTCCTACATCCCCTGGAAAGTTTGTATGGCCACAAACTGTTTGGTGAAATCAAAAATAAAGGAAGCAGTATAAAAGCAGAGGAATCTCCCTTCCAGTTGGTCAGTAAATTGCATCAGTGTCCAAAAAAAAAAAAAATAAGGGGGGGGGCACAGGAAGGCCAAATTGACAGCAATGTTCAAGTAAGAGCCGAACTAAGAATTAAGGCCAGCTCTGACACAGTGTGAGCTTAAGCCAGGGCTCTCAAGTCTGACCGTCAACCCTACGGTTTTTCTGCCCACTCGGAATACTTTAAAATTTACCACAGCCGGCTGATGTCCTACATGGGCATATTCTCTTTAATAAGAGTTGCATGTATTAAAAGTGTGGCTAAAAATCCAATTTATAGACTCAAGAGGTCATCCTATTTTTAGCCAAATTTCTTTTTTTTTTTTTTTTTTTTAAATGTATGTATTTTATATTTTATATTTTCTATAGTGTAATATTACTGAGGATCAGCCTTCCCTAGTAGAATGGGAAGTGGAAGCAGCCTGCAGTGCCTTATCATAAGTTAAATGTCAGCACTTAGGGGAAGGGTAATTTTAGTTCAGTAGAAACAAAATAGGAACAAGATAAGACATGGGGTTTTTGTTGCCCTGACTGTTTACGATATTTCAACCATGCCACCTATGCATATGTGGGTATCAGGCCTAACCACAAAAAAACCCCAAAAAAACATGCATTACTAAAAAGGTATAAAAAGATACCCTGTATGCAATAAGATTAGTAGCTTTGAGTCACAATCCTCATACTTCATTCCAGCCACTATTCACTATTCTCTTCCCTCCTCCTAAACGGAAGTTTCTGACTGCAACTTCATGACAAACTTGTGACTCTTGGGGTCAATGAAGTCCTCCCCGAGACGCAGGAAGGGAAGGGGCGTCACCGTGACGACAAGGGAGAAGTCCAAGCGTTTCAAGGTGAAGACCTGGCCTTGGCGCAAAGAGGCCGTCACCGGCTCCTCGCTCACTAGTGTCCAGTGGCGCCCCCTGCCAATGTCCAGGTACTGGAGGGTTGGACCCGGGCTGAGGTAACGCTCGAGGAACGCCTGGGAAAGATCAAGATCAAGATAATACAGATGATTTGACTTAAACAGAGGATTTTAATGTTTCAGAGGTTGCATCTTATGACACTGAACCACATGATTAACCACCTTGAACGGGTGATGTCTCTATATTACAACATGGAGTGAGGGGGCTGTTTTGTCAACAGGGGAACTGATTCATTTGCAGCTCTAAAGGTCATGGTTAGCAGCACTTAGTTTCTAAGCTTTTAACCTCCTATTTTTTTTTTTCGGGGGTTAAGCAAGTTTTCACTTGGATCTTATATATCCCAGGTTTGACAGGTTATATTTTCTGCAATGGAAGAAAAGGATTTGTTACTTTTTTTTTTTTTTTTTTTTTTAGTAAAGTGGTTCCTCACAGCGATCAGCTTAAAAAAAAATAATATAGAAAGTATATATTGAATAAATTAAACAATTAAGAGAAGGCATAATATAATTTTTAAAAAAGTGTTAATAAAATTACATACCGTTAAACTGTCCTCCTTACCTTAGGGGTCATGTTGTGCGTGATGCAGAATTGCAGGTGGTTGATGATGCTCTCCATGCTGTGGTAAGACTGTTGCCTGGTGGCGCGGAGGTACTTCTGCATGGCCCGTGCCATCGGCGCAAAGATGGCCTGAGCTGCCTCCCTGGGGTCCATCACCTCCCGCGGGTGTTTTGGCGGGGACACGGTTGCCTCGTCTTCCTGGTGACGTTTGATGTGGGTGAAGGCCTCTTCAACTGCGACCACCAGTCTGGTGAGGAGGAAAAAGCAGTGTGAGGGGGCGACGCTTATTTAGATCTAAAGCTGCTCTGATCACTATCGATCGACAATTGGAGAGATGACTGCACATGATGTGAAAAAAAAGGTCGCTCGTAGCAACGGACCCATGGAAAGTTATCGCCTGATACTGAGGTTCACCTCTACAGAGGCTTTTTTTTTTTTTGCTTCTTTCACCAGCTTTAAGGTTGCAATATTTCATACATGACTCTTCTGTGGTGTGCACCATAGCGCCTTCACAGGAGAGGAAATAGCCATATGCTTGCACTGTAGTGTCCGATGTGATGTAATAAAACACTTCATGTTATTGGCTATATGTAGCCTAAAGCTTAATTATTTTTTGAAGATGGGGAAGACAAAATACTTGAAGGTATTTAAGAGGTCTGGACCCCATTAACAGAGCAATGTAAAACTGCAAAATCAAATTACTGCAGCTTTAAAAAAACTCTTACTTGAATTGACTTTATAATGTGGTTTACTGGAAAGATGAAAACAATTTTATTATGATTCATAATAACTGCTTGTCTTTTTTTTCACTTCTGTCCTTTACACAGTTGACGGGCGGGGATGATTCACATCCCCGTCACATCTAGATTTAGTCCGCGTCTGTGTGGGTGCGTCCTCACCTGGCTTTGCGCTTGCGGACCCTCCGCTCCACCTCTGCCTCCTCATAGTAGTACTCGTTATAGGAGTTGTCTCTTCTCCGGGCGGTGGCTGCGATCATGGCTCTGGACTGGCCCGCCGAGTTATTGGTGCTGTTCTCTGCGGACAGAAACGCTGGAGCTGAGGGCGACCGCTCCAACTAATCGACGGGGCAGAGTGATCCGAACTTTCCTCGGCATGTCCGCTAAGAATAGCTGTTGTTATTCCAGAGTTTATACACCAATCTGCTATTTCTTAGGGGTTACATTTGCTATTTTACCAGGCCGCCTTGCAATACATTGCGCAATCCATTGCATTGCATCACCTGTCTCACTAAATCTTCATTCCTGTAGGCGATGTACTATGTTTTTTTTTCATTTGAGAGTTAAACCTCCCACATAAATATACATATATTGCAGGAATTATTCTGATGCAGGCGGAACTGCATGGAAAAGGCAAGAGATGAAATACCGCCAAAATAAGCCTTTTACCTTCCCCTAGGTTGTAGACTTTGAAGGCAGACATCTTCTTGGTGAGGATGGACTTGGGCAGGTTGAGCATGGCGGGGTTATAGACAGGGAAGTCACTGTAGTACTGATCCAGGACCAAAACCGCTGCCCGCTGAATACTGCATTGCACAACATAGAGGAAAAAAGACCGGACAGTTCCTCCTTTAGACTTGAAAACAGCTAGAAATACTGGGGAGGCTCGTATCTCTCATGACAACCTCACAGCATATAAACCACTCTAGCACATAAGGGAAGTGGTAAACCGTCAGAGGCAGAAAATGACATTTCCCAAAGGTTACACGCACAACAGGAAATGTCTGCTATGCGTGGGGGATATAAAGCTCAACACCAAGCAAATGAGACATAGAGATAAAGTAGGCAGGCATGCAATTATAAGGCACAACCAAACAGCTCCAGTCTTATATTAAGTCAGACCTGAAAAGCTATATATTTGTATGCAGAGAATGAACTGCTCTCTGTGGCTATATGCTGTTGTACAGTGGAGTCAAGAGTTGTGGTTGCTGTGCTGAACTACTTTCAGTCAACAATGTAGTGAGATCTACACTTTCTAGCCACCAACTGGCAGTTTGAATGAGCTTCTGGAGATCAGATGAAAGAGTGGCGCCATTCACGTGATCAGCGAAACCAAAGTTTTTCTCTGAGCAAACTGTTAAACCAACCTCAGCAAAGGTTGTCCTCCAAAGTGACTGAGGTTGATTGCTTTGCACTGAGTGCTGATTTTGCACTGAGGTAAAGAGACAGGGCTCAGGGTCGGTCATTTATGGTGAAAGTGACCCCATTTGTGGGGTCACCTCAACATGTAATGTGCCAAAACGCAAGAGGGGTGACGAAGAAAGAGAAGCTGGAGAGTTATCTGCACACACGAGAAGATAGGACCATCAACATATAGTGGTCACCATAGTGGAGGTAATGGTGGATATATAGCAAGAAGAAATGAAATTCAAAAAGGACGCTCTAACCTGAGATGCCCCACACTGTAGAAGTGGCTGGCTCCATCCGTGGTCCTCACAACCTTGAGAGAGAAAGCAGGCTGGAGGTGTCTGACCTCCAGTAGCACCAGGGCCAGGTACTGAATGAACAGTAGCGCATCAACCAGAGACGCCGCGTATCCCACAATTCCCCGGAAGTCCGTCTCTCTGGGCTCCAGCACCCGCACCCCGTAGAAGAGCCAGTAGGACGCCACGAAGAGGAAGACCAGTGCCAGCAGCAGACAGCGGAATATGACGAGGCGTGGCAGAGCGGCCCTGGGCGGGCGGAGGAACAGTGCCCAGGTGGAGATCAAGAGGATCAGGAGCTTGAAGGCCAGAGAAATGTAGAGGCCCTCGCACGGGGTGCCGCAAGGGTCCAGTGTGTCCCGCCAAAGGAGCTGTGGGAGGGCCAGGAAGGCCAGGGGGGTGGCCAGAGCAAAGAGCCCCAGGACGGCGCCCAACGCTGGGCTGAGGTAATGGCGGCAATCCAGCGGCGAGGACTCCTCTAGGTCCTTAGAGATCCGCGTCAGGTCTTCGTTGGAGATGCTGTCCACGGAGGTGCCGGTGACCACCGTGGTGGTCTCGCCCCAGTTGTCATCCTGCAGGGAGGGGAGGGCAAAGAGATGAGTGAGGGGGATAGCAGCTTCGCACTGATCACACTTTGAGAGGAAGGACTACAACAAAACACTGACCCTGTCGTCTCCTCTGGTGGACTCGGCGTCCAGCAGCGGCTCCCCAGGAGTCTGGATGGTCACCGACTTGTCTCCACGGATGCTACTGTCGCGACTCTTGGAGCGATGTTTGTCCCTCCTCTCTCTGGAGAGACATTAGAAAAAAGGAAAAGACTACAAGTTAGGGATTTATTGTCCATTGATCCACAATAATTGTTTCGTACTTCCTCTCCTGGCAGGTTATATATATGTTTACAATACAAAGACAAATGAGAAGACAACCCCCCTCCCCATAATTTAATGTTATTTTGTCATATTTTATTCACTGCTTTTGAGAATTTACAGCAGAATGTCACCTATTATGTGATTTTAATGTATTTAAAAATTATTCCCTGTCTTTCTTTGATTCTGCCACTGGGAGGTGCAACAGTTCCAGATTTCACACACTCCACACAGGATGTATTTAAGTATATGTTGCCTCTTCATTTTTTTTTTCTTTTAAATCAAGGAATCTGCAGATTAATTTATCAATTATTCAATAATCATCAGAAAATAGTGAAATGTGACCATTATCCTCTGTCTGACCAGCAGTCTAAAGCCCAAGATATTCAGTGTACCATTATATATAACGGAGAAAATTGGCAAAAATGTTTCAAAAATATTGACTGTGTGAGATGTAACTCACTGGAAAATATACTTATGCACTCTTGCTCTTAGAGCTGAAACAATTAGTTGATTAATTGATTAAAAGAAAAGTAAGATTAAGTAGTTGTTTTTGCATAAGTGTCAAAATTCACTGGTTCCACCTTCTTAAATGTCAACATTTGCTGGTTGAATTGAGAAAATAATTGACAGATTAGTTGATAAAAGACATTAATTTTATGTTGCCGCTCTGGTTGCAAGTGCGGGGCAACCTGTGGTCCCCTACCTGTATTTGCGGGAGCTCCGCGAGTGCGATGACTTGAAGGAGTAGCCCGAGTATATCGAGTCGTTGTCCATGTCGGAGGCTAGCGGTGGGCGGGGTTTCTGAGCCCCTCCTGCCCCTGAGCCGCCGCCTTTCTCCCACACCACGCCCAGCTGGCTCTTGCGGTCGCTAATGGACTTGGAGGAGAGGGCCAGGGGGAGGCGCAGCAAGTCCACTTTACTCCTGAGGGAATCTATCTTGGAGGCCTGGGAAGAGAGGGGAGGGGATGGGGGGAGAAGAACGTTAAGAAAACGACAAGTTCAGAGGAGGCAAAAGACAGTGAGGGAGCGAGATAGTCGAGAGAAGAGAGTGAACAGCCAGGAGGCAGGAGGGGAAGCGAAGGTTAAAGAGGCAAAAGAGGATTTGTCATATCAGACAGGAGCAGAAGCGTCTCAGAGGGAAATGCACCGAGTAACGGCAACAAGATGGGGGACTGTGAAAATACTGGCACCGAGAGATTCCCAAAAGTGTGCATCTCCAGTCGCACGGGACGAAGCCGGGCCCAATCCTTTCGCTTTGGGGGAGTCTTTATGGGCAGGCTCAAGCGATTGGGCCCCCGATGTGTGCTTGGCCAGTAAAAGGGCAATTACGCCACTTTCTATTCTAGGCTACAAGTCTCCAGTGTGGAGGACACGCAGGAGTGGAGGCGAGAACATCAGAGCAGCTCTAAAAGCCGTTCCAGTTTCATGCGAGGGTGACTCAAGCAAAGCTGAAAATGAGGCCGTTTTCACCGCAAAACCTTGGAGAACACGCTCAGTGCCACGTAAAAAAGAAAAACCCAAAAACAAAAACAATAAAAAATAATAATTGATTCATTTCATTTTGTTTATATGAGCTTTATTTCAGCCGCTACGCCTCAATTTCAGCCGTTTTTTGTTTTGGCTTCTTGGGTGATACATACTCGTCCAGACGCCACATTCCCCAATTGTCCCCTGTGGTCTCCAAGGGCAACAGAGCTTAGCTACTACAATGGGGATGAATGGAAGGCTATGGGTGAAAGAAGACAAGGGGGGATGGGGGGGGGTTCCATGGCAACCAGAACATCAACTCAGCACCCCCTCTCTTATCCCTTATCCCTAAACTAAACACCTCAGAAGACAGTAAGAGGTACAGATCATTTACCAAGCTAGGGTGTTTATTTTACAGGATATTTCTGCCTTTGTCCTCAGGCTGTTTTTAGATTTACATTTTAGGTTTAAGTTGGCATCTGGACGCAGCCCAGTGCTTGTTTTCAAGCAGGGTACTTTCCGATTTGGCTGCAGAACAAGCGGACTCCTAATCTAATAACAAATCTCCTCGCGCTCTCTATTTGTACCACAACCTCCTGTGTCCATCTCCTGCATGAGACACTGCAGATCCCCCTTAATGGATTTCATGTGATTTGCGCACAGACTCTTCAGCGAGGACATTTTTCGGGCAGGCACGTCAGCAAGCATACGAGGCTGAACATGTACACATACATACACTGGAAATGCCTGTTTAAAGATCCCATGTAACGTCCTCCGACATACAGACGAGGCCCCAGCAGATTTCGTCACACGGGAGGACCTGAAATCAGCTCAAAGAAGATTCTGTGGTCCAGTGAAACCAAAACAGGGAATTGTGGTACAAATCAAAACACTGCACATCATCCTAAACACATCAGCCAGAGAACCCTGGAGGAAAAACCGGTACAGTCCTGCAGGAAAACCTGTCACCTGGGAGAGGATTTTGTTTTTGCATCAAAGAAACTGAGCCCGAGCATAAAAAGCCAAAGCTACTCGGTAATGACTTAACAACAACGTTAACGTCCCGGATTGGCCGAGTCAGAGTCCACATCTCAATCCGACTGAGAGTGTGTGATTTTTAATCACAAAAAGACAATAAACATATTAAAAAAAATTCCATTGGGGATGGATACTTTTTATACAGAAGGAAACTACTCATTGGTATTTAAAAGGGGAATATCACAGCTTCATATGAAGCAGAATACTCTCTTTCTGGTTAAAATGGAAGCCATGCTGACCTATAGACCTCATATTCACTAGTGGTATGAAAAATTACCTTCAGGTCTCTGCTACAGCTTGAAAAGAGTTAACATGCACCTTTTCACCCCAGGAAACTGAATCTCAATCAGTCAAAGCCTGGTCCAGGCCACATAAATCACCCCACAACAGTGGCGATGGAGCTTCATCCACCCCTGACTAAGTGTTCTGGGGTAGATTTAGGTGTAGTTCTTATAGAGAAACAGCCGTCGGGACAACTGACCTAAAGCAGTATCTCATGTGTTCTTTTTTTTTTTCTTTAAATTTAAGACCATCCATTAAATGATCATCGTGCAAAAAAATGTGTTCACAGAGCACAGGCCTCTTTGGACCCTGTGATCATCTCCATGTGAATCCCATTATCACACAAGTCAAAAACAAAAAAAAGCCTAATGCGGCAATCATCAGCCAGACTCCCGGAGGAACTGCTGGCCCCTGATGAGCCCATGTCGCTGCCAGTCGGTCCGCAGCCGATCGATTTACACTCGAGTCCTCGTTGGGCATCGTCTGGGATGCCAGACCTCCATGTGCAGCGGGGAAACGGGATGGACAAGGGGGAAAAAACAAACAACAAACAACAAAAAAACTGAGCACACTGTAAAAATGTCCCTTTTTTTAAAAAAGAACAATCATTCTGACTCGAAGAAGCTTTAAAAACCTGTCCTTGTTCCTGGCACCGGTGCACCTCCGCTGACATAACGATTCAAGTGTACGGTGTCACCCGTTTGACAGATGCGTCATCTTCAAACGAGCCCACAATTCAACGCGGTTCCTTCGGCAGAGGCTTGTATCCACGTCTGAGGGCTGAAACAACACAAGCAGGGATCTAGTCGGGGGAGAAAAACATGAGCGAGTGCCATGAGGAAAAGTTCAAGTCTGATGGGATGCGGGTGCCTTCAGGTAGAGAGGCCATTCTTGTGAGAATAAGATGCTTTTTTCTTTTAAGTCTATTGAGTATAGAGATGTTCAGGAAGGAGCTTGGTCTTTGGTGTTTTCTTTGGACTGAGAGTGATGACGCTCAGTCCTAAGGAGAAGTCAGGTAACACTTAGAGAAAAGTGTTTTACTCTTCACTCATCAGTTTTTTTGATGACACCCTTGCTCGTATGGGCGTCTCTTGCCTCGCAGCCCTCAGGTGGCCAAGCCTTCCTGTGTGGTCTCCCGGGGGATGGGAAAGGAAGTAGCGGGGTGTGGGGGGGGGCACTCCAGGCCTCAGGGTGGCAGTGGCCCGGCGAGGCGTGGCTGCTGTTTTCGCGCTGACTCCCCGTAAGGCAGCCCGCGGTCAGGCTTCTGGGGCCTTCAACGTCGCAGAAGACACGGTCCCTGTGAGTCGACGGTGACCCGCAGCGGTTCGGTGTCGGGAGACAAAGCGGAGCACACCCGGGATGAGGGGGCTGCGAGCAACAGCCTGGCGCCTACACGGCCAAACTCACACGCCTGAAGCAACACAGCGTAAAAGTATCACGATAATCATTTTCTCTCTGTCTGCAAACTGTTCCGATATTTTTTGCGCACCGTGCGTAAAAGCGCAACGTGGATAAGGCGCAGGACGAAGGAAAAGCGAACTGGCGAGCGAGGTCCGAAGCGGCGTACGCGTCCGGAACCGGCGGCGAAACGCGGCTTTGGTGAACCAAAAAAAAGAGAGAAAGAAACAGGGAAGTAAATGTTAATTTAAGTAATTTCCAGCATTTTTTTTTTTTTAATCATTTTGATAGATAATAACAAAACGAGAGCGACCTGCGACGCATTTGAGGGAAGGTCTTACCTTTCTGCCCGGAGAGAAAAAAGCTGCGACCGGCGGCACAAAGAGCCCGACGGCGGCGGCGGCGGCGGCGGCGGCTCCGAGCCGAGCGTCTCCAACCGCGCCTCTCATCCGTCCGCGCTCCGCGTCCTCGTCTACGGCCGAAGTGTGAGCGGAGTCTCCTCTTTGCGACGGCGGCTTGTTTGGGTGCTGCTGCTGCTTCTTCTTTTTGTTTTTTTTTATTCCTCGGGTTTGGTTTGGTTTACAATTTTTTCCGGTTGGGAATCGAAGCACCGGAGCCGCACAAAAGGAAGCGACCCGCACCTCACCCCGGCCCCCGCATCTGCGGTGTGGCAGAGAAGCCCTGCTGGGATGGGGGGGGGGGCTAGATGGACGACACCCGGCGCTTCCGGTTGAAGTTTTCAAAATAGACCCCGGCATTTTACATTGGCACAGACGTGCCTCTGAATGCACCACGATCTTGCTCCATGTGAGCTTCACTCAGGGCTTTGATTTGATCTCAGTTTTGCACGTTTTGGCGTCTGTCAGCCGAAGACCTGCTCTGAAGCATTAAAGTAGCTGGTTAAACCTGTTAATAGTCATGTCAACAGCAGACTGAGGAGGAATAACTCGGTCTGATTTACCTAGTAACAATCATCTATGAATAGAATCTATTGTACACAAATAAATACAAATGTTACTTTACTAAGTGTACAATTTTACCCGATGAACTTTTATAGGTTCCGATACATTGTGATGTATCTACTTGTATCTATAATATAGTATCTGCATTCTATAGGTTTTAGTATTTGTGTGTGTAGATGAGCAGTAGGAACATTTAAATAAAAGCAACTGAATATCAGGTTCATCTCTGTTCATCTCTGTCCATCTCTGTCCATCTCTAATCCAAAAATGCTGGTTTTCAGTTTTATACTTCTACTTCCTGCTTTTATTTTCAGGCAAAAGCATGTCTCATTTTCGGAAGTTCAGAGAATGTGTTTGACAATTTTCAGCCTCATGGAGCATAAAACTAAATTAAACCCTAATTTTTCCTTTCCTTTCTCATTACTACATTACCTACACTCACCCTTAAATGGTGCAGATGGAGAATGTTTTTCCACTTTTCTTCTCCCCCACTTTTTACCACAGATGACAACTGTGTCAATGAGATGACTCCTCTTGACTGCCTTGTCATATTCTGTTTCAGTTTCTAGATATGAAAGCCATTTGTTTCTGAACCATTCCTTTCAAATTGGTCGATTAAGAGATGTGGTAGAGGCTGAAAAAAACCCCTCTTTATTCTGGTCAAAAACTTACGATGCATATTTTGGCTTCAAGTATGAAACTTAGACCATATGACATCAGAGAAAAGTAGCGTATGCAAACAGCAAACACAAAAATTTGATTTAGAACTCAAAATACGACTAAGGACTGAACAGTGACAGACAGGACTCACAATCCACACATTTTTTCTTTATCCAGTTTCTTTTTTAATCTCACAAAACACATGAATCTGAAACATGAGCTCCATTTTCCTTCTGTGCAGCTAACAATCTCACCAATTTTAAAAACAAGGGCGAAGAAAATAATTTATACATCCTTTTTTTTAAAAAAAAAAAATCATATCTACAAAAATAAAATCAAATACGAGGACTAAGGCTTTACAGAAAAAAATTAACATATATAAAACAAGTGGGTCTGATTTTTCTATATTACATGAGTGAACGAGATTTTTTTTTTCTAAAAAAAAAAAACAAAAATAAAACAGAGACGTTGAGATGATAGTTAAAGACGTGTGTATGCATACAGTAGTTTGCACCGTGCAGGGAAGTTTTGTTTGTGCAACTTTTTCTTTTTTTTTTTTATACAAAAAAAATACAAAAAAAAAATTACAAGGAATCGGTTATAGCTTCTTTACAGTTGGTTAGGGCCACAACGCTGATGTCAATGTATAAGATAAATGTATGGAAGGGGAAAAATAATTGAAGATACAAAGAAGTGTAGAGGTAGAAATTGGAGCTGAAAAATGCTGTAGTTAGAGGAGAGTAGGAAAGAGGAGGAGATGCACAGAAAGGTTTTAAGAGATGAGGAAGAGATTCTGAGTTTCATTCAACCAGCTCAGACCAAGTTATAATCCAACACTCCAACACAATTTTTTTTGTGTGAAACTATGGTCAAAAACTTGCACTGCACATGATGACTGTGTGTCCATAGTTTGACATGGAGAAATTTTAATACTAAGGAAACTTTTTTTTTTTTTTTTTCCCTTTTCATGAACAAAATTTGTTTCCTGGTCTGAGATGCTTGAAAAACAGCAGCCAAAATGTGAAGAGATAGAGTGAGAGAGAGAAAAGAAAAAAAACCTGTTCCCTTCAACACCTCTAAAGAGATATTTCACTTTGGTAGAACTTTTTTTTTTTTTTTTTTTTAAACATTTTTAGCACAAATTCTTCAGCCAGTTCGTAAGGGGTCGGGGGTGAAAATCAGTCGTCCTGGCAACGAGCAGCATTGCTCTTGTTAACAGTCGCCTTAATTTTTTTTTTTTCCTTTTTACAGCTACAAATATATCGCACCTCCTCTCCAACAACTCCTCCTCCTTCATGGTGTGTTTGCTAAAGAGTGAAAACCTTCCACCAGGTAGTGATACACCATCATTTCCATGGTAGTTTCATTGGGCAATTGTGTGTAAAATGCTGACTGGCTATACGTCTGGTTCGGCTAGCTAGTGTGTACCATCAGATCTGCAGCTGGCAAAGAGCCCGGCAAACTCGCTGGCTCTCTTCAGTTTATCACTCGAAAGCAGCTCAAACAAAATTCAGTCCAGTTCGATTCTGCCCGGCTTGATTAGAGAGAGGCTAGAAACACACTGATACATGCCAGAACTTCTCATTAAGAACTTCTTTCCTTGTAGTAGTTTAAATACATATTTTCTGTCTAGTTTGTATTAGAGTTAGAGCCAGAAATATGGACTTTGAATAAAAGGAGAAAGAAATATAAGCACTTGGCTTAAATGTCAGTCTATGCTGGTATGCATGAAGGTCGAGGGCAATAGGCATCTGCTATAAATGACCCAAAAGCCGTTAAAGGAATAGTTCGACCTTTCAGGAAATATGCTCATTCACTTTCATGCCATGAGTGACAGGAGATGATAGCACTCTCGTGTCTGTGTGTTAGCTACAGAGCTGGACACAGCATCGGCTTAGTTTAGCTTAGCTTACCTTAGCATAGCATAAAAACTGGAAACAGAGGGAAACTGCTAGCCTGCCTCCACCTCAAGTAACAAAATCCATCTGCTAGCACGTGTAAAGCTCCTTATTTAACATGTTACACCTCTTATGTTTAATTTGTACAAAAACTGAAGTGTTAAAACAAGCTGTAACGTGTCATTCAGTTGTCTTTAGATTTAATCTACCGGGCCCCGCCCCACTTCCAGTGTTTATGCTAAGCTAAGCTAACTTGCTGCTGGTGGGGGGAGTCATGTTTTTTGTCTTCATCTAACTACTTGTGTCCTTGAATTCATAAAATTAAATTTTTTACAAAGCTTTTATCTCCAAATAAATATACATTTTTCTGTTAGGGGGGAGGTCTCTCATTGGAAAGCCGCTCGGTAAAGAGTTATTTCATAGATTTGGATATATGGCATGACCACCGGCTGGGAGAAGATGCTGGTTCACAGTATTTACTGTGGTATTTACACACAATACACTGGAGAGGGCTAAAAGTCAAATCTTAAAGTGTCGACAGGCAATGTCAGCGGCAATATTTGGCAGCAAAAAAAACCCAAACAGAAAAACCAAAACACTGTAAATCTCCAAAACTTTTAACCTACACAACTTTGCATGATCAGAACAGCAATGAGAATCCGCTGAGCTTGATATCTGAGTCGCTGAGATCCCTGTACGCCTCTGAAGCAGCGCTGGAAATAAAAAATAAAAACCAAAACAACACCTGCCAGCATTTCAGTAGTAAACAGTGCAGTAGTGTTTCCAGAACTTAAAAATGAACAATCAATACGAACCATGGAGTAGTGATCAATATGTTGCACCGATGGACAGCCATCTTGTTGCTTGAAAGAAGGCTTAATGATATGACAGCATAGCTGCAACTGTTCCCATAGATAATAACTCCGTTTCTCCAAAAGTGTGCATGTGGGAGAAGGGGGGGGGGCAAAGAATGTCTGAGATGAATGAAACAGTCAAACGATGCTTGTATGCATGTGATATTGGTTTCCTTACCCAGTGCAAATAACCTGAATTATATAGACACAGTCCTTCGGCTATAGTGGCAGGTGAACTCAGTGTAAAGCAACCAATGTGGGGGGGGGGGCATCTTGGCTCAAGTGTCGGCCCCTAAATGAAGCCCAAGGCCAGTCCAGTCCCTGATCTGTCCACTGTAGAGGATTTAGATGACAGAGGGATGCATTGTGGGTAAAGTGCTGGGGTGATGGGTCCCTCAGGTTTTTTTTTCTCCTTAAATTAACAATCACACTCTTCTCTGTTCCGTTCCTTCAACCAGCTCTTAAAAGCAAGACATACAACTCATTTTCCTTCATAAATATCCAACTTCGTCATTTTTCTCACTTTCGGTTCTTCCAACTTTTCCTTTTCCCTTCACTGATCAACATTTCTTCTGTCTTTTTGTTCCTTCATACTTTTTTCCCCTCGCTCGCCCTGAACTCCCTCAGGCCTGGTTAGAAGTCAGAGATGGCGCCCACCTTGGAAATCCCGATGAGTCCGACCAGCTTCTCTGTATCTCAGGTAACCAGAAAAAGAACAAATAAACAATCAAACAAAAAAAAAGGCGTCCTTCTTGGTTTCCGCTCCAGTGGTCGGTGCATGCAGGGATGAAGGGCAGGGGGAGGTGGGGCTGGGGTGCCCGAGTCTGAAAGTGAGTATGTATGGGTGTGTCCATATGCCATCAGTCAAGAGGGAATGACTGCAGGTAAATCCACTCTAGAGCCACATCAGAATCCCGTTGACTGAATCTTCGGTTCTGCCTGATTTACTTCTTTGCCTGGATGGGTTCAAGGAAAAAAAAAAAATAGTATGCAAAGAAACTGAAACAGCATCATCAGCTATTATTGCAAATGCAAATTCAGAGCCCACTCACTGTCCCCTGAGCCGCGATCCAGAGATGGCGTCCTGGAGACAGTTGCCGAGTGACACTGTTGGTCCCCTGACTCCGGGCTGACAGCGGGCTCTTTGAGGTTTTTCAGAAGCTTGTAGTGGGCCTTCTCTATTTCCTGTAAAAGGGTAAAGATGAAGAGAAGCCAAATTTAAATATTAGAGTAGAACATCGATACTTACACTAGCTGGTGAGGACGGAAAACTGCCCCGTTAAGAAAAAAGAATGTCTGTCCATCAAAAACTTTCACAAGGTTTCTGTATGGAAGAAAATCTAATGTTATAAATGAACACAGTCCTGAAATATATGGCGATCCCCACTTTTTTAAACCTTATTTCTAGAGGAACAACACTGTCTTCCGTTCTGGCCAATTTGACATCCTGTCTTTCCAAAGCGGTAGAGATTTCTGTGCATAGTTTTTCAGTTATTTCGGCTTCTTTGTTGTACCTACGCGTAGCCACCGCAAGTGGCCCGAGCATTTACACCTCCATGATGGTGTCACCCTGCAATTATACCACCAAACTGCTTGCTTATATGCGTTTATATGCCACCGTGTTCTTTAAAGCCGTTTTCCACAAGTTTGTAGCGGATCTTGATGGAGTTGGAGCAGACAGATGTTGAACTGCAGGTGGTTTTTCCGACGCTACCAAGCGGACCAATCACAGTTATTACGCCCACGTTGACGCAATGTGTAGTTACGCTTTTTGAGAACCGCACGTCAGGCCACAGCGTAGCCTGTGGCATAGGGTCCTTGACTACATTGTAGGTTCAACGCAGAAGCATAAACTGGCCTTTCCACACTGCATCTATGTCTTATAGGTGTCGGGGAAAACTCTGTACATGAATGCCGCTTTAATTATGATCCCTTCCAAGGCTACAGTGTGAACTTCCCTGAAAGCTGATTTCTGCTGCTGGCTACGTGTAAAAAAAATTACATTTCTCTATCTCTCTCTGTATCCTAAAAAGACACAAAGAAACCATGTTAATCAGTTACATAACACACTATAAACACAAACAGATCATCGGCCCACCTTCAGCTGGCGCAACTTGTTTGTCAGCCCCTCAATGGTGTGGAAAATCTCGTCCACATTTTTGATCGTGTGAGTCTGGTGCCCATCCGGCGAGTGGCCCTTTTCTTCGAGTTCGAGTCGCACAGCCTCTGATTGGCTGGGCTCTGGACCGCAGGCCAGCGTCTCCTCCTCCGGCTGCACCTGTGGCAACGTCTGTTCTTCCAGGGGCTGAGGGAAGTGGCAGGCGGTGGGGGTGGGCGGGTCGTTGAGGTCATCGGTGACGCTCTCTCCCTGCTCCGTTGGCATCACCAAGTAGAAAGTGTTCCCTGTAGCACAGAGATGTGACAACAAACAGTGTGTCTTGGCGACTAATTTCAGGGGTAAAATTATCACCAACCCAATGATTATAGATTATAGTTAATGTCTGTTATCTTGCTTTTAATCTATTATCTTGGTATTAATTTCTAAACCATACAAAAACACTCAAATTACACATATAAATACAAAGACACTCTTGTCTGATTAAAATACAGCTCTCAACTAAATCATTTATCATTACCCTGTGCAGTGGCCTCGCCTCTCGGCTTGGATGATTGGGCGGAGAGGAAGGTGACATGGTCAGTGATGTCGTCAGGGACAGAAGAAGGAGGAGGAGGACCCGTAACCACAGCTACGCACAGAGGATAGATGTGTGATGAAGAAAAGAGTGTGTGTGGAATTGGAATGAAAGAAGAGGGAGAAGGAGTGAGGGAAGAGGTTTGATACAGGAGCCAATGCAGAGTCAGTTTGTCATTGTGTTGTGAAAGAGGGCAAGCAGACAAAAGAAAGAGAGAAGATTAAGAGTGTGAGAAACAAAATTAAACCCATCACCAAGTGCAGAGGATACATGCGAAGGAAGGCAGCCATCAAAGACACCCAGATTTTATCCAAAAACGGGTAGAAAGCACAATCAGCTGAATTCACCTTCAGTTTCAACACGAAATACAATGGTGAGTTTCTGCTCGATAACTGCAGCTTATCCTGAGAAGAGTGATCAGACAACCTTCCAGAAGAGTTTAAGATACCACCCTGAGAACTTTTGAAAGTCAGATCCGCTACCTTTCCTTACGACCTGAATGCTGGGCTGTTCGGTGTCTGAGGCCGGAACCACCTCGGGGTCGGCCACCCAGTCGTCGGCTCCGAAGTTGAGGACAGTCTCCAAAGACTCCGGCCGCTGTCTTTCAGCAAACGAGCCCCCCTCATTGGTCGTCTCATTGGTGGGCGTGTCATCTGAGTCGTGGCTCCACCCGTCCTCTTCAAGGTCCCGTAATATGAGCCGCCGTAGTGTTTCAACTGAAGAGGCGAGGCACGAAAACGGCAAAAATAAAAAAACTGAAAGTTTCTGGAGGGTGATTATTCCATAACAGGAAAAAAAGCCATTAATCTTAAACTGTTTAATTATTTTTCTTATTTTTACACTACATTTTTTATTTCACTTTTAATTAAAATATACCAAGACTGAATTGTACCCAATTATTAGTGGACTATAAAATACAAAGATGAAATCTAGTCAAACATCCTAAAGTTTGTCAAAGTGATGCTGCAGTTGCGACTTCTTCCTCACCGTCTTGTAAAGCGGCCTCTGCCACACCGGCTGCTTGTCTTTCACCACAGATGAAAGCTCCTGGTTGGTCCATGGGTGTGTCATCAGACAGCACAATGTCATTGTTGGAGGAATGAGTCTTCATGGAGTCTGACTGCTCCGTCATTGAGTTGTCTGGGAGATTTTTAACAGTTAATTGATATTAAAAAAAAAAAAGAAAACAAAAAAAACTTCAGGTATTTGCAGACAGTTTACATAGTCAAAGCCAATGATTTTAATGTTGTTATTACCTGCATAGACACTGCTGCTAGTTGAGACTGGGGATGCGCTGCGGGTACTGGGGGAACTACAGAAAACACACACACAAACACACTGAGCAAGGCATCATTCAGTTTATGATGTCATGGGATCCTTTAAACTTCTGTTAGGTAAAAAGGAGACATGTCTAATAGAGTGATGCACTACATTTCTTACAAGTGATTCAACTGACTTAAAATATTCCTTTGTTAATTTTTCATGGACATCAAATGTACTCACGGTATAGGCATGGATCCATGATTGATCAGGGGCGATGACCGTTCAGCTGATGCGACAGTCTTCTCAAGTAAATCTTTCCAGCTGTAAAACAGAAATCCAGTCAACACATCTTTCAAAAATTTTCTGTGGTAAATATCGGCCGAAGAAAAGAGCATACGTGTTTTTCTCTGATGATGTCCCAGCCACCAGTTCGTAGATCTGCGTCTCTGTGGTGCTGAGGACGTAGAGGGCTTTGTTGTCTAGAAGGAAACCACAAGATATGGACATTTGATCAGAGACAGAAAAAAAAAGAAAAAGAAAAAGAGTTGTTCATGACGTGTTATGTAATAAAACAAAAATCTCATGGATTTTTGGATGATTAAAAACCCAGTTGATGCACCTGTTGCTACGTGACGGACCAGCAGCGAGTCCAGCTTCACTACAGGGCTGAAGGAGATCTTGCTGTCGCCGCTTCCCCCTCCACCTCCACCCAGCCAGCGGGATGGGTACCGCAGCTGCAGTCGGTCATCTGGTCCCCTCTGAAGAAGGACCAGGCAGTCTGACAGCAACAGAGCTTGGATCTCTGAGGGATACGGAGCATTGAGATTAAAGTGCATGAAACCAAACAGATATGAAGGCATGTGTCAAGACTGACAAAGGTACTGACCTATCTGCTTATCTTTGCTCACTTTCCAGATGAGGGGACCTTCATGAATCATCCTCTTCGTGGTCAGGTCCAGACTCTGAGAAAGAAGAGTAAATAAAAAACATTTGGATTAAAAAATGTGAACACGAAAAGGGGTATTTAAAAAAAAAAAAACAACAACAAACATTTTGTCACCTTGAATTGAGGGGCAGCATCCAGCCTGCGCTGGTATTGGCCGAGACGTTGCCGGTGTTCTGTTTCCCTGACGACCTCATTCACGGCCTGCAGTATTCCTCGGCAACAGGCCTGGGCGCGCTGGAGTGAGGGTAGGTCCGATGAACCGGCTAAAGGAAAAACAAGAGCACATCCTTACACTGCGAAGCTGAAATGCAAGAAACGACATCCTACAAGGGGGGGTAAATAATCCTCACCCTCTGTGTGTTTGATGATGTTATCCAGCAGCAGAGGGTACTTGGTGAGTCTCTGCATCTCCGACACCAGCAGGTCTTTGAGCTGCAGCCTCCGGCAATGAGGACTCGCCTCACACTCCTGAATAAATAGTCAAGCAGGCCAGCATGTTAAACACAAAGACAGAATTTACAGAAAACACACCTTTTGCCTTTTCCATCAATTTTTCATGGTGAATCACAGACTTCCAAGTAGATGGTGACAAAAAGAAAAAAAAAAAAAAAACAACCTCGGTTGGGGAAAAAAGCAAAATCCTGCTCTTTCATGTTTGAATATTACTACAGCTACAAAACAACTACTCAGACTCGGATTACTAGTAATAATAATAAGAAATACGATTATAATGCTCACTTACTAAAACTAAAATACCCATATTCCTAATCAAGTACAGATGAAAACAGAAACTGCTGCTAAAAACATGCAGACAATCTCTTTTTTTGAAGTGATGCGTTTGCTGCATGAAACCATAAAGAAGACATGATGAGAATGCAGGTGTGGGTTATATGAAAGTCTAATATGTTTTGGAGGTAGCTGTTTGTGTGCGTGCGTGTGTTTGTGTTTTTGTGTATGTACCTGGATGATGTGAGCGAAGCGAGGGTCTTTACGTTTTTTGTTCTTGATGAGCTCCAGAGCCTCAGACTGCTTACTGCACAGCTGGGATGCCTGTTCCTGAAACTCTTCACCAGCTGCTCCTTCAAACTAGAGAAATCCACACAACCATTAACGTATTAAATATACTTCGGGTACACACCCTTCACAGTAAAAGAAAAATTAAGAAGAAGAGGAAAATGGAGATAAATTATAGCAGATGGAAGCGATGGCATTGACTTTTAATCTCACCCTGGCCAGCATGACATCCCCAATGTCCTGAACGATGGGAGTTTCTCTCCGCTTCTTCATCGCCTCACAAAGACTTACTGCAAAGATGTGATACAGAAGCAACATTAGGGTGGTACTGAAAGAACCTTAATCTCAATGCCTAGGAAATATGTGCACTGCTGAGATCAGTCTTAGATGGATGTTTGAACTGACATTTATCATAAATTCAAATGTTTTTCATAGACCAGCAAGGGATAATCTACCAACCTGCCTAAAACACATAGAAACTGAAACTCTGAATGAAGAAAGACTTTTTACAGGCCAAGTAGGATCGTTATGTGACACCATATGCCTCCATCGCTCAAAATGAAAGCCCAGAATACATAATGAAACGGCTTAACTGCAGGCTGAGATTGCGCTTACAACCTTTGCTTTGTATTGGCTTCACTTATTATTATTTACCTAGACACATACAGCCCTGAGTACACGTCGACTCTCATTACAACTCACTCTATTGTGCAAGCGGAAACACAGCAGTGGAAGAAGCAGCAGGCTGAGACCCTCTTAGAAGAGAGACGTTTTCGTAATTTCCATATTCAGATGTTGTTCTCTTATTTTATATATATATATATATATATATATAAATTATTTATCTATTTTTTTTTTTTTTTTTAATCGCTGAATTTGGTCTGTGAAAATTTCATTATTGATTCATTTCTGCATTGCACAGAATTTCAGACTTTCAGAATTGCATAATAAAAATCCTGATGCTCACACACACACACAAACACACACACACACACAAACACACGGACTTACCATGGAGGACGTAGACCCGGGGCAGGTTGGGGAAGATGCAGGCCAGCTCATCATCGTTCAACACAGACCTCATCTTCTGGAAAAAGACCTTGTCCAGGACACGCAAGGTCCGCAGGTGGGACGCCTCAGTGGTGAACAGCTCTGAGGGGGAGGGTATACCAACATCAATACACCTGACATCCCACTTAACACATCTATGAGACATTAGTGATCTGGACATTTCAAAATGTCTAAATCACAAAATACCTGGATTCTCAAAACTGTTATTTCTTTGAGGTTAAAAGATCATTACAACTGTTTTAAAATTTTTTTGCTTTTACATGTGCCTTAAATTAAACTTGTACCGTGGATGACAGCCTGTCTGTCCACCTCCCTCGGGCTGAGCGTAGCAAGGAGCTGCGGCGACGCCGTGTCCTGCCAGTTCTGACCGTCGCACACTTCCTCTTCCAGCGCCACAGCGTCCGGTAGCAGGGCCAATGGTGAGTCCACACTCCTGTGCAACATCAAATACACACACACGAAAGCACAGGCCCAAGGGCACACAGGCAGATGATGGGGTCGAAGAGACAGTGGAAGAATCAAGATGCAAACATTCAGATGAAGTGACAAACACAAAAACAAACAGGTGAGAATTCACGAGTATCTACCGACGTATATTATCAGATCAGGTTTTTTCAAATTTTTGTAGTAACGCAGCTATTACAAAACAAAACACCTCTTAATTTGTTCACCTAGCACTGTTGGAATATACTGAAACATTTTTCCCTCGTGAATCAAATCATTTCAACCTCAGGAATTTTGCACATGGGAACAAGGTCAAGCATCTTAATTTTTATTACTTATCAGACAATTACTTAATCACTGATCATCAAACATCAATGGGGCAGCATGGAAACTCACCTGCGTCTAGACCGAGGGGTGTATGGGGGTGTAGGGTTCTCTAGAGACCTGAGTGTGAGAGAGAGAGTCGAGAGAGAGATGGCATGAAGTGATAACCTACGCTTCCAGGGGTATCACAGGGGTGTTTGTTTTCTGGGATGTGAGTCCTTTACTAAGGGGTTGTTGAGATTCCTAGAAGCTTATTTAACTGATGGAAAAATCTTCCCCGACCTTAAGGATGCTAAAACTCCTGTGATTTACTATCCGTCTCTGGTAAATTGGAAAAATCTGCGTGGATATATTGGCAACACTATCAGAAGCCAATAAAAACATTTGACTAGCCATGGTCGGTTTATCTTTACCGTGCGGAGCTGCTGGACACAGATGACGATGCGCTGTGCTGTAGTGGCCTGAGGCCTGGCCCCTCCCTCTCCTCCCCACAGTCCTCCATATCCACATCACTACGGGAGCGGGGGACGGACTCCGTTCCTGAGGAAACGCCCCGCCGACGCCCCTCTCCCTGAGCCTTCAACGACTCGCTTCGCGCCAAACGCACTGAGACAGAAGGGCTGTGAAAAGAGCAAGAAGACGACATACAGCATCTTACTGAATCAGTAACAATCACTTTCAATGAGCTGCTGTATCACACAGGTGCTGTATACACTACAGATTATAAGTTCAAGAGGTAGTTTAAGAAACTTAGTAGAACTTAAGAGCTACCTGTCCATGCTCTCTTCACCCAGGCTGCTGGAGGACACCCTCTGGGGGTCAGCAGCGTCGCCTCCCTCCTCTCCTGTCGTCTCTGTGTGATTCTCAAACTGCTGAATGATGTTCCTCACACTGCCAGGACGGACTGTACACATAGATATTACTTAGTAGTGTGCAAACACCTTCGGAGAGAGGACTGGTGTGTTTAAAGTGAGGTGAAACACAAGTCATGATCAGACTACTACAAACGATGAAGGGTAACTTAGTCAGGTATGTTTGATAAAAAGAAAAATTCAACTTAAGAGTAAAAATAAGTGCAATGACAACAAAAGAAAAAAAAAAAGTACCTTCGGTGGGTGACAACGGGACATGGAATGCTACAAAACCAAAATGAACCAAAGAGAAACAATGATATCAGAATAAAAACACAAAATGAAAATCCCATAAATCAATAAATAAAGTTGCAAAAACAATAAAAGGGCAAACGCAGGACAAGACGAAATCAATGTTGTCAGACCAATACAGTGAGTGAGCGCATAGCATGTGTGCATTTGTGTGCCTCTAATGTGATCGGCAAAAGGATTTGAAAATCTAACATTATTGCATGTGTACATTATCTTTTTAGCATTTTCACCATGAGCTGGGTTTAGATAGGAGGTCATAATAAATATTTACAGAGGGGTAGATACATCCCTGAATGAATCGGTGGCACGAGTCATCATTTTTACCCAGTTTTACGCATGAATATAAAAGTGTGTGTTTTGCATTTACTGGACTGGGATGTGGTCCTGGGTTTGCCGATGTACTTCAGGATGGGATTCCTCTTTTTATCCTCTCCATCTTTCTCTTTCTTGGTACCACTCAGCTGTGGAGGAGGGAACCATAAAGTCATGTCATATAATCACTGTATGAACCTTATTCTTATCTACTGACATTAATTCATGTCATCTTTTATAAGCTATAGTAGAACATTTTTTGTTGACCCAAACCTGGGGCTCAAGAGTTACGTTTAAATGGCACAAAGAAAATGTTTTAACAGTTGTTGTTACCATTTGAATTTTAATACTTTTAAGCATCTACAGGTGTGAGTAAATGTACAACTTGCTGTGAAAATTTACTACAACTTCATTTGTAGTGGGTCAGTTTCAGCAGCGGCAGTAGGCAACACTGCTTAGATAACATGTTAGCTCCTTTGTTCCCACAGGAAAAAAACCCAAAACGAAGTAAAAAAAAAGTTTTTCAAGAGTTTGCGTTTTTTGGAACCCAAGGGGTAGTTACCATGCTTACCTTTTTGGTCTTCAGGAAAGCGAGCCACTTCTCCTTCTCTGTGCTCAGACCGGGGAAGACCTTGGAGTCTCTCAGCTTGATGCCAGAGTGACGCAGGTATAGGAGGACCGCCGATGCCAGAGGGGAACTGTGGGAGACAAGCAAAGGGGGCGGAGACAGAAAGGATTAGATGGAGCAAACATGGTGGTGGGAAGATGGGGGAGAGAGAGAAGAAAATCATAATGGGGGGGGGGGTGATAAGTGAGCAAATCTCTAAGACAGGTGTTGTTAAATCACATTTCACTCTGAAAGACAAGAAAGATTTTCGATTTTTACCTTCTGTCCTCTTCGTGCTTTGATCTGGAGCAGGGACAGAAAGAGAGACATAAAAAGGCTGTTAATTCCCTCCACAACAAACAGCCGGCTCTCAGAGAAACGTCTGAGAGAATCCTTGAAGTTAAATCCAGTTCATTCAGGTGTAGAAAAGAATTTTGAGACACAGAATGCAGAGCCACAATCATGTGACAAGAATCCGCCTGTTTGTGTGTGTATAACATTAAAGGAGAAAATGTCATGTGGTTTCCAGGGTTTGCAGCTTGGGTAATGACCTTTGTTATGATAGCTTGGGTAAGCTCCGTCTGTCATTTGGTAATAACAAATTTTATTGGGCCCCTAACAACTGTTCCTGTTGCTAGGCAAACCCTGGTTCAACAGTCTTAGTGTGTGTGTGTGTGTTCATATTTATTGCTTGATTAGAGCCACATGCTGAAGTAAACCCATGCATAATTAGGTTAACAGGAGGATTTAGACCCACAAAGTCCATCTCAAGTAAAATCGTTGTCTTTGGATTCTCGGAAATCCCAGTTTTGGTCTTTCTTTGAGCATAAGATAAACATACATTAACACATTTTCAAGAACCTGATCTTCTCTGTTTTGACATCATTTAGATAAAGGTCGGACAACTCATCCAGACAATCAACCCTTGCTCTCGACATGAACTGAATTCCTGTAACTTTACGGTTTATGGCGACAGGAGAAACATGACGCCACAGACTCACAGGATCTCCCAGAGGGCGGTGACCTGTCTGTCCACCACCTGTCTCTCTTTCACGGGGTCTCCATCAAGGTGTTGCAGGTCCCCCTCTCCAAACAGAGAGCCAAGACCCATCATCTGCTTGTTCCTATGAAAGACAAAAAACAAGCTGAGCGGGTTAATATGGGCTGCAATTTTGTCAAATCTGACCTTTATTTTGTCTAAGTAGACATCAGATGGGAGACAAATGTTCACTTTTGATGGTCAACAATGAAACACTTTCACTGAATAACTCCCAGAGTTGATGATTTTTCAATATCATCATTGTCATTCAAAGAAAGAAATATCCAAAGTAACATACCTGTAGTCCTGTATCTGGTCCTGAATGTCTGGCAGCACCTGCTGCTGCAGTTCAGACAGAGGTCCTCTGATGTCCTCCTGGGCATGTAATCGACTCTCTGATTGGACAACAGACAATGGTAACAACACAACAGAGGAAAGAGCATTAAGTCGTTGGATACAAATCCTTTTAAGAAAACGTATAATTAACAAAACAGCTGCCTGGTCACAACTCAAAATATACCGGTTGAGAGATTGTCTGTTTCACAAAAATGAAAAGCCTACAATTTTTTACATGTAAAAAACTGCACACAGCACATGACTGACAAGTCCATGACTTTACTGACCATTGGTCCTCTTACCGATATCTGTGAGATACTCCTCTCGGACTTTGATTTTCAAGGGCTGTAAGAAAAAGAGAGGAACTGAATCTTCTTTTTCAGACACTGATAATGCCATTTGTAACTGCATGACACTACATGATACACAGTAATAGCGGTCACTTGCCCTATCTAAATAACATGTCATTTTTTAACAAAGGATTAGAAGAATTCTTTGATTCTATATTTTTTAAGGGTCAATACAACTGCAGCATCGAAAGATATTAGCAGACAACAGGGGAATGTAGGAGATAGAGGAATGTGAAAACCGTATAACAGAATCATGTTGGTACATACGGCATCTGGGTCCAGAAAATGGGAGCAGATCTGAGGTGCGAGTGCACGGGCGTCTTTAGGGCTGGAGCCCAGGTAGGCCTCCACCGACAGGTAAAACAGCTGTTGGAGATGCACATAACCATGAATGTAAGCAAGCAAACCAAGATAAACCCATACCAACGCTTAAACCCAATGATAGCAAAGAACACATAAGGGGAAAATGAACTGACTGGGGGACATAAAGGAGGAGAGAGAAGGTAGGGAGCCAAAAACCGACACTTTTGTTCAAATACGTTTGTTTAAATCTAGCAGAGAATATATCCCGGACTGACCAGAGGGTTGGGGTCCAGAAGCTGGGTGAAGACATATCTCATGAACACTGTCATGTGTGCCGGTCGGGATTTCAACAGCTCGATGTCCTGGAACGGCCCATCCATCTGAGAGCACAACAGAGACGCAGGAGAGAAATGTGAATGAATCAACTGCAATAACGGAGGAAACAGCAAAATGTAGAGAAGGAAGAGAAATACAACAGCGGAAAATCTTATCATTTTGGTTTGATTAGGGTGTCCTTCTCACCTCATTAAATGCATAGCCGTCATCTTCGTCTTCTTCCTCTGGGCCAATGATCTGGGCCTTTCCGCCCTTTGAACACAGACGCACACACACATTTTCAAGAAATTGTAAACACTTGGTCACATACTGGAGGACACTGACAGGTCCGGGTAGATCTGTTATTTTCAGTCATATGCTGTACATGCGGCGCTCAGCGCCAAAGAATTGGATTGGTGTGACATATGAATTGGAGGCTGTGGCAATAAATTATCAGGCCTGCTGCTTTTGTCACACATTTTCAACAGCTACTCAGGTGGTGGGTGCATGACAGAAATGGAAAGGAACGGATAAGAGGAGAGAACAGAGCTACACCAGTAAATGGGCAATTATTTTTACACCGGGAGATGCAGAATGGCAGTGTGAATTCTACACCACAAACATGCAGCTGGTGATTCAGACGTTTTCTTTGCATAAAGTGAAAATTGAAGATTTAGTAGACATGCTGACACCTAACCTATCTGCAGTTACTGACTCTGCAACACAAGATACATTTCAAAAATCAAAAATGAATGATAGTATTTTGCAGACGTTTTAACTAAGGCTGAATTTGATTAGATATGGTAATGTTCAAATGCTTCAATGATCTCTTTGTGTGTGTGTGTGCGTCTCACTCTCTCTTCCTCCCTCTCCTGTTTGTACTGTACATATATTTATTTATACCAGTGGGAATGAATGCAGTGGCTCATAAACTTTTTTTATTTGAGGGAACTGTTTTGCCTAATAATCTATGTATCATCCTGACTGGGGAAACAAAAGGTGACTGTACAAATTCTGGATAATTCCAATGACTATTAGTTAACAAAGGCTTTCTTGGCGTCCTGTTTACAATTCAAAGAAGGGAGTGGTAACAAGATGCCTTTTTACATGGTATGTGAGGTTCTTGTTGACATAAAACATCTTTCTTGAGGCGAATGCGAGTGGGTGTGTCCATCTCACCGAATCAGAGAGGATGTGTGTATCGGAGTTCTGCCGTCGATGAAGGGGGGTCCTGAAGGAGGATGAGGGGGAAGAGTGGGGACTCTCAAATGCCTGGGAAGGAGGAGGAGGAGGAGGCAGGAAGGAAGGAGGGAGGACGAAGGGGACGGGATGAGTGGGAACGTCGCATATTCACAAAACCACACACATACAATCTCAACAGTTTATGAAAAGACCAAACATTTGCAGCTTACCTCCATGTCTCCTTCGCTTGAGTCCACTGACAGTCGACCTGCCAAAGCAAAGGGCATTTTTAAACCACCTAGGAAACCACTTACACTGTGACAAATGGTTAAGGTTTTGTGTATTTGGCCTCAGGGGTTAATAGAACCTGACTGTGGATAGTGTATTCCAACAGAAGGCCCATTTTAAACCACTTTGTTTAAACCATTAAAGGACATAGTCACTGTCTGATTCATTAAATAGGACTGAATGAATAAAACCTTTCTAGGTCTGAAAAAAACAAAAACGAAACTTCAAAGAAAAAGGGCTATACTATTTTTGGCCATCATGTTAAGTGTGATATCAAAGTGTTTCTATCAAATAACACAATGCAAAGTACTGTGTAGGGTAGTGAGTAGTAAAATAAAAAGACGTACTATGCCTTATAAAATATCCCTTCATTTTAGGAACTTCTGTGTAATTCTGGCTACTGTGTAGAGTAATCTAACCTGGAGCTTTGCCTTTGTAGTACTGAGAATAAGGAAAAAAAATAAAAAGATACAAACCTTCTCCTGCTATGACATAGCTCGTGATAGATTCTGATCGGGTTCCCTCCTGGAGAAGAAGAATAAAACAACTGTTAATTTTCAGCAATGGCCTTAAAGGTAAAATACGCATGAAATCATGGAAGCTGGATTTAATTTGAGCTTAATAACTGAATTTATCTGGACACATGACTCAAATATGTGCTTTTTGTTAATCAAATTCCATTTCACATGCTCAGTGCCGGTAAAACAAAATGTTAAATACATGTTGAGGTTTCCAGTGAACCTGTAAATGAGCAAAAGAGCCAGGACTCCTCACCAGATCTTGTTGAATCTTGACCCTGACTTGGTGAGCTCTCCTCTTGGCACTTTCAATCCGCTCCTCCAGGGATGGCGATGGGTTCCTCAAATGCTCCTCCAACAAGTCCTGTGAATTGGTCAGGTCTGGTTATCCTATGGAAGACTTTAGCTACAAAACAGTGCTGCAGCTAATCAGATAGATAGCACGACACAACTTGGGGGTCAGACAGAACCCCACAGTATATAATGACGCGATATATTATGGATCCTTGTGTGGAAATTCTCTGCCTTTATTGCATCTACAGAGAGATCAGGGAGCAGTCCCGCTGCAGAACTGAAATGAGTAGGGTTGCCTTTTCTATCACTTATTAAACAGCTCATTTGTTTAGGATGTCATTTTATTACCTGCAGCTCAGCTTCTTCCTGCTCCAGCATTTTCCTGAGTATCTGAGTGGCATGTTTTTGTACTTCTGGGTCCTTGAGGACACATTAACAATAGATACTGTAAGTAATTTAGATAATGCACAACAAAACAGGTATATTTTATTTTGAAACAAGTATTTATATTCTCAGCACTGACACATGTTCTAGGTCACTGGGAAATGTACCGGATAATATCAATCCTTAATATAATCTCATTCACCTGTAGTGGTTTGGGTCCAGTGATTCTTTGGGAAGGGTTGCTGCTCGGTCCAGAGGGCAAGGGTGGAGGTGGAGGGGGTGGAGCCTCCCCACCTAGAGATGTTTTCTGATTGGGCGGGAGGTCGGTGGGGAGGGGCTCTAAGGGCAAGGAGGCAGCTGACGGGGGAGGTCCTTGTAGTGTAAGAGCTACGTACGGTCCAGCTTTAGGTCAATAAAAAGATACGGAAAAAGATTTTTCAAAAAGGAACAGAAACATTGCAGAAGTTTTTAATTAAAAGAGGCATTTCTTTTTTTTAAAACTCACATTTGATGAGCTTTACCACCTCCTGGTGGGACATGGAGGACACCAGCGAGCCGTTCACCTGAGAGACGGAGACGGATGTAAAGGAAAAAAAAAAAATTAAAAAAAATCAGGAACACTGATAAAAGGAAAAGAACCAACAGCTCTAAGTAAGTGTCTTTGAAGGCAAGTGGTAAAAACCTTTATGATCCGGTCCCCTTCATGGACCCCGGCCTTGACTGCTGCACCACCTGTAAGGATGAGGTATGCAGAGAGTTAAACTTTTTAAGCCATTAGTTAGGTCAGGTGAGCTGCTATGGCCAACTTATTCATCTCTATCCATTTATCTAGGTCATGTCAGTTTAAAAAAAAAAAATCTCCAAAATAAGATGGTAACAAAGTGTGTGATTTTAAAGTGGGGCTTAAAAACTATAAAACATGTAGTAGTGTGAATTAAGACAAAACACAGTATATATATGTAAACACTGTATCGGGTTTTTCTCAGTCTTGTCATTAAATGTCTTAGTTGGAATGTATGATCTCATGGTAAAAAGTAGGAAAAACAAGTTTTTCATGGCAACTCGCTGGAACATCTTTGTGTAAAATGATAGGGAAACAACTGATATCACAAATACCATCAGCTGTGCACATGTCTCACCTGGTCGGACATTCTGCACTAGCTTGACTCTCTCCCCACACACCGTGAAGCCGAAACCGAGCTGGTCCTTCTGAACGACCACACATCTCTGGACAAGACCAGGACCTGGGAGAGAATACAGAGGTATATTTAGGGTGTTTAGGGAACATTAAAGGATACCGATTTTAGTCCAATATGCCATCTATCCCGAAAGAGGTGGCAATTACCTGTACTCTCAGCAGGGATGTCAGCCGTCGGCTCCCTCTGCTGGGTGGCCGAGGATTTGCGCTCCGAGTCCCCGATGGTCAGACTGCTGAGCCTGAGTATGAGGGATGAGAGACACACTCAGCACAAAACGGTACCAAACATATGAAGGAAACAAATGAAGAGAGGGAGCGTCACTGAAGGACCAAGCCAGGGAGAAATAGGGGAGGCTTACAATTGGACATACCGCAATGACAGAGCAGAGGGGGGGAATCGGGAGGGGAAGATTCGATTTAGGTTCATAGTCAGAAGTGGGTTACAAAGAGCAAGAAGGTGAGTATTTGATAAACATAAGGAGCAACAAGAAAGCAGTCAACAGGAAAACTCACCAAGCAGCAAAAGGGCTGAAAGCGAAGCATGAAAGAAAAGAAGGAAGAAAAAAAAAACAGGAAGGGGGGGTGAAAGAGAGAAGAAATTAAGAATGAAGTCCAATCGTGGTGCAAAAGGGCACAAGGAAACACATTCAAGTTCAAATGATTCCCAAACCCCTGATACTCTTACAGATTGTAAACACTGAGAGCAGCCATGACTTTAAAGGTTTTATCTATTTAAGGGTGAGTGGCTCAAAAATACATAGTGTAAACACTGAAGTGATTTGGTAAACTAGCATAGAAACACAGGGAAACTTCTTTTAAACCCGATCTCAGGTGGCAAAAATAATCCATCGAGATGGCTTGATGGATGATCCAAACATATAGTGAACTCCTGTACCTGTACAGCCAGTTCCTGCTAAAATTATTAGTCAATTAATGGAAAAGTACATTGAAAGACAAATAATCCAAGACAAAGTAGATAGCTGAGTGATTTCTTGGGTCAATACTCAAATAGAAATGGTAAACATTTGATGGCTCTGACATTTTGAATGTGTGTATTTGCTCCTCACAATCAGTACTTTTTGGGTTTGGACTTTTTAGCCAGAAAAAAACAAACAATTTGACTTCACCTTTAAATGTGGGAAACTAAGATTAATCTACAAATTAGAGAGATTAATTAATCATGAAAAGGACTAGATGTAGTCCTAAAATCATCTATTCAAAAGGAAGCCATTTTAGCCATTTTATATGGACACAAATTTTTCCCCTCAGGCGACTGCCAGGTGCCCGTCGCTGACTCCACCTACACTTCCAGTCAAAGCACCCAGAAGTAACAAAGAGCAGCCACTGAGAAATCTCCTGCCGCAGCTGTACAATCTGTAGGTGTCAAACCAAACCCTGACATAAGCCCTTATCGGACAACTGTCCTACCTGAACGGGTGGGCGTTTTTCTTATTGGCTGCCCTGCTGTCACATGAAACAAACACACGCACACACACACGCACAGTAGTGGGAGATAGTGGGCATGTGCACAAAAGGAGAAAAAACACAGGAGAGAAAAAACACAGGAGAAAAAAAATGTTGACAGCAGGAGAAACAGGAAAGACACATGGTTAAGACAAAGAGGTATCAGACAAACAATCACAGAAAATCGGTGTGGGATTACGTGGTCAATGATGAAAGGCAGTGACAAACAGGATGAACTACAGTGCGTCAGGTGTCTTAGCAGAGGCACAGCTAGACACAGCAGTGAAGAGTCACATCATGACACTGAAGCAACAGACAGACAATGAAAGTCTCTATTTGTGATCTAAACATCATGGTGAAATCTTTTGCTTACAGTTGGGTTTGAGTAAGATTTCTCAGGCTGCTACTTTTGTCACACTTACAGCATTTTGCCTTCCCTCTCTCCTTGTTCCAGAGGGCATCTTTATCGCCCCATAGTCAACAGCCTGTCTGACTAGTTTTCCACTGACCGGACTGGGAAATGAGATAAAGACATTCCACAGAAAACAGAAACTGTCTGGGTCTTGTGGATGTGGGGCCTGTACCTGTCCAGCGTGGAGGTGGGTTGGCGGAGACTCATGTCTGCAGCCTTGCGACGCTCCTCTGCTTCCTGGTGCAGGATCGACGCTGTCACTGGGCCTCTTCCATCATGATCATTGCCATCTCCAACGTCATCTCTCGTCCCTTCTCAGTTCCACACAAAGGGGGGGGTCTCTGTTTTGCTTTGAATCAGACCTTCGAGCCGCTTGGAAGCCGGTTCATATCAGACAGAGTGCTCCTCATGTTCCCATCCACCCAGGCGGTTCCAGTTAGGGGTCAGTAGGATTATAAAAACAAAGTGCTGCTAAAACTAACATTCAAGACTGACAGTCTCCTCAGTATCCTTCCGCTCCAGCTTACATTAGTGGTTCAAAATAAATAACATTTCAAAAACTGCTGTGAGGTTTGATGCAGCGGCTTGAACTGGTGTGGAAAGTGGGTGCTGCTTCCCTCAAAAGATCATCAATGATGAATGAACGGCTGATGTGTCTCGCTGTGCTCCAGGAGGACAACAGCAGCCATGCCTTACAGTGTCTGTGAAGAGGCTAATTCGCTGGAGATAAGCTCAACTGGATGATATTTAGCTGCAACTCGCAATCAAATGCCAACCAAAACCTCACACGCAGTGAGACTCGTTTACACGTGTGGCTTCGACAGCTGGGCCCAACCTCAATAATACCATTCAAGCCAAGCACCACCTTAAAGTTGCTAGTTTCCTCAGTCACGTGCTTTGCATAGATTATGTTAAAAACCTAACATGAATGCGTTAATAATGGCGATGTTATCTGTGCTGATGTGGCCGGCTAATGCTAATTACACCCCACATCCAGAGGAACGTACCTCGGTTTGAACAGCACAAATATAAACCGCTCTCCACGCCGCTCCGACACGCTTCCAGGCTAACAGTACCTGGCAGATATTTACATGCTAGCGCACTGTAAACAACAACCGACCCAGCCGCTGTCGTTGGCTTTGCATTGCTCACTGACGAACTAGCTAGCTAATTAGCAGGTTATCCAGCATTAGCTAGTTCTGTCGTTGGGCTTTTGGGGGAAAAAAAAAACAAACAAACATTAAAGTACTGTGCAGCCTGAACGATAACGGTGCTTCTATATTGACTCGGTGACTTATCTAATCACCCCACTACGGAATGATAACGACCATCTGAGGCGGCCTACTGTACTCAGGCTAGCGTTAGCTCGCTCAAGTTAGCTCTACGGGCAGGCCGATTTCGACCCGCGGCATGGCGTGTGTGCAGGCGCCGACCGAAAGCGCTGTGTACTCGGCCTCCAGCTGTGCCAACGAGTCGGCCCTCTCGGGCTAGCCAGCCAGCCAGCCAGCCAGCCAGCCAGCCAGCCAGCTAGCTAGCTAGCTAAGCGGCTAGGTCTGCAAGGTTGAAAGGCCGGTGCGAACTCCAGCCGCATGCGAATCGACGGGCATTAAAGTGGCTGAGATTACGACAGTCCATGCAAAGTCGGTGTTTTCCCAGTTTTCCAGTAAGTTCGGCCACTAAGGCTGCATGCTAGCCAGCTAGCCAGAGGGCAATACGAGTCCAGCAGAGCTCCACCTCGGGTCCTCCTTCCAAAACAAATGGCAAGAGGTACGAATTGGGTTCGCTTCTCTCCCACCCGTGGTCCGCCAGAGGGCTCGGGATTCAACCACAGTCCCTGCTGCACACACTTATTGTCTTCTTGGTCTCGGTTCTTGTGGTTCTGGTGTCTGCCGTGTTGTTATGTTGTTATTCCTCCCGTCTCCGGCTGGGTGCTGGACCACCACCATGTCCTCAGAGATCACACGGACAGCCGGAGCGCGACCCCGCCCCCGCCTGGCTGGACTGCGGTACTGCGGGAGGCGTGCCCCCCGCCGTATGGTCTGGGCCACTGATGATGTTGTTTTTGTACTTTTTCCTTTTTTTTCTGGGATTCTTAGACAATGAAAATGACATAAAAAGTCACATTTCGTTAGTTTTTTTTTGTTTTATGTGCGGTTCCAACGATGGCCGATACGTTTTGAGCTAAAAACCTCTCCAGACACCCCCCCCCCAGTAACCCCCAGTGCCTTCTTTCTGGACTCACTGTATTTCAACCACAATTCAGTCAAGGAGCAGAATGCAATGCAACCACCGGACAAATTATTACAAATATGTATTTTTAATGCAATCAGCTGTTTTTTCCATATACCTTCAAGTGCATTTTCTAATTGATGTTTTGGAGTCTGTTTTGTGCTGAAAAGCTCTGAATCGGATCTGCTCAACAGATTTTGTTGCAATATATTTATAGTCATGTAACAAGGGATTATTACCAGCCTTTTCCCCCCAGATAACCAATAATGAATAATACAATAAAACAATGCGTTATCAACAAGTCGGTGGACGTGACTTAAGGTGAGTTCTACACAGCTTGCGGTCTGCTTGGTTTGAGGATAATAATTTCACATTTGTACCTGAGACAGAAAATAGAAAAGTTTACTAAACACTTGTGCTGCTCCTCCAGCTCCCGTGACGCGCCCGGATGCAAACAGATGTTGGGAACACTGAGTGCATCCAAAAAAAGAAAAGGAAAAAAAAAGATTGGAGCTCGGCCCATGGGGTTTTTTCTTTTTTTTTTTTTGTTGTTTTTGTTTGATGTTGTAACTGGCTCAGATTCAGTAGCATACGAAACGCGATGATCTTACCCGGGGTCTGGAGAAGGGTTCAACATTTTACCAAATATGGCCAGTGCGGGGCGTGGGACCCACTCCGCTGTGAGAGAGAGGGAGAGAGAGGCAGACGGATGCGCCACCAAGTACGCACCAACCTACCGGAATTTTAAGCCTATTAGACAAAAAAAGGGGGACGAAAAACCATGAAAGATAACTGCGGGCCTGGAAAACGGTAAGTTCAAGCTTGGGACTAGTATTTCTCTCTCACTCTCTCAGAGAGTTGATGTTGGAGGTAGGAAGCCGGAGTTTAATCGTGGTCTATTTCTGGAGGAGAGCGGTCCACAATGGCACAGCGCTGGGCGCGGTATGTCCGCTATGTGAGGCGGAGAACCTCCTCATGTCTCACCCATCGTATCAGTTTTAATGTGTCTGTTTTGAGGGAAAAAAAACCCTAAAAAGTGAATAGAAATATTTCCGGTCTCATTATAATTCTGCTGTGTCAACAGAATATATGTACATATATTTATACATACACAAACACACACACACGCATTCATATATATATCTATACATATATATATATATATATATATATATATATATATGTATATATATACGTGTGTGTGTGTGTGTGTGTGTGTGTGTAGAGATTTCAAAGGTCTAGGTGGTTTTTTTAGAAGCTTCCTCTACTGACATGCAATAGTTTCACACCAGTGTAAACGTTTGAGTGTAAAATGTAAACTGTAAAGTGCCCAGTGGTGAACTCAGGGTTTTTCTTTTTTAATTTTAAACGTCAGCTCTTAGGTATGCATGGCATGCATGCGTTCAACCCCACCCAACAAAAAAGAAAGAAAAAGCAAACCAAGGCCTTTATTGAAGTCAGGAAATGCACCTTCTGCCACCGGGACTTCACACCCCCGTTTGACTGTTTCAAAACATGTAGAACTCTTGCCTTTTTTTTTTTTTCAAAGATTGCATTTCTGGTGTTGCGTGTATTAAACTGATAACACAACAGATTGTGCCCTCGCCCCAGATTTGGTTTCTTGTCAGAGGGCAAGCCTATGTGGCTTCTGCCACATAGCACCACACATGCCACATCTTCCTAAAAGCTCCGACACCTCTCTCACTGTTGAAAGCGGGTGGCCAAGCATGAGCAGCGTGTTTTAAACCAACAGGTTTCAGCAGAAACCTAAAGATGATGGATCAAAGCTGGTGTCGAGCAAGAGGGTTATTGTTTGTCTGTTTGTTTGGTTTTTGTGGGGGTTTTTTTGGGTCATCAACTTAGATCCCAGCTGAAAAAGAGGCGCACTTCTGACCCCAGGCTCGATTTCCATCGAGACATGACTCATTAAGTGTGCATTTGGTTTGTTTTTCCAGAATGGGTTCCTGCAGATGTGCTGTTAGCTCCTCAGAGCTGCGCCTGCTGCTGCTTCCTGTGTTATATCCAAGCAGAAACAGGAAGTGTGGCAATGTGATTAGTGGCTAATGAAGTTAGCAATTCTCAGGGCTTTGCAATGGGGGGAAGAGACAATGTGTTTTTTCTCGTGAGGTGGAAGTTGCACCGTCCCCTGACCTGTCATGGCCTTATTGTTGTTAAATTAAAGGTGGAACGTTCTAACCTGTAATCATAACATCAGCTCCCACAGCACATCAGAACATCATCGGCTTAATTTATCCAACACCAGAAATGCAGTTTTAACTCAAGTTACATTACTACTCCGCACCTCATACCTTTACAAAGGATCTTAAAATTCGAACGTGTCATCCCGCTGGAGCAGTTTCAAACTTTTAACTTCAATTCTATTTAATAGAAGACTATGATTGTCTCTGGTTCTGTATATGCTTTTGTTCTGTCTCACTGTGTTTGGCTTTTTAAATTTTTTTACTTTAAGCTGTGCCCCAGTCTCTCTTGTAAAAGAATCCTGAATCTCAATGAGATTACTTGATTAAATAAAGGCTCAATGTGTCCGTGTCGCAGATCAAGAGGTTGTCATATCTTGTGTAGATTTTCAAGCTCCTGTAAAGAGGCAAATTTGGGATTTGTTATTTTTTGGCTTTATGGATCAATCTTACTGAGAAAAACAAAACAAAAAAAAAACAAAACAAAAAAAAACTCAATTTGGACACTAGAGGGCACCAATATCAAACTCTTTAGCACAGCCTGGAGTTATTGATGTTATCTTACTTCCCTTTTAGAGTCAGGGACTTTCCATCTCCTTTAAGCTTATGCAGTTAAACTTCAACTTCCTGTATACCCACCCTGCACAGGTCAAGGCTTGAATAGACTACAGAGATTCACCACTCACACCTTGCTCTTCACACATTTAGTTTGAGCCCAGGTGTGTCCGCAGAGGATGAAAAACTTACAAATGTATTAAAATCGGTAGCTATGATGTTGTAGCTTCTCACCATTTGATGTTATATACGACCTTTAAAATGGTGATAACATTCAGAGAATTATCTGACACCACTAATGGATGCCTTTGACAGGCTGGTCACCCGATTACTCTATATTTTTTACATTATAGGGAGTAGAGATTTAAAAGACATTTCATTAAATCAGGGCTACAGTATAGTGTAAGAAACATAATAAGCTGACTCTTCAATTAAAAAAAGTCCCAGATTTCCACTGATATAATGTAAAGTACAACTTTGCTTGCATTTTGAATCTCAATATTCTGAAATCACCTTGAAACAAACCCTGCATCCTTTCTCCTGATTACTCTTTTGTTTTCCATCTTTTCGCAGGATACATGACCAACTACAGGGTATGTGACAAGCAGACAACAAAGGATCTCACATTAACTTTTAAAGACTCATCTTGACCCTTGCTGAACCACAGAAGCCATTTTTAACCCCTCACTGACCGTGATATTCCATCATGCCCCTGATCGTGTTTCCCACTTCCCAGCTGCTATGGGTGCGTGTGGCTGCCCTGGTATTCACCTGCGTGGCTTTCAGTGTCGCAGCACATGGAGCCTCCTCCGGAGACATGGCTGACTGGTGCATCTTCTGCTGGGCGTTCAGCTTTGCCTGCACCCTGCTGGTGCTGCTGGTGGAGCAGTTTGGCCTCCAGGCCCGGACGCCAGTGTCCTGGTCAAATTTCCCAATCACTGTGGCCTGCTACGCCTTCCTCCTTTGCCTCTCCGCCTCTATCATCTACCCGATCTATTTCCTCAAGGGCACGTCTTCTGCCAAAGAGGTTCGTGACCATCGCATCGCCTCCACCGTCTTCTCCTGCCTGGCAGCGGTGGCCTACATGGTCGAAGTGAGCCTTACTAAAGCGAGGCCAGGAGAGGTGGCGGGTTACATGGCTACGGCTCCGGGCTTGTTGAAAGTGTGCCAGACCTTTATCGCCTGTGTTATCTTCATCCTGGTCAGCAACCCTGTGTTGTATAACCAACATGCGGCAATCAAGTGGTGCATGGCCGTGTACTGCATCTGCTTCATCCTCTCCATGGCTGTGGTGGTGCTGTGTGTGGGAGAGTGCACTGGCTGTCTCCCCATCCCGTTCTCCAAGTTCCTGTCTGCGTACGGGCTCCTGGCGGTTATCATGTACCTGACCGCAACCATCATCTGGCCTGTGTTCCAGTTTGACAAGCAGCACCAGTATGGATACCCACACTCATCAAGATCGATCGCTGTGGCGGTGCTCACAGCCCTCAACTTCCTTCTTTACCTTGCCGACCTGGCCTACACTGCCAGACTAGTGTTTGTCACCGTCTGAGAGGAAGACGTTAAGGAAGGAGACGCATGCACGCATACACAAACACACACACACACACACACACACAGAGCAATGAAGAGCAGAAATAAAGGGGCTCCAGTTGCTTTGCAGAAAAGTGTAGCTGGTGTTGAATATCTGACAGAAACAACCTCGCTTTTGCTGGCTTTTTCGTAAAATGCTGTAATTAAAAGCCCAGTTGACAAAAGTAAGGCCCCAAAAAAAATCAAAAAGTTCAACTACTGTATGTGTATGCACATTTCCAAGAACATGCTTTTGTGTATTTCCATATATCTGCAATGACAGTATTTAACCTTGAATGTCACTTGTTAAGTGTGCAACACAAGTGAAATGTCTAAATGTTGGATTTTACATGACGGTGTGACACAATTACAATAAGAGGATGTCTTTCAGAATCCAAAGAAGTCAAACATGCTGGACAATGCAGAATATAAGCAAAGGTGAAAAAGGAAAGTTTTTTTTTAAATGGTTCATCAATTCTGATAGGACAGAAATGTCTCTACCTAAGACACAGGGTCATTTCTTTGGTTTCTGACTGGGAAGCCTCTTGTGCAGTTCACAACCTAACAGAACCGAGTTGTTCAATACCCTTCAGATTATCTTTTGTTTAAGGTTTTGGGGAAAAAAGCATCAGTATTTAAACATTTGAAAGATTGTATCTTGAGCAAATTAAGCTCTAAGACCAATAAATATATTGTATTAAATGACATATGGGACTCAGGCTGCTCTGTTTACTAATTGCTGACATTGTGGATTAATGAATGTGTTAAGTTGGCCTCCTGTCCATCAAAAGAAAAAACACATTCATTTGAAACATGTAGACATCTTTGACCCTCCATATACCTTCTTCAATTAATAGGGACAGTTCATAAATATCTAATTTACATATAATCTAAATTACCCTGAGAAAATTCCCTTCAACCACAGATTTCCTTCCAAACAATGTAAAAAATTTGGAGAAAGTTTGTAAAGGGAAACTTTAAATGTTAGAAGAGAGACGATAGCTAACTCCAATAAAACTTTAAACATTTTAAATCGTGATTTCCTGGGAATATTTCAATACGATAAAAAACATACTGCAAATTTTACACATGCAGAGCTTTAAATCATATACACTTTACATTTAAAAATTTGAGGCCCTGATTTTGAATATATCCGTAACACTTAAGATGATGCTATACACTTTTGTACTGGTGGTGGTGTTCTTGAGTCTCAAGGCTCAGAGAGGCTATGGTTAGTACTTTGTGGCCAGAGCTCATAAAGGAATAAACTAGGTAAAAGCTATTAGATTAGACGGAATAAAGTTATGCCTATGTGTGAATACAGATATGTTAAAAATGTGTGAAAAGGATTATAAGCAAAAATGATAAATAGGAAACATGTTTACATGTGAATTCAAAAAAACGCAAAGGAGGCATTAGGCTTACTTCAACATATGGAAATTAAAATAGTGAAATAAACCAAAAGAGCAACAGTGAAGGAAAGTTTGATTCTGATGCAGAAAACAATGAAAACACTATTCATACAGAACCTGTCTGGTCCAGTGCATATTTCAAACTCTTGCCTGTACCTAAAAAATATTTAGTATTTTTTTCAAACACTGAGACACACAGATTTTTCTTCAGATGACAATGTTTCATCAAGGGAAATATAAATTAACTCAAAATTTGATGTAGAATCTCAAACAGTTTTGAAATAATGTTATTTGAGCAAGTGATCCTTCTTAATAAAATCTTGACACCATGACAATACTGTGACCTGATAGAGAAGGCTGGTTTCTTATCAGATCAGTAGTTTACTTTGTTGTTAGTTTACTTCCTGCCAGTTAGGCGAAATTAAACAGACATATTAAATTTGAAGATGAAGATCAGTCTCTCAAAAAGGTCACTTAAGATTTCAGAGTGAAGTTTTTCACATGAAGTGAAACCTTGTTTCAGGATGTGGAGGAACTGAGGAACTGATGTTCATGCATGAAAATAGATACAGTCAAACTAACAGGCAGTTGAAAGACTCCACTTGTCACTCGGTACTTAGACAACATGGCTGATAAGTTCATTTCTAATACTTTTCTCAGTTGTCCCATGAAGTATTTTAAACCATGGACATAATATTTTAATGAGACACTTTAATTCAACACCTGAGGTGCTGCTGGAATTTGTTTTTTTCGCTTACCTGCTAACCTTTATTGTCATTTCTGACTAATTTTGTTCATAAAGTATATTTCTATAACTGTCACAGTGTAATCTGAGTAACAATGTCAATGCTGTGAAGTGTTTCAAAAGAATTTCAGTGTATTTCATTTTTTTTTACCAAAGGGTGGACCAACCGACTGATTTACAATGCAGCCTGCTCTTACCAAATGGCGCATGAATAACACATCTGTTTCCCTAAGTCATGACAACAGGCGTGTTGTCACTGTGCATTGTTCTGGTTTTCATGTGTCATTTCACAACACATAATTTCACTACTGACTAATCCTTAACAATACAAGAAAACCAGGATTAAATGATATGTGGGACCTATGTAGTGTTACCAATGAGTAATATTATAAAGCCCCTGCCAGACTTTTAACCTGTACAAAAGATAGATAAACCCACACTCCTGAGTCTTGCTTCCTCTCTCTCTCTGCCTCTTTCCCTGCCCTGTCTTTGTTTTCACCTCTGACGGATGTGGTTCACCTGATTCCAGCAGCTGCAGAGGAGCACACCTGGATCTCATCCTGCTAATCACATCACTGCATTAAAACCTGGTCGGACCCACTCTCCATTGCCAGATTGTTACACCTATGTGGTATCTACACTCTTTGCCCCTTAGCGTTTATGTTGCTAATCAATGCTTTCTATTTGTCAATTCTCTGTTTGCTCTTATCGGACAATAGCCATTTGCAGTGCTTCCATTCCCAGAGGTCTCCAGAGACCAATTCCTAGCCTCCTATTTCCCCCCTTCAATTACAACCAGCCCCTCACTCTCCAAAACCATCTACTCCTCTCCTTTTGTTCAATAAACCAGCTTGCATGGTATCTCTGCTTCAGCCTCTGCTTCTGGGTCCAAAACAAGTACCGTACAGCAAAAGTTCACTGAAATTGGTCAGTTAAATGAAATGATATGAAATTAGTGGATGTAGAAGATGATTTTCAGCCTTTTTCTTTCAATCTTTTGTAATCTGACATGTAAAAATGTCATCAAATAATAAACCAAAATATTATCCTTTAGGTTTTTTTTGTAGTTTTTTGTTTTCTTATAAACAAGGAGATGAACAATAATTTAAAATGATTGTATAACTCTAACTAACAAAACAACCCTGAAAAAACTCTTTGAACACTGTAAAATACTGCATCTGCATCGCCTGACTACTAGAGAGCAGGTTAATATGATTATTTGAGGAAACGGTGGTGGTTTATGTCATTGATATTAACAGTTGAACTTGAACTTGTAAAGACAAAAAAAAAATAAATAAATAAAATTTAAAAAATTAAAAAGATGGATGTTAACTGTTAATGAAAACATGGAAAACCTGATTCACCAAGTCTAGCTCATTTTTTAAGACACATGATAATTTTTATAGCAGTGATAATTGTCAGCGCCAAATAAAACACTTCCCTTGAGGGAGATAAAAGAGAAAGAGATACATGCTGTATATATGTGGTACTTTCAATAACCGAGAAACAAGGTGAACTGACTGCATCAAACCAGAGTAAGAGGATAAGGTCAAAGGAGGAACAGGCTAATAATTCTGAAACACTTTCAGTTATTTTTTTTTACACCATGGACGGTAAGTTAGGGTTATTTATTTCTGTTAATCTGTATTCCTCTGTCTTACTATGCAGAAGGAAAAATAAAAACATTTTCAAGGTGCTGCCAAAAAATCTTTTTAGTCAGACATTTTACTGGACGATATGCAAAGCTGCTAATTAGAGTTGGGGAATATTAACTACATATTGAATGCAGTATCTTATGGCGACACTGGCTTTACTGCAGATTTGTCACCCAGCTCATTAAACCAAAAATACACTCCCATCCCATCCTTTATCTTGTGCTATAGTTTCAAATGTCATTAACAGTTCTTCACTGAGTTGAATTCGGAGCTAGTTTTCTTTTCTTCTCTGAGAAATTGTTGTGACACCTATAAACACCTTTTTGATGTATTTTCCCACCATCGGTTGTTCACTGATATCATTTAGTTTCCATGGCTTCCTTTTCTGAGAGGCATGCACAATGAAAAGTTCAAACAGACTATCACCAAAACTAGACCAGACTTTGATATTTGATTTCCTGTCATGATGTTATTCTCAGGGAGGATGGAATTAATACATGCTGATAGTCTGTTTGAAAAGTTCAAACAGACTATCACCAAAACTAGACTACAGACTTTGATATTTGATTTCCTGTCATAACGTTATTCTCAGGGAGGATGGAATTAATATCGCAATGTCTCAATCAAACCTGTGATCATGATTTAAATTTTTTTCTTTCAATCTGTTCTTTACATCTGAAAGAATGTTTTTTGAAGAGTCCTATTTATTTAATACCTTAAGTAGCAGTGGCAAACCTGAACCATCTGACTGCTCTCCAGGCTTGGTGTCACCCTGGTGAATATGTCTTCCAGAAATGTATGCAACGTATCTATCTGCTCTTATGATTTAACCCAAAATGTCTTAATTTCATAAGAGCAGAGCTTTTACATTTGAAAAAAACGGAGTTTGACCTTTTTTTGACCTTAAATGAACCCTAAACACACATAAAATCATAGGTAGTGTAATATATTGTTCCTTTCATTGTCTCTTTGCTGAATAAAATTAATATTTACTTGCTCCTGCTCGGCCCTCAGAACATATAAAACCTGAATTATTTAGTGTAGCCACAGTGCTTGATGCTCATTCCTGCAGTTTGTCACCTTCATCAGATGTTCATCTTCAATAGGCTGTTTATCTTGATATTGTCTCCTTTACTAAGGTCGGAAAATATTTGAAATCGAATATTTTGTTTGCTTTGTGATGAAAATATTGTCACAAAACACAGCGTTTAAGATGTTTTTATGTTTCTTAAATGCTGCATGTTGTTTATTTGAATGTCTTGGAGTCAATCTGAGCAGTGACGTTTTCACGAGATGTGGATGTGTATGATGAAATATTTCGTGCTACAATAATAAAACACATTATATGCTGGCAGTGGGTGGTAGAAATTCCCCCGGTGGCTCTTCGCCAACAGTGGCACCGTCACCTCCAGCAGGTAGAGGCTGGAAGGGCAGAAGGGCGGGTCGTCCCGGGGCAGAGGCGTCGTGCGTCGGGCGGACCGCGCTCCTAAGAGCGAGAACCCTACGGATTTATTCTTTTTGTTTCAACTTGGTGGTGGAAGAGCGAAGATGGACGACGTCTACCCGTATCCCGTTTTCTTCGAGTGCCGGGACCTTCCCTGGGAGCAGAAGAAATTGATGGAGAAATATTTCCGTATTCGCCGCAGATCTGGCGGAGGTGAATGCGGAGCGCTGAGGCCCGTGGACGGCACAGTCTACAGTATCGCGTTCAAAAGTCAGGACGGTAAAAACATCAACAACAACAACAAAACAACAAAACACCGTATATCACTTATCAACTCGTGTTTTAAACCATGTTATTTTGTGGGCTGCCTCGCAGTGCTCGTCAAAAAGCACCTTGATTGTTTCTGTGTATTGATAACGCACCGTAGAACAGTAAAGGACCGACGGAGTATAATAATAATAATAATAATAATAATAATAATAATAATAATAATAATAATAACGATAATAATAACAACAACTGTTGTTATTATTATTATTATTATTATTATTATTATTATTATTATTATTATTATTGTTGTTGTTATTATTCAGCTGAACTTCCATGAGATTTCGTGGGAAACTCAAGAATCCATAAGTTTCACTTTCGAAAAGGAAGAAAATGGGACAAAAAGAAAAGCAGCCAGGGAGGAGGAGTTTTCCTTTCAAAAAAAAAAACAAAAACAAAACAAAACGCAAACAAAGCAATAACAACGCACTGCAAGAGGCAGGTAAAATGTCTGTAGCCAGAAAAACACGATTGCATAGGAAGAAACAAAGCAGGTCTCTGGGACTCACTTTGAAGTGCTGTATGATGGCGCTCACAGTGTGTGTGTGTGTGTGTGTGTGTAGGTTTTCATCCTCTGCCCTTCCTTATTTTTTAACAATAAAACACAGAGAGAGAAAGAGAATCTCGTCAAGTTTGAAAACAGACAATCAAACAAACAAAGCAAAAAAAAATGACCCTTAGGTTATGCAGAAAGAGAAACAATCCTCTAATTTAAAACCCAGGATGCTTACGCCGCTTTTCCTCCTGTAGATCAGCAGAGAGTCCTGCAGAGACGTAAGCATGTTGTGGAGGTTGCAGGTTGTCCACTGGAGGTCATCGTCCGAGGCAGTCTGGAACCTCACACCTCCCGCCCCCCCGACGCCTCCACCCCGATTCAGGTTAGTGGGGGGAAAAAAAAAGGATCTGCCAGTCAAGGTTGTGTATTGAAAAACTACATTTCCATTTTCAGTTCCTTATTTCATGTAGTTTTATAAAACCAACAAGGTCGGATAAAAACTGTATATTAGTTTGTATCAGCAGAATGTGATAGAAGGGCTTTGTTGTCTAACAATTCAATCCTTATTAGGATTTTCAGCAAAAGAAATCAGAACAGTAAACAGTTGTTACCATCATTTGTATATATCTTTCCTTTTAACAGAACCCACAGTCTATTCCCACGTCAACTCCTCCACCGAGTGGTGAAGTATATGACCTACGACCCTTTGATAAACATCCCGGGTCCCATTCCAGTGAGAAGCAAACCAGATATCGTCAAGTGGATGAAGCTAAACTCTGCCTCCTCTGGAAAAATATTGAGTGTGGTTTGGCACAACATTTTCCAGGGTTGAAGGTCTCCCAGAGAGATGCAGGACAGGTAGTTTTGGAAGGTTCTGTTGCAGATATTCTTGAGGCTGAAGATTGGATCTCTGATAAGGAGAAATGGGTGTTAGAAAGGAGAGTATCTAACCTGAGCCCACATCTTTTGACCTTCTTAAGGAAGGCATATGGAACTTCAAGGGTGCTAGGTGACTTTTTAGGGGTTGGTGAGGGCGTGGAAATAGAGTTAAGAGACGCAGAGCTACGTTTCTTCTCCCTCTCTGCTGATGCAGTGGATGAGGCAGCAAAAAAAATGCAGGAAAAGTTCAAGGACGTCAAGATTGATCTACCTACTTGTTCTTCTGTTCTGCCTGAGATTCGGGAAAAGCTTAGGTCTAAGACAAATGAGCTGAACCAAGAGCAATTTAGGGCTCAGGTCCTGTTTGGCTCAGAAAGCACAGTGTGCTTAGTGGGCCACACCAGTGAGGTTGAAGAGCTGAGTGAAACTGTCACACAGTTAATTTCGCAAAGCACAGTCCATCTCCCGGTCCCAAAGTTACCAGAGTTTTTGCAGCTGCATGACTTGGGGTGCCCGACTGATGCCGCTGCAGACAACACAGCAAGAGGTGCCACTGCCGGAGCCCCCGGACATGGTGTCCATGTCGAGATTGTTCAGGGAACCATCGAGACCCAGCAGGTGAGAAACTTTGTTGAGAGTTTAAGGAAATTGATCAAGCCCTCTTCAAGCTAGAGACGAGCCATTTATTGAACAACAGACGAATCCCATCACAGCTTGTCCGCACAGGAGGCTCTCGACTGCATTTTTGTCGTCAAGCCTTGCCATAGTAGAGTGTGGTTACCCCTTGTTGCAAAGGGGCGGCCAATATTCAATCGTTAAAAGCACAGGCGTTAGGGTTGGAGTTGGAGGTTACGTTGTGGCCACACAGGAGGCGTAGCATGAGCAGCAGCTTAGCAGCAGCAGCAGCAATCCGTGCTTTGTCTGCATCCACACAGGACACGTTTAGACACAGTATTAAGCTATGGGTCACCCGCTTTTTTGAAGTGATTAGAAGCCATGACACGCCATCTTCGGTACGCGTAATGGAAATGCAGCATCATTCAGTTTATTGGTGACAATGGATCAAATAAGAGGTTTTGTTTAATGACAAACTCACAGAGAAAGATCAGACTGCTCTGCTCTGCTGTACTCTAGGAAGCATTTCAGTGTCTTTTGGCTCACTGTTTTGGTTTTAACTTATTCCTCTCCTTTCCTTTAGTTACTTCCTTTTAATTCCTTCCTGTGGGTGATTTTCAGAAACTGTGAGAGAATGAAAAAACTTGGAACTAAATCAACCCCAGCCTCATATCCTTCTCTCTTTCAAGGTGGATGCCTTAGTGTCTCCCATGGTTGGCAATGAGCCTCTCTCCACCCGGGTTGGGAACATTTTGTACAAAATGGTTGGATCCCAGCTGATGGCTAGGTTTGGAGAAGAAGCAGGGGAAGAAATGTTTCCCGGTGATGCAGTTCTGGTGGAGAGCTTGCATGGACTTTTGTGTAATGCAGTGTTCTTCCTCAATCTCATTCCCTGGGATATTGAGCAAGATGGAACGGCAGTCCAGGTTAAAAAGTGGAGTATTTTCATTTTTGTCTTTTCTTGTCTTTTTGTCTTATACACTGTAAGGCAGCATTTCCTACATTATATACTGCCTTAAAAAGCCTCAAATTCTGACTTTTTACAGGTTCTGAGACTTGGTGTCAAAAGTGTCCTAACTTCCTGTGAGAAAAGAGGGTTTGGATCTGTTGCTCTCCCTGTTCTCGGGGCTGGGATTGCCCTGGGTTTTCCTCACAGTGTGATATCCAGGGTTCTGATGGAGGAAGTTCACGCATTTATGGAGAGCAGGGCCAGTAGAACACCATTCCTGATCCAAATAGTCATCTGCCCAAGTGACACAGAGACTACTGAGGTAATGGAAATGCATTGTACCACGAATACTGCACAAAATAGATTAAGCAGTAGAAAATGTCTTTTCTCAAACTGATTCAGACTTTTCTTTAAATGCAAACAGTAGTGCAAACATATACACATAATAGACAAAATGAAATTTGAAGAAAAAAAAAGATTTAATTAACCAGAATAATCATTTTTATTTTAAAAACATTGAACATTGGAACATCAGCTAGCAATGTCAGATGAGTATAAACTTGAATTGGTATTAATTGTAATAGGTCCTTGTCTCTGCAGGTTCTCAGAGGATTCCAGAAATACATTTACCAACCAGACCAAGGTGAGTATAGGTATTATATGTCAGTAAAGATTTGGAATCCAGTCCTGTGGTGCCCATTGTTCATGTTTGTCATTTCTGGAAACCAAACCTAGCATTAAGAAAAGGCAAAAAATTCAGAGGAACTGCATTTGTTTCTTATTTACACTTATTTCTACCAATTTTGCCCTGAAAAAAATCTGACTAGATGTATCTGATTTGGCTTTAATACAGTGAAGTGTCAATTGTCACCTGGCTTCAAAAAAAACATTTGATGCTCAGCTTATTTTCCCAGGGAAAAAAATTGTCAGATTTTTTCTGTCAGTGTTGTCAAATGTATGTGGCTGCTGTAATGACTAATACACCATGCAATAGATGAAAAATATGTTATACAAATGTTTTCGAAATATCTGAATTCATCAGTTATTTAATTTTTTTAAAAAAAGAAAGAAAGCAGAAAAGCAAAAGACAAATGTACTTAACAGAGTCATTATTCTCCTCTAGTGTCGACTCCGAGGAGGATCGTCCTGCTGGGAAAAACTGGAGCTGGGAAAAGCAGCCTAGCTAACACTATATTTGGAGAAGAAAAATTCAGAACAGATGATTCTTCTTGCTCTGGAACAAATAAATGTCAAACAGAAACCAGACTTGTCAATGGAAGAGAGATCACTTTGATTGACACTCCTGGTTTCTTTGACACAAACAGACCAGAGGAAGAGTTGAAGTGTGAGGTAGTGAGGTGTATCATAGAGTGCGCTCCTGGGCCTCATGCTTTTCTCATTATGCTTAAAGTGGAGAAATTCACCAAGCAGGAGCAGGAGGTCATCGACAGAATACGTCACTATTTCTCGGATGATGCACTGAAATATGCTTCAATCGTCTTCACTCATGGTGAACAGCTCCCTGAAGGAACGACGATCGAGGAGTTTGTCTGCAAGAATAAGAATCTGAGTGAGCTGGTGAAGAGGTGCGGCGGCCGGTGCCACGTCTTTGACAATAAATACTGGAAGAACAACCAGCAGGTTGAAAACAGGAACAACCAGTTCCAGGTGGAGAAGCTACTCAACACAATAGACAAGATGGTGACAGAAAACAATGGAGGCTACTACACCAATGAGATGCTGCAAGCCGCGGAGAAGGAAGTAAAGGCAGAGGAAGAGCACATTAGACAGTCTTCAGAAAACATGTCAGAGGAAGAGATCAGAAAACAGGCTAAAACCAATGTCTCTAACAGGTTTTGGATCAAACTGGCAGGAATTTCAACAGGAGTAATATTAGGAGCTGCTTTTGGTGTTTTAAAGGTGTTTGTCAATGCTGTGCCTAAAAATATGAAGAGCCCTGAAGTTTTAATGAATGTAGTAAGAAGTGTTTCAAGCGTAAATGGAACAGCAGGGGCAGCAATAGGAGAACCTGAAGGGGTAGCTGCTGTGGCAGCTGCTTTAGCAAGGTTTGTCCCTCATCCAGCATTTGAAGGAGGAGTAAAGGGTGGTTTTATTGGATATAATGCGTGTGAGGGAGAAGAATCAGCCATGGGAGCAGTAAAAAAGGTCGTTAAAGCCTTTTGCAAATAATGTAAAGTTTCAGGGACTGATTTTTATTTATTTATTTATTTTAGCCACTTGGAGGAAGTGGAGCACCCTGAAAACAAACTAGTGCCACATATTATTACTTATCTGTTATTGAGTGGTTATGTCGCAGTTTCCTGTTATCGCATGTGAGCAATGTTAGCCTTCACTTTGAGTCGTGCGTCTGGCCGCCTGGCAAATCTTTATTCATTATTCACTCTCCTTCTACATCTGTTTTTGTCTCCACCCTCTACAGAGGAAAAAATATTGCTCCTCAGCTCCTAAATGCTCCATTATGTTCGCTAACTTTGTCTGTTTGTAAGTATCCTTGGGCTTTTTGCTGAAAACAGCAGCCTGCTGGGGCAAGAAACAACACAGACGAGCATCTGCAGGCAAAAAAACCTTAACAATGAACATAATGAGGCTCAAAATGCTCCCTGGAGATGAAGGGAACTGCCCAGGTGGCCAATAATTATTTGTGGGTCTTTTTCACTCTGTTTCACATTACACATACAAATTGTTAATAGTAAAAAGATGTGATAAATACAAAAAAAAAATAAAAAAATAGGATAAGTAGCAGCTTAACTAGAGGGAAGAATGTTTTTGGTGGTAGATCACAACAGAATAAAAACAAGATAATCAGTGGCTCTGGAAACAGTGGAGCGAAATATTTATTCTTAAAAGTCAAATATATATTATTACTCTGTTTTCAATGACTTGTTAATTTTGTCATTATCATTATTATTAAGTTCAGTAATGCTAACCTTACAAACTGAAAATCTATTTAAAAAATGTTGCTGAATGTTGTGAGATCCAATGCACGTTTTTTTTTTTTTAAGTTTATAAGGACATTTTTAGACTGATTGATTGATTAACTGTAAGTTTCAAATGGTTAATTATCTTTAAAAATCTAACAGTGATTGTTTCAGTGATTCCTCTTATTTCAAGGTACTACTTTTTTACCCACTAATCTCTTCCTCTGTGTTAAGCCATTATTTGTTTGTTACAAATCAATTTTTCAACAATAAAAAGCACCTTCCTTATTTGATTGGGGTTTTTTGAGTGCTGTATGTCCAGCTGGTTTGCTTCTTCACTATGGGTTTTGTGTTCTTATGCTGCACCTGCAAGGTCTGATTTACAGGGGGCTCCCTACAGCAAGATAAAAAATGCTTTGTGTAATCGGATGAGACGTATACTGTCACATCCCACAAGGAGAATATGCATCAAGTGCACAATGAAGAGTTATGTTATGGAGGTTTCTTGTCACAAACCTAGTTCAAGATAATCCCAATGAAATCACTTTAAGGTTATTTTCCCAGACTTTTTAAATAATCCTTTCACAGCCATGGAGAACATTATGAAACTGCTTTCAGAGGCAGATTAGCACTAACCACAACTCATAAACTGATTTTGAGCCGTAAAACTGGTGTCTGACCCTTGAACGGGTTTCCTCTGAGCACACAGGTGATGCCAATTAAACTGGGTGGACTCTGTTTAGCCACACCCCCTCTGGGTGGAGCAGGAAGTTATTCCTTCTTTTCAGGCATTTCAGATAAAATAAAAACCCAAGAACCCTCCCGTGTCTCTGTGAAACTGCTTGTCTGTTAAAAGAAGAAAATGGCTGATGAACAACAGCAACAGGAGCAGCAACAACAACAAAAGCAACAGCAGCAGCAGCAGCAGCAGCAGCACAGAGTCAAGCTGGACAAAGAGCAGTTCTGCTGCTCAGTGTGTCTGGATCTTCTGAAGGAATCAGTCACCAGTCAAAGGCAGGTGCCTGATCTTACCTGTAAACGTACACATACTTACACATACTTAAACCACCGTAATAGTCCTTTTTACACTGTTTTTCTGTTGTCCCATATGTGTCTCCGCAAATTGGATCCTAAAACTTAATTTCTAGTTTGTGTTGACATACACAAACTGTCTAGACCAACAGTAGTCAGTAGCTTCTACCACCACCGTTTTCTGTTTTATGTGTTGGTTAGTAGGATATTTCAAAAGTGAACAAATTTCAGTTAAATGGGGTGAAGGTTACATTTCTGGTGCCAATCGAGGAATGTTTTTTCTAAGATAACTTTTTTTGAGAATTTCCCCTCTGTTTTTCCCATGAATTAACTGTGAACAAAGTTTCACAAATGTATTTTGAAACAGATTTTCAAAAATTGACATTTTAATTTAGAAACTCTTTCCAAAACATAATCTTTATTTCACAGTTCTTGGGAAAAAAAAAAAAAATCAGCCCTTGCTCATACAGGATCAGGGTGTACCTGGATTATACCCTGTGTTTTTATCATGTCTGTGATCCGATGGTCCTGATCCACAAGGCCCAGACCAGTCCAGTTTAAAGTTTTGGGGTTTTTTTTCTGCACTGTAACATGAAATTCCACCGATGGGGAAAAAAAGTAAAACTTAAAATAAATTCATTTTTTAAACATAGTACTGTAACTCTTTAGTACATACGTCCAGAGGAGAGATGAAATTAGAGAGAGGAAAATGTCATGAATGGGAGCACATAAGAAAAAGAAAGTACATTTGCATGTAAAAATGATGTATCAATCATTGAAATATTAGGGTGTATCCTGTTAACTGTTTCATTTGTGTAAAGAGCAAAGTAACATACTGTATAATCCAATCTAATCCCCACTTTTGTGAGTTTTCTCAAAAACAGATATGGATTTTCTTCCTCCTTCTATCTATAATGATTTCCTTCATGTCCCTTCCAGGGCTTTGTAATACTCATACATTGGAAATTTGAATATATAAACACATTAATTTATCATATATGTAAAGACTGTGATAAAAGCTGCTTATCCATACTGTCTGTTTTCAAGAGAAAGGGATTGTTTTTTAATTTTTAATTTCTTAGTGGTTGGGCACACCCTTGGGGAAAAAAACTTATCCAGTGGGTTTTCATCTCTGGCAAGAAAAAACAGCACAACTTGCAAGTTATTGCAAGTGCTGATTCCCCAAATTCGTTCGGAATATGTGGAAATGTTTTTATTCCTCGGAGAATGGTCCAACCTACGTTTGCAACATCAGCAAAAAATTATCAGGTGCTGTCGGCTTCAGTCATTATATCATTTAGTGGTTAAAAGAACTAACCTGTTTTCTTTTTTCTGTGAACTGAGTTGTTATAGTTTTGAATGGAAGGGATGCACATAGGAGGCGTCAGATGGGATGACACAGTGTTTACACTGCAAAATATTCACTATTAGGCCAAAAGAATGTGGACACACCAAGCATTATGTACTTCTGGTCTGGTTTTGGTTTTTATGGTTTGGGTTAGGACCCAGTCTTAATGCTAAAGCATACAGTAATATTTTAGGCTCATGACAGTACCCCCATGGAGAGGAAGGTGCAATGAGAAATGATTTTCCCAGTTTGGTGTAGAAGAATTCGATAGGCCTGCACAACTTCCTGGCCTCAACCCCCATTCAACACCTTTGGGATGAACTGGAATGCCAACAGAGAGCCAGGCCTCATTGCTCAATGCCGCTGCCCGACCCCACTAATGCTCTTGCGGCTGAAAGGGAGAAAAAAAATCCCTGATCCACAAAATCTTGTGGAAAGCCTTGAACCAGAGGACTGGAGGCCGTTATGGCTGCAGATTCATGCTCGTGGTTTTGGAACAGCATGTTCAACGATCACAAAGGGATGTAATATTTTGGTGTCCACATACTACTGCCCATGTAATTTTGCTGGATTTCTGTGTTCTGGGGTTTTGCGATATCGGAGTTAGAAAGGACTTTTTTTTTTTTTTAAACTTTGGATGAACTAACCCTTTAAGTTGACCCCCTGCGGATGGAATTATTTGCTCAATGTGAGGATGTTGACAGACTGCAGGCAGGGCAGGTAATGCTGACACGCCTTCCCCTCACACTGCACTACATGTTAGAGCAGGCATGACAAATCAATGGAAGGACAGAGAGAGAGAGAGGGAGTGTGTGGGGGGGGGAGTAAAAAAGAAGAGGGGAAAAACATCTACACCTTCTTCAGACTCCTTTTCCAGCTCTCAGTGTCTTCGTTTTTTCCGTGGGGATTTACGCTTGATGTCTCGGTGAGTCTGTCTCTCATTCATGAGTATGTATCCGTGTCTGTCAGTGACATGCTGTGATTTCAGCTGCAGAAAATCGCTGCAGTCAGTCGTAGTTACACCGCTACTGTCAAAGGAGAAAGTAAAAGCTTTTGTTTTCTTTTTCAGGATTTCTGAAATGCAGTACTGTATATTTTTGAAAATACATTATTTTATTATATACATACATACATACCTACATACATACATACATACATACATACATACATACATACATACAACTGTCTTCATGGGTCTTGAAACATTATTGTAGGGTTAATTTGACAGCTCTGATCTGTTCAAATATGAGCAACAAATCAGTGTGCGCAACTAAATCCTTGTATTTTTAGGCTCTTACTCCATGTTTCATACACTTTCTATATGCATAGATTTTCTCTGAGGGCAGAACGATCAGGTGTGTTTTAGCAAAATATGAGTGAGTCACACAATAACACACAAACACACCTTTTAAGTGAGTCAGTTTTTTCCAGTGTGTAGTGTGGTCACAGGGAGCTCGGTTTGTACAAATGATATTTTTTAAAAAAGAAAAAAAAATGGGGGGGGGGCAAATGGGTAGAGAATAGAAATGGGTTAAAAAGAAAGAAAAATGCCACAAGTGGAACGGAAACAAAAGATTTCAGACCAACGCACTGGTAATAGCTGGCAGAGTCTCCGGGCCATTGCACATTATGACACCGTTTCTCCCGCCACAGCTGCTGTGATGCCACTGTCAGTGTGGTTTGACTGGATTTCTGTAAACAATGGCCATGTGGTTACGTTTCTTTGTTTCGCTCTTCTGAGGAAAACTTGAAAAAAAAACTGTTTTTCTATGACAGTGTTTAATTTGAAAACAGTTTGCGCTTCTGCTATTCTTCTGTTATTCTATAACTGAAACTAAGGGGCACAAGACTCAAAGAAAAAAAAACGATGTCATTCACATTATTAATACAAATTTAGTGTCTGTTTTAAAACAAAAATCTAAAATTTTACTTCTTTGTCTCTGGCAATGTCTATTTTTTCCAGTCTTTCATTCTGAAAAAGTGGGAGCACATGTTCTCATGGCCACATAGTCTTGCACTTTATGTCTCAAAAATGATCAATTATACAATCTTCATATTTTCTTTGTGATTCTTTCTAATCACTTCTCAAATTATATTTTCAATTTTCTATTCAAAGCACATTGGCCAACATTCATGGTTTAAAATGTGCCCTGTGCATAAAATGAATGAACCTGACTCCATTATAATCTATCATAGATGATCTCTAATAGATTATGATATATTAATTTAACTGTCTTCTTAAAACACATAAAACAAACAACAAAACCCCAAGGAATAAAATTGAATATTTACTTGTCAAAGGCCTGAATAAATGAATGATCAACTTATTCTAGAATTCTCATAAAGTATCATGAGTTTCTAAGGTCCCACCCCCTCAGAAGCGATATGAATTAAAAGCTGCCTCTTTAATGTACAGTATCTTTCACTGTACTCCATACATAGTACACACTCACACACACACACATATATATGTATATATATATGTATGTATATATGTATATATATATATATATATATTATATATACACTATAGGAGCAGTACTAAAATTAAATGTCTTCAAATCAACAAATGAAAGACTGCAGTTATTATCTCTGCTGTGTTTGTACCTCTAATATCACCCGGTGTGCTCTCGCTTACCACTACATTCAATTTACCCCATAATTAGCTATAATTACAGCACAATAAAAGATATCAGAGAGAAGAAATTGCAAACCGGTTTGGTTAGGAGACGTTGGTGTGAAACTTTTATTATATGCACAAGATTACGGACACTGCGTAGTCTGAGTGTCAGCAGTCTTCAGGGCGTGCTCTTATACCATAGTCAAAATATGTCGAACAAGTGATGACATGTCACTTTTTAAAGCATGAAACTACACGAAACGGCTTCAATACATACTGTATTGTTGTTTTCTGGCACAAGCCTATGTGATAAACACATGATCATTATCTGTTGTATGAAATGTGTAATGTATCTGTAGCAGCTGACTCAAAATTTATGAACTCGGTCCCGAGCCCACTTGTTTTTCTCATTTATCTATTTATTTATTTATTTAATAGATCAAAGTTGTAGCTACCTTCCTGAACAAGCGGGACACGATTAAACAGTGTCTTTGTTTGGGACTATTTCCAGCTGTGGATGGATACACATTTGGCTCCAAAGCACAGAAGAATAAACCATCTCGGGCTCCAGATACACAGACTCTACTTGTTAGTTGTACTGACTCATTGTTGGTTTCTAGAATCGGTTATAGGATTTACTGAATAATATCAAAAATATAGAATATGACCAGACTTACAGATTTACACTGACTTGTGTTAGTATAAGGATAAATTATAAAGTGCTACCATCAGTTTATATATCACTTTGAATAAACAGTATGTCTGAAATGCTTGAGATGTGTATGTTTTGACTTTCATTTTTGTTGTATCTGTATTTCCTTTCTGCCCTGAAGAATATCAAACCAAATCATTGCTAAAACACTTTCACCAACTTCGTGACTGTTGCTCTCCAATCATGTCTGGTCTCGTCATTCTGGAATTAAGAATCCCCGTTAAAACCTGTTACACTTGCGCCACACTCCCACGTGCTCCTGCAGAAATACATACTTGCACTGTCAAACTGAGGAGTGTGGCAAATAAATCTTGGAGTAGGATACAGAGCTGAAGCCTTTCATTAGTCACAAGTTCCCTGGAAAGTTTTTGTCTGAGTCGCTTTGTAATACCCACACATATCCTGGTCACTTTTTGGGAACCTGGCATGGTGACGCTGTCTCAAGTTGATAATGATTTTCATAGTGTTTTATAATTTGTTAACTGTGATGCAACAGGAAATGTTCTTTTTTTGATGTGCTCCCTAGTATCGTTATGTTTTCTGTATATTATTTCCCTTAAAAGATAGAAATAAATGCATCGAGTTAAACCTTTGAAGATAATCACTTACCAATATTCTCCCTTTGGCAGGTAAAAAAAATGTCCCAGCATAACAGCTTACCTTCCCTGGGCAACTCCACATCCCCCAGTGTAGGAAAGGACACCATTGTGGATAACAAAACTGCCACCAGTATAGGTGCCCTCATCCTGAGCTTTGTCTTTCTCGTGGGCTTCCCTGGAAATCTCTTTGTCATGTGGAGCATCCTGGCGCGTGCTCGAAAGCAGTCCGTCACCACCCTCCTCATCCTCAACCTGGCCTTTGCTGACGGCTCTCTGATGGCTCTCACCCCGTTCTTCATCATCTACCTGGTTTTGAAGAAATGGGTATTCAAGGTGGTGATGTGTAAGCTCCTCTTCTACCTGTGTCTGGCCAACATGTACGCCTCCATCCATCTCATCATGCTGATGAGCCTCTACAGGCTGGTGGCGGTGCTGTGGCCGCAGCGCATCAGTGTTATCACAGGCCGGCGGACTGTGCTGCGGGTGCTGGCGGTGGTGTGGGTGCTGGTCATGGTTGCCTCCGTTCCAGCAGTTATCTTCAGAGATGTGAGGGATTCTAAGAACACCACAGTGTGCGAATCGTTCCATGATAAAAAGGACCATGTGAGTGACACCAACCTTGGTATATTGTCTTAATACTACCAATATCTAGAAAACACTCTCCAGTAAGGCTAAGCATATCTTCTAAATTTGTTCCTTGAAGAATTTTCAAAAATGTATAAAAGATTGTCATTCTGCATCATGATGGGGATCTACAGCAATACTTAAGTTATCATCAAAATTTAGTTGAACCTGGTTTGAGACACGCTAGCTTGGCAGAGGGGCTGGAGGTTGGAGGTAGCACTTAGTCTCTACCAAAAGAGAAGAAATGCAGTTTGCAGTAATTTGAAAGTCCGTCTATTCACACATTGGATTTTTTTCGTTGCTGGTTTGCTAACTTTAGTCATGGGTATGACTGCATCTAGGAGTCAGCTAGTCCCGTCTACAGTTGAAAGGATCGCAAAGCCTGCAGCTGAGGTCAAGACCTCTGGAGAGCTGCGTTTAGTCACAGAGGTTGAGCTAGCTACTCGATTGGCAATGAATTCCTTCAAATTGTCGGCCTGCTTGCTTTTTGAACCATGATGCTCGTTTTCTGGTTTCTCATGTGTAAAATAATTAAATGCATTACTTCTGTTTCTGAATAATTAGTATTGCAGTAACTTTATTGGTGAGTGATATGCAATCGATCAACTTACTTGCGCAATTGGTAACAGCCTGGGTCATAGGACACCTGGAACTGCAGAGTCAAAGGCAACTGGACTTGCTTTAGATTACTTGAACATGTTTGGCCTCGCATCTGCAAAGCTACTTCACCTCTGCCTGAAGGGTTCAGAGTTCTTGGAACAAACAAGTTCGTCTGACCTGTCATCCGAGCATGTCGGGAGGCAAAGGATGATTCGTATGATGTCAGTCGATCTGACAGTGCTTAGTGAATCATACTGAGGTCCTGACTGGCAGGAAATCCCAGACATGTAGGAGAGTTTAAAAGAATTTAGAGCCGGGAGATGATAGGCCCCGCTTGGCATAAAGACTGGAAGGTTGTGAAACCTCTATCCTGAATATGAATTAAAAAAACAAGATACAAGGACATGAGAATGGTATTGGTCTTCTCATCTGACAAAACTAAATTTTAATAAATCTTTCCCTCATATCTTATTCATTATTGTTTTTTAATGCAGAGATTCGAACTCTTGCGAAGTAGGTTTTAAGAAACTTATCTCTTGCTGCCTTTTTAGGGCAACCAACATGCAATTTCATGTTACACAAAATGCCAGAGTATAGAAATTCTATGACCCTCTGTTCTCCTCTTACCTCCCCTTCACAGGTGGTCCTCCAATACACGATGGAGCTCGTGTTGGGGTTTTTAATGCCCTATAGCATAATTTTAGTCAGCTACATCTGCATCTTACGTCGGATCCGACAGACCAAGTTCCGCCGTCGAATTCGCAGCGAGAAGCTCATCCTGGCCATTGTGTTGACGTTCTGCCTCTCTTGGTTGCCCTACCACCTCATCAACATGGTGCAAGTATGTCACTCATCTTTTTTTTTTTTTGCATATAATACATTTTTCCAAGCATCATAAACATGGAGCATATAGAGTCTTCAAATGCATTACCCATTGCGTGCAGGTTTAGTATTATTTACAAAAGCATAAAGATATGTTGATCATTATATTTTTCACTGTTATTAACTAAGCAGTTTTGTATTGCCTTCAGGTTACATGGGCCCTGTGTCCGACTGGTCCAGTAAAAGACAAGTAAGTGATGACACAACAATTTGAGTCTTATTTTTATAGCTAATATTAAAAGTCAAACAGAAACCAATCATCAGTGTTATTGTCCTTTACATGGTGAGGACAGTAGGGAAGACATGAGTCTTATGAGGTTGTTTTAGGGTCAAAATAGGACTTTTAAAGCACCAATTATCCAGAATTTTGGAAACTCTGCTCTATGTCTGAAATAAGATGAGAAAAATTATGCTACTTGGGGCTTGCATTAAGTTTTGAATAGGAGTCAGGAGATAGTTAGCTTAATTTAGCATACTGGGGACAGGTGGAAACTGCTAGTCTGACTTTCTGAGTTCAAAAATACAGCTGCTAACTCCTCTTAAGCTCACTAATTATGTAATATATTTGTAAAACCATACATAAATAGTAATGTAAAAACAGGAAATTGTTTGCTTTCGTAATTTCTTTGCTAACAACAACTGGGCACAGTGAACTGTTGACCCCATTCTTTATACTAGGTTAAACTAATAGCTTAAACCTACAGACACAAGAGAATTTCACCTAATTCCCAGAGAGAAGGTGAAAGAGCACAATGATTAATTTCAATGTAAAATGATTATTTTGCTGTGCCACACAACAGTGATGGTTTGTAGGCTAAAGTGACTAATACATTTGCATTGTCTGTGACCCTTTCATGTACATTTTGATAGATATCCAACAAGTTAGTGTTTTAACTGCCATTTTTCTCTCAATTAATGCTCTGCTCTATTCTCCATCCATCAGGCTGGGTAAAATATGGCACAGCAGCCGTGCTGTCACCTCTTCCATAGCCTTCATCAGCAGCTGTCTCAACCCAGTGCTCTACTTCTTCGCAGGAAAGTCTTACATACGGCGAGAAGGGTTGGCATTCATGGCCCGCCTGTTTGAGGGCACAGGGCTGGACTCGGTAACCAGAAAGAGCCGGCAGAACAGCCAGAACAGCCGCGACAAGGACAAAGACAAAGACGTGGATGTCGTCATGCTAAATGACAAAGATCTGGACTCTGTCACTAACTCAAGCTCTAACATGAAACCAGTGAAGAATGACAATTAGAGCCTTTAAATCTCTCCTCCGTCCGGCCACAAATAACTTTCAATTTTACCATGATCAAAGGGCTCATCATGCACAGCTGGTACCTGCCAGTCACTAAAGAAAGATTCAGCTGCTGCACCCTGCAGATCCGACTTCCAGAGGAGAAAGTTACAAACTTTGAAAGGGGTGTGACTTGGAACACCACTCCTGGAACCGCTTGCTGCTGGAGGCATCGTAAAGTCACTCGGTCTTGTTTGAGGTATTGCTTAAACCTTGAAAACACAGATGTATAATGAGATATGAGCCCTGCACTGCTTTTAACTTTTTCATAAAGGGAAAATGTGGAGTAACATCCAAGATGCTAACACTCCTCAACATCCCAAGAAACCTGTTTAATTCAACATCCATCCAAAGACAGTTGGTGCACTGTGTTTAATGTACATGCTTACTTTAAAGTCAATATGAAATTTTTTATGAACCTTTTTTCAAAATTTGTCTGTGTAATTTTCTTAATGCAATGTTTTACTTGTAAAAATGCCTGAAAAGTTATAGCGAACTGAAACAGTGAAGGCTGTTGTAGCTCAGTGATGAGTTGAGAGTTGAGTTAAGCTGAGAGTTAGGGTTTGACAGACATTTGATTTTATATGTACAATATTCAAATTCATGCGTGTGTGTTGCAAAATTCTACCGTCTGATGTTTTATATTCTTTAAAGAAACATGAATGTATTTCTTATTACAGTCAACATGTTAGCAAAAATTTGCATTATTAGCACTGATTTCAGTCCTGTGTCTGACCAATGGTCCTGTATTCACACTCCTTTTAGCTCTGTTTTTGTCTCATCCAACTCCCCTAAGAAACATCTGCCTCTTTAGCTGCTAAATGCTCCACTTTGCTTCACCAGCTAACTTTGTCTTTCTGCCGTTTGCTACCGAGCAGGGAATGTGCCATGAGTTTAACAGCAGTTTGGGGTTTTTTTTCACTGAAAACAACTCCCTCGTGTGGCGAAAAACAAAACTGTCAATAGCGTGGAGAGCGAACCGAACCGAGAGCTGCTAGATAAAAATTAAAACAATGATCCGTAGTGCTAATGGGAACTGTAGACATGGATGATTGTTTTCTTTTGGGTCATCACTGCAAGGGACAATCTTCACACTACAAGTAGTCATTTGGTTCATTGTTCACCTAAAAAAATTGATTAGTCCAGCTTTGAAGACCTAAATGGGATTTTTTTTTCTTTTTTAATATTTCACTGTGAGCATGCAGTCAGTAAAACAACGAAATAATGGAAAATTACAGATTAAATCGTCTTTTCATGAGCCAGCACAGCGTTGTTATGCAACTGGATACATCCTGTACCACATAAGCAACTTGAGACATGTGGAAAGAGGGATATGATGTCAGGCTGCCAATAAGTCTGGTGCAAGAGAGCAGACAATGCCCATGATAACAACATGAATTAAAGATCGTGTATCAACACGATCCAGGGTTTTTACTGGAATATTCACCCACTCACCTATTTACACACATGACCGTGTGCGGTTTTCTTCTCGTTCTTCCTTAGAATACAATATCTTCAGTTTCGCTCTTATGACTCCGCTTCACATGTGCTTTTTTTTTTCTCTTTTCTTTTTCTCTTTCACACTGAGGAACTAAATTTTGGTTTCTGCATTGTTGCTGTAAATCTGTGATTTGTAATTTGTCAGAAAAATATCACGCCACAAAATGGCATTGGCTTAATATTCAAATTCATGATGTCTGTTTTCTGGATGATCACAGAGCAAATGATGCTCTGCAAGGGGCTGCAAATGCTGTATCAATTTTTTTTTTTTTCATTAAAGGGCATGTCCCATAACTGTGTCATCTGGTATTTTATTTGCTTCTCTGCAGTAGAAGGATGGAATAGTGGAATGACATCGGAAGGAGGGACCAAGATGACATCAAACATCCAGTACACTCAAGCTGGCTTCCTGTGATCACTGGGTTTCCCCTAACATGACGCCTATTATTCAGTGTATATATTGCTTGCTTGTTTGCTTTTCTCTCCATATACAGTCTTAAATGAGGAAAGCTCAGGAGTTAACAGTAGACCAGACACACTGTAAAAACAGGTGGGAAAGAGGTGGTAAACTTGTGGAGTGGATTTACTGTTTTGGATTTTACAAAGAGATCTGCAACTGAAGGTCAGTTTGATACAATTCACCTAATAAAAAATTCCAATAGCAAAATTTTGATTGTTGTTTGTTGCATAAAATTTGGTCACGCAAGTGTGAGAGAGTGAATACAAAACAGCAGGTTTCCTGATTTTCTATAAAATAAAGGAGACATTGTTAAAAGTCTAAAAATAAATTTGAAATGATCATTTCACATGCATGTTTGAGAACTGTTATGTGTTGAGTCAAACAAAGATTTATGAAGAACCTTTTTGTTTAGAGAGATGAAAAGTTTTAATTTGAAAAATGTAAAAAAAAAAGAAAAAAACAAACTTTAAAATGTTCCTCTGTGCTTTGTGCTTTGTGCGTCATTACATTCTATGAAACAGAGATTTTACGTTACATTTAGTTAATCAGGTTCATTCAGTAAATACATATTATTTCAAAATTTTCACTACATTTCAATGTCCCAAAGTACTGATCTCTGGATTTTGAAACTTCAAGTTCTCCCTCTTAGACTTATTTGTCCAAACAAATGGCAAAAAAGGAAAAAAAAAAAAATAGAAAAAATTCAGGCAATAAATTTAAAGATTAAAAATTATAAATTTTTCATGAATTGTGCTTCATCTGACTTGTAGCTAAATTAAATTTGCCTTTTGGTTGCTGAACAAATCTTGTGCAATAAAAGTTGCACATGTTGCCACATTGTCAGAGAAGTGATCTACTTAGTCCTAACATCTTCCAAAGCGGAAGATGATCCACTTTGAGCTCCCCCGATTATTACAGTCAAATCTGCTGTGTATTATGCAATGTTTCGCAGTGCTGACACATTTTAAAACATTTCCTGTTTCCTGCCTGTTTGTCCTTTCGAAAGGCTGAGCACACTTGTCGAGAGGGGAGAAGAGTCTTCAGAGGCTACCCGATGGCGTCCAATATCACCACCGACCCCCCCTCCCAGCAGCCCTCCTCCGTTATGCCCCTCAGCGTCTCAGCCCAGGTCGGCATAGCTATCCTGACCCTGGCATTTTTGCTGGGCTTCCCCGGGAACCTGTTTGTGGTTTGGTCAGTGGTCTGCCAGGTGAAGAAGCGCTCGGTGACCTGTTTGTTGGTGCTGAACCTGGCCACGGCGGATGCTCTCGTGCTGCTCAGCGCGCCTCTTTTCCTGCGGTACCTGGCCGGGGGCCGGGGCTGGGAGTTCGGCTCAGCAGCATGCAAGCTGGTGCATTACCTGTCAAATGTTAACATGTACGTATCCATCTACCTCATCTGCCTGATGAGCATGGACCGCTGGATAGCCGTCACAAGGCCTTTTCTGTCCCAGAGAATGAGGACCAAGCGCTCCCTGCTTGTTCTCCTGCTTGGGGTCTGGATAATGGCGTTCGTCCTGGCATTGCCGATGCCCTTTTACCGCAGGTGAGACTAAAATTTCCTTTCTATTCTGACTTTGCAAAGTTTAGTTTTTACTGTCATGAACATTTTCTATTTGTGTATATTTTTTTTTAATTCCTCTGCTTCTCTGGCAGTAATCTGAAGAAGATAGAACAAAACATCACTCTGAGCTTTTGTGTGCCGTACCACTGGAACAGCGTGGGCCACAAAGTCTTCCAGTACCTGTTTGAGACCATCTTTGGCTGCCTGGTGCCCTTCTCCCTCATCACCACCTGTTACACCTATGTCATCTGCCGCCTGCAAAGCGCCATGTTCAACCGCAGAGGACAAGGCAGCCGGCTGATCCTGATGATCATTTGCACCTTTGCGGCATTCTGGCTGCCCTATCACATCATCAACATCATAGAGGTGATTTCATTTAACTTTTTTGTTGAAAATTTTAGAAAATACAAGAGGTGCGACCGACTGTACATGGAGTAGAAACTGATTACGTGAGCTTCCCCAAAATTTGTAAAAATCCAGTCAAAGTCACCAAGACTCCAAAGTCACCATCATTATGGATATTCTTTGAGGTTTAAGAGCTCTGTAGTGCAGGCTGATCGAGTAGTAACAGGGAAATTTAGAAAAGCATTACTGCCTTTAAACCAACATAAAAACGGACAAAAAGAAAAAGATAATGTGGGTGTTTTTGGACATTGCGGCTATTAAATAGTTTGTTGTTGTTTATAAATCCCTGTTTTGTACTGATGGAATTAGTCCAGTGGGACTGTACATTATGCTGCATTTACCAGAGCTATGACAGATATACAGGTAATTTCACAAGCCTCAATGTTTTTTACCAGTCCTACCTTTTTTTTTTTCTTGGACCTTCATGCATTTGTTTTTAAATACAAGCTTTAATTTGAGCATTTGCAATTTTCCTGTTTCGAACCTTCCTCTCACCTTGCTCCCTCAGGTCGTCGGTCTGTTGACGGGCAGGACTCCGGTGATCACAGCTGCTGAAACAGCCCGCCCGAACGTCACAGCCTTCGCCTACTTCAGCAGCGCCGTCAATCCCATCCTCTACGTGTTTGCCGGCAGCTCCCACATACGGCAGGCCGGCCTCAGCTTCATGGGCAAGCTCTTTGAGGCCACCAACTCGGAGAGCAGAACCTCGTCCACCTTCACCCGCAGCGGACGCAACAGCTCCCCGGACACGAGCTCCGCCCTGCACTCGTTGTCGGCCAAGCTGGTGAATCCTTTCAAAGGAAAGGAGTGGAGTGGCAGTGTGGCGAGCAAAGAGGTCAACACCCTGGCCAGTGTCGAGCAAATAGAATAGAGCTTTAGCCATCCTCCTTGGACTATCTTTGTAAATTATTTAATAAGATATAAATGGTTTTGAATCATGGTTTTTGTATTTTTGAGTTTTATGTCTATAAGCTTTATGTCATTAGGTATTAGACCTAAAAATTGTTGCCTAAACTGGTATTAGGGATGATGACGTTGAATCTTGTGACAACGAAAACTCACATAGCTATAGAGAAGTATTTACAGATTCATTGTCATTTTTTAGCAAATACAAATAATAAAATTTGTCAAACAAATAAAGCTTTTTTTTTAAATATTTTGTTTCTTCTGCTTTTTATTTGTCATTGGAGGCCCACAATTGCAGTAATGGCTTGCAAAAGTAATTGTCCTTTTCACGGATGTACGAAATTACAATCTGCTGTTACTCAATGTTCAGCAGCATGTTTTGAACATTGCATAAGAAACATTTCACCCCAGTGCACTTCCTTTCAGTATTTCATGCATCACTCTGCCCTGCTATTTTTCAACACCTGTCTTAAACAAGCCAGTTAAGGCTCAGAGCTGGCCTCAAATTTCCCATGCGAATCAGCAAACAAATGACAAATATGGACCTTAACGGGAGACAAGGCACAGTTGTAGCGTGTGCCAGGGGACACCTAACGATCTTGGCATGATAACAGGTTGGGGACCCAAAAGTAGAGCAGGACGGTGACAGGATGCCTCTCAAAGCGAAGATTTTCCCATCGGTTATTTCTTTGTTTACTGGTGGCTGAGCGACAGTGTAAACTCCCTGCCCAAGATGCTGCAAGAGCCATCGGCAATGGGTTTGTGTCATAAACCTTTCATCATCACACGTTATCCATATCTGCACATAGCTGCTGCGGGTCGTCCAAAATCATCATAAAAGGGTTGCTGGTTTTGCTTTGGGATGCACGAGTTGGTTCAAGTCAAGTTCCTTGTGTGAGAATCTTTTCAACGTTGGGTGCATGTTGAATAGATGATCTTATTTGTGTGTTGCTTGTGTGTCAAATGATTTTCCATTTGTTGAAGTTTTGTTTCTCCGTGACATATGGCAAAGGAAACATGATTAATTAATAAATTAAAGAATTTAAATAAATGAATAAACGCACATTATGTATATATATATGTGTGTGTGTGTGTGTGTGTGTGTGTGTGTGTGTGTGTGTGTGTGTGCATGAGTGTGTGTGTACAAAAATTGCGGTAGTTAAATAAACCAAGTAGGTCACAGGGGTTAGATTACGTGGCCAAGGATGGATCAGACGTCATTAATCACAGTATGGGCTTGAGTAATTTCCTTGATGCATATTGCTGAAGTAATCAAACTAATCAAAAGAGGAATTAGAGAAGATAAGGAGGCAACCCACACTAACCCACACTCAGTTCTAAAGTAGTCAACATCTGTGCTTGGCCTCGCAGAACCTTAACAGAGAAATAGGACAATACTGCGGCACAAAGCGGAGGATACTTTACTGTGGCTTGTGCAACCTCATTTAGCAACATTTTAGATAGAAGTGGTTTATTTGGAGCGTCAAATGTTAAAAAAATTGGTTCACATTCTGGGAACTTCTCAAGCTCTTGCACAAATGCCAGTTGATTTCATTTGATGCTGGTCCTGCGACTTTGGTGTGTCGCCATGTTTGCATTTATTTGAGTTTATGTAACCAGGTAAGTCTCATTAAGACCAGTTAGACTGAAATCTCCCCCTGTGCCCTAATAAGCTCTGCTAGCGACAGGTGAGAGTCGTTACAGGTCATTATCACTGGTTTAGTTGTACAACTATTAAACTGTTGTTCAGGGCTGTGATGACATCTTTTCTATCATGCCGGACGTTTCGTTCCAATTAACCCTCTTGCCTGTTTCAGGAGTAATAGTTTGGGCTCAGTTGACTCTTTTTTTTTTTTTCCTTTCTTGCGCAACATGACAAAAAAAACCTTCAGCCTGCTGTTTCCTACAACAGCACAAGTGCTGAGCTTCACTGTCATGGCCAAGTGTAGTGCAGGTAATTCCTATTTTCTATGGCTGTGTTCTTTTTGTCTTCACATTTCAAACATACTCCTCTGAAATCTTAATATGTCTTGTCTTTTGTTTTTGTTTTTGATTTTATGACTTCACCTTAAAATCAGAAGGAAAATTCTCTCTTAGTTTAACACATGTACACAAATTTGGGGTAAAATAATTGTTAAGGCCTGGCCTCAAAGTTAGAATAAAATAATTTGTATCTGAGTTCTGGGTTTTCCCTTTCCCATGTTTCCCTTTGAAATACAATCAGTTGCACTAATTACTACATTATTTATTATTATTATTTACTCTATCCTAGAAGTTTTCACTTGATCAGTGATTTCTTTTTCATAAACTGTCTGTAGAAATAGTACATATAATATAATTCAAAAAGTTGGGTAGTAAAGGAAGGTCATCAAACTGCTGTAGAAAATTGCAGCGTTTAATTTGGACAATTATTTTTTTCATGATCACAGTAAATACTGTTGGTGCATACAGTAAGCATCCAGAGTATTCATGACTGTACTCCTAATACAACAAGGATCATTTGACCAGACTTTATGAAATTGAAAGGTTAAATAACGTAGCTGGTGTTGACTGTATAACTTGTTAAATCCAAATCGAGTTCAAGTTTCACAAAAGTGCACAACAGTGTTGAAACAGAGCGCAGACACGCCTGCTGCTTCGGGTCATCTTCGTAATCTCGGTACTGCCTCTCTCATATTACTCTTCCCCCGGGCCTTAATTATCACGACTGCCACGCGGAGCAATGACCTTGCCCTCTAGGTAGCAGAAAAATAGTCCCTTGGACACGGCGCACTAGGCAGTCACACCCGTCCACAATTAGATGGCTAAAATAGAGAGATGAGGCCTGAATCACACTAAAAATCCTCTTTTTAGTTAGAGTTTCTGTCCGAATATTTATGATAATATTCACAATCTCCTGACCCTGCAAAGAACATGTGTAGAAGTGTCTCACATAGTACACTAAAATGTTGTACAAAAGGAAGTTTGTATGGATTTTTGTCATTTCACTTACGTTCATCTACATCCAGTGTAGATACGGCCAAGCAGGACCCTTCATTAAAATGTACAGCAGACGGGCCGGGATCAGACTTTCAACCAATCTCATGCTTTTTTATGATGCTAAACAGCGCCCCCCAGATGCCATGTTCTGAAATCTCAACTATTCCTTCATTTGTTTAAATTTTTTATACTTTTTCTATGACTTAGACGGCTGGTGACACAAAACAATCTATCTGAAGATATTACTAGGAGCTCTCATGAATTGTGATGACATGTTTCATTATTTTTTGTGGGCTGAAAAATTTGATTAATAATTATAATAAGACTAATAAACATCATCATCATCATCATCATCATCATTCACTATAACCCTAATTAGTCCCCAGTTTAAAAGGATTATGACTTAGTGTTAAGCTTCTTTTGAATGAACAACAGTCAAAATATCAAGCATTTCACAAGTGTTGTAAATGAGCGGAGGCATGGACTGGCATGTGCTCGGTGTCTGACCCCGAGACGCCGCCAAAGTAAAAGTCCTTTAAATTCCTGCAGTCAGTGGCTTCAAGGAATGATGCACTGTGGCCGATGGATGTGACATTTAGGGACTGTTAAACTAGGAAAACAGCATTTTTCTTTCGATAAATCATTGAGATAGAAAATGTTTTCAAACAAAGTTTACAATTCTTCAACATTATGTATTACAAATTCACAAATACCATCATATGTGTCAGAACCACAAAAACTAGAGAATCACATACAGTATGTGGTGGTGCCAAACTAGTGTATAATAATTTTGTTTGACTTGCATCCATATTTAGAGGGCTGTTTTTTTTGTTTTTTTTGTATATTAATCTGTAAAACTACAGGTACTAAAATAGCAGTGAAGTTTCAGCCCCACCAGTACAGTTGTTTTAATGGCACATTCTTATTAAGAGCAGTGACTTAACGGTCCAGTTGTACATTTTCTTCTGTCTTAGCATTAAAAACTGAGAGATTAGTCCAAAAGAGGAGGCCTTACCTACAGGAAGTAAAATAATACCTCATTCTCTACACATAATGAGTTCCACTCATGCAGCCTGCGTGAGATGAGTTCAAGGACTTCTTTGAACGTGGGCTTGGAATCTTCCCGTTTTCATCCTGCCCCAGCTCAACCAAACCATAGGCCTCAGCCAAGACCAGCACATCCAGACGGCTGCTTCCTGTCCCGAAGGGAATATGATGCACAGCGATAGACCTCCGCACCGCACTGAAGCGGTGCATCTGCGGGCTCCCAAACCCGGCTCCAGACCAGTCCGAAGCTGGCCCGTGCAGACGAATCCCGGGATGGATTCGGTGACGCTTCCGCCTCGCAAACACACGACGTCCCCGCTCTGCTCCCTGTAATCCTCGGCGGGGGCAGTGCGCTGGAAGCCGCCGACGCAATGCGTCACGCCGAGAGAGGAAGGAAGGAGGGAGGACGAAGGAACGATAAAGACGCAGGCGGTGGGAGAGGGGATTAAATAGAGTGACTGATGTAGTTGTGAAAAAGGACGGAGAGACTCAGGAAAGTTACCTCACTAGAACAACTCACTAAGTGACACTGGATGACAGCCTGAAATCTAGATCTCTAAATGAAACTTTCCGCAGGGCTGGACCTGACCGCAGACTATGACTCCACCCATTGACGGCCTTCAGAGAAATGCATTTCCATCGCTTAATCATCTGCATTTCTCAGGCCACAGCTTCCATTTTGAGATAGAGTCTCCCATATGTCCTCCGTTCAAGGCCACGTGGTTATGTAGTTCTTCAGACTTGCAACAGCACAGCATGTTGGCTAAGCATGTGTCATGGAGAAATGTCAGTAGGCAAGGCAGCTGTTCAACCCAACAACAGACATCGATTGTAGACTGAGTAAAGGAGTGACTCACTCTGCCGGGGGGGGGGGGGGGACTCCCTCATTTCCATCACTGACACCACTCTCTCCTCCTAACCACATAAACAGCAGCTCAGAGCAGCGTGTTTATGAAATAATCTGGGTAGAATTACTGGGAAATGTGGGGAGTCCTTAAATCCGGGGGTGCTACGTGGGAGTTGAGTGGTTCACTTTTTATGACTTTTTTCACATAGGCAGTTCCACTTCCAAAGTATGTGTAAAATTGATGAAGCTCCTCAGGTAGTGATGCATAAAATCTGACAGAGTCCATTCTGTTGCTACTTTAAGGAAATTTAGCAGATTTTATTTTTTGTACTTTTACTAAAGTATTATTTTGAATGCAATACTTTAACAAGTTTTATTGCAATATACTGTTACTGAAAGGGTTTGCATCCACAGGTGCTATATTTTCCAAAATAACCCAGCATGGAGCGGTTGGTGATGTGTAACCGAGTAAGAACATCCAAAGGAGATTGTAATTGATATTAAAAATATAAGATAAAAACAGTCTTCGCCGCATTTTTTCGCTTTTCCCATCAAGTTCTCCCTCGACTCCATTTCTGTTCAACATGTTCCCCTGACTTAAGGTTAAAAAAGGAATAAATTTCATGGCATCCAAAGACTTAACCCGTAAGTGTGTTTTCTGACCTGAAGCCTCCGTCATCTGGATTTTTAATAGCTTGTTACTACCACCACAAACGCATATTACAGTTGCAAAAATGATTAATCGGACCATTTTTTGATCCGTAACCTGCAAGGTTGGTTGAGTTCTTGGAAAAAAAAGAAAAAAAAACACACTTCATCAGGTTTAGGCAAAGATGTGGCCGTAGTTGCAGAACCGTAACTTCCTCCCTAAAGGCCAATCTACGGTTGCTGTATCTGTGTGACGGTTGGCGTGAGGCATGTTTTGGCATCCTCACAAGCGTGTCATACGTCAACGCCCACTTTATTAGATTTTGTTTTTTTCCTTGATGTCTGAATTATTTACAAGCCCTTTTTTATTTCTTTTTACTTCCCAATACTTCACATTCCACATTTCACACACTTAACACACTTCACACTGGAGAGTGAACGTTGACACAGACGTTCATTTGCCCCCAAAAAGGGGCAACTTGTATAGATCTTAGAGGTAGCAACACTTCCAGTTTTTTGCTATTCCGCAAATCAACTTTTTATGGGAATAGTTTACAAAAAATTTTATGTATTTGTCAAAAAAGGGAAAGAAAAACACCCACAGTCAATTTAATGACCTCATCCCTGAATATGTGACATCTCCCCTTACCCCCTCACTCCACATATCCTCTATGATTTCCCAGCTCTCGTCGTCTCTGTGGTTGTCACCTTCGACATGCAACCCAGCCCAGGGGTAGTTCTTTCTCCCGAAGGCTACGTGGGCAAGTGAAGAGGGTGTCCCACCCTTCAGGAGAGCTGAAAGTGGGGAGACGGCTTTTAGCGTCTGACATGTATTATCTTTTTTTTTTTTTTCCGGTTTTGGAGGTGAGTTCTCTCTGTTCGTTTTCACCCGACACCATCAATATGTACGCGTCCTATTTTTCATCTCTTACTCTTCCTTCTCCTACCACATCTCTGTTCTCTCCTTACTCCTAAATTTCCTCCTCAAACATTTCGTGTCTTTCCATATCTTGTTGCTGCACCTGCCACCTGACTGAACCATCTCGTCATGACGCAGACGGTGATGGTTTCTTGTCACATCCACAGCCATGGCCATCATTTCCTCTGATGTTACGCAGGCATCCATTGACCTCTTGACCCCTGAGGTGTGTTTTTGCTTCTTTCAAAATGTAACCTCATACACAAAATGAACAACAAAGTCATTTCTGCGTGACAGACGCTCCCAAGTTCCTGGGAGGTTACGTTCCTGTTGGTCAGTCTCTTTAGTAATGCTGAGAGGGCTGAATGTGTTAACACCTACACATTGCGCTGTTGCAAAACCCAGAGTGTGTACACAGAGACTAATGGATGGGGAGTTATCTCTGATTTTGAGAAGTGTCATTGAAATTTCACAGCCGGGGAGACACGCGATACTCCAGCAGCTACACAGTCTGTAAAGCTGCTTTAAGGGGAGACTTCACTTTCCAGAAATGGTTGACATCTAATTTTGGAACAAGTCGAACAAGTCACCTTCCTTAGTGATTCCTCGAACTTAGTGTGGGTGTAATGACTCTAACCAGAGCACAATGGCTTAGTGAACCTGTAGGGCACAAGGTATCTGAGCAAGTTAATTATAGCAGGATACTGGCACTGTAGAGAATACACTCTAGGAAGAAACCACATGTTACAGGGTCTAGGGCGTTCTTGGCTGTATTGCTTTTAATGAAAATTAAACATTAACAGACTATGTTTTTTGTTATGAAAGGACTGGTCAGGTTCACATTATTGTATATTATAATATTATACGTAATCTAGTTTAGTGTGTTACAGATCGAGAGCTCATTTATTGTAAAGTTGTCACAGTGACTACCCCACTCTTGTTCCTGCCTCTGCTTATTTCCACCGAGTCCTGCAGTCCTTGCAACTCTCCGTCCTCCCACCAGATGTCCCCGGGCCTTCCTGCCCTGTCCTGGTCCCCTGACTCCCGGATCCAGGTCCAGCTGCTCACCTGTCTCCCGTTCTCCGTCACCCGAACGCCCCGGCCCACCTGCGCACCTGCTCCGGTTTCACCACCGGCCCTTTCAGCGTATAACCCAGCTCTCGTCCACCTGTCCTCTTTGGTTTTTTTTAGTTTCGTGGCTATGGCGTTCTATCCAAGCCGCCTGTAAACTGTTTCTGTTCTTTATCCTGATCCTGTTCTGTGACCTTTTCAAGTCGCCTATACCTTTTTACGTTTTGACCTTATGTCTGTTGGCGACGTGTTTACCAGCGTAACGCTATGGATGTGAGCGTTCAGAACTGCCTGTAGGCACTTTCACCTTCATCCTTATTAAGAGTCACCTACTAGACCTGTGTCTGTTTGCTCTATACACACACTCATGTCAAAAGCTGTGTTTATCAACTTGCTTTCATTTTTCTGCATGTCAAGTAATTATACTCAAAAAAGCCTCTATCATTCTGTCACACTAGAACTGTGGGCGCTGCGCTCAACAATTATTTTCAACATCATCATTATTTTAACGATTAATTGATTCGTTAGTGTATGAAATGTCAGAAAATTGTGAGAAATTGTCACATTATTTCTTGACAGCTTTCTTTTGTTTTGTCTGTTGCCCAGACAAAACAAAGACGGCGAGTTTACTGTCATAGAAAACTGGAAAACTAAACAGTTTTAAACTGATACCACTGAGATTTTAGCAAAAAAAAAAAAAAAGACTCAAAAAAATAATCCCTTTAGTTTCTGTCAGTCCACTCATCAATGAATTAATTAATCAATTTCACCTCCAGAGTACTATTTTTTTTTGTGGGTGCTTAGGGCATAATGAAACTGCTGTGTACAATTAGGGGCTCTAAGGACCCCTGGATTCTTCTGATTGTCTCTCACTATCTGTTGCATGTACCACACGTTTAAAATGAAACAACAATGTGCAAGGCTTTTTTTTTGGGGGGGGGGGGTTGATTGACATCGTTTGGGTCTTGGGACAGATGTTGGAACAATGAAATGATATTTCAATGAATGAATTCCATAAAATCTACATCGAAAAGCCTGCGAAAGTAAAATGATAGAGTGGAAGAGAAAAGACTAGAATAGGATATATGGTGGGGGCTCATGCTATTTTTAGAGGAGAGGAGTTTATTCCTGTGCATGACAGATGTGGTAATCACTACTACGTGTACAGTCAACAGTTCTCAAAGAAAAAAAACTACTCAGGTTAAGTCAGCCAACTACAAATTTATCAGAGAAGCTGTTGTCTCCTCTTAATTTGTCATTTTTAATTATTGCTGTGTCAGAAAAAAAAAGAAGTGGGAGCAAAGTTCTTTTTAAATTAAAGGAAAAGGTAAAAATTTTGATCCTGGGGAAGAATAAAAACATCAAGGTCACTGGAAAAGCAGAACAAGCAAAATTAACTAATATATTGAACAAATATCCCAGAATAAATTTAATTACCAAAGGATCATAATATAATGAGACTGTGAATCAGTATGTTTTTCTCCCTAAATAAATAGTATAAAACAGAGAAGAATACACTCTCCCTGCTCTCTGAATCATTCATTAGAGTTAAATCCTATATAATCAAGCTGTTTATCAATGATAAGGTATTTATGAATGCGAAACAGATGTTTTGGTTCTTTTTTGTTCCTACTTTTATACAGAGACTAATTACGAGGGGATAAAGGGTCGGAATAGGAACAGGGTGAAACAAGGTGATTCTGCATCGTCATCGTCAACTATATTTTGATATTTAAATTTAAATAATGACAATAACGTGACAATGAGCGTGGAAAGGTTTGTGCAATAGCAAAAGGTTATTTTTCTGAGTCATTTATAAATATTCCAAGTAAGAATGAAAAAAAAAAAAAACAAACAGAAAGACACAATATTGTCCGTTATGAAATGATCTCACTTTTTTTTTTCAGTGTTGATTATAGGGTGTGTGCACACATATGTTGTATGTGTGTGTGTGTGTGTGTGTGTGTGTGTGCGTGTGTGTGTGTGTGTGTGTGTGTGTGTGTGTGTGTGTGTCTGTGAGGGGGAGGGAGGTGGATGGGAGGGGATTTCAACCACCTCGGTGAATATATAAAGAGCTGCATAGTGAAATGAACGAAGATATGTATTTCATTTGCTGACGACTGCGTATTTATCTGGAGCAGAAAAAAACGTGTGTGAGTACTTAAGACTTGTTATTCTGTTATTTTTCCACTAATTTTCTTCTGTATATTTTAGTGATTAAATGTTTTCAGATAGATGTTTTCAGATTTCTCCTCTTTATTCTGCTGTCAATCACTTTCCCTTTGCCTTTTCCCAACTCTAACTCATTAGTGGAATTCACTGATCAGCGCATTTATTGAGGTTTACAGAGGCCGACTGTTAACATCCGTGTGTAAGAAGTTATTACACTGACGAATATGAATCTAATATGACAAATGTATAATTTTCAGCAATTTGTAACTTTGAAGTATTTTTTGTCCCACTTGAAAGGAATAATACGTTTCAAGGATATTTTTATGATGTTTTGGTGAGGTTGTGTAGCAGGTTGGAGCAGGTTCGCCATTTCTTATGCAGGTGCATCGTATCAAAGCTCAGTATCCTGTAAAAAAAGAAGCCTCCCACACTCTTGCCTTGCATTGAATCGGTTTGCATCGATAATTAGGCCAACGAAAGTACCTGCAAAGGGTATGAATCATTATCTGTATAAAGATATATTTAAAAGGGGTCTGAAGACAAAATGGGTCTGAAGATGAAATTTTGAAAAGGTGAAAAATCTGCGGGGGCTGAAGTTAGAAAGAAGTGAGCTTTGCCGGACATCAGCTAATTTAGCTCCTCATCTCCTATCAAGGCTAATTTAGCTCCCATTAGCATAAAACAACATGATCTCCCTGTTTTCCTTTTTTTTTTAAAAATTGGCCATCATGGAAATGTTGCGTAATGTTACCTCGATACCAAGACACTGACCTTTGAGTCCAGTGACCTCATTAAAATTCAGTTAAAACCACATGCAATAAGAGCCAGTTTAAAACAGAGTCGCCAAATCAGATTTTCTCAGTCCTGTCTTCCCCGTGCTTTTACACAGGAATCAGTAAGATGGGGCAACTCACATCCAAACGAGAACATCGAGGCCTTCTTCCTTGTGTTCGCACCTCGGCCGATGAGGAAGGGCCTAACAGTTACTCTCTGCAAGATTTTGATGCCAGCAGCCGATATCGGAATGGTAACCCCGTAATTCCCCCGACCATTGTCATTTCAGCTGTGGATCTAAGGTGTGTGATCTTCCCTTCTAGTGTTTTCTTTCACTTTTCAATTCAGATTTTTTTTTTCTGTTTTTCAATCCAAACAGGCTCCGTTTAACAAATGTAAAAACTGATGAATGTTAACTCAAAACAAGAGGATGTTGCTTTGTCTTTACTCTTTTTATGCCTGTATTATTAGATACAACAGGTCAAAGGAGAGACAAAAGACAGTCTGTGAAATACAGAGTGTGATAATGTGCTTGATTTAAAACCATATTCTACCTCAAGATCAAACCGATCAGACGCTAGCAGCAAACAAGGGCCATTACAGGACCTACAACACCTAACAGCTACAACTCCGCTTCAGTATTTATGGTGATATTTACCGTAAAACGCCTCTGCTCGGACTTCTTGTCTTACAGTGAATCCGAGAGCCGGGGCTCAAGCATGGAGCTGCGGAGATCCTCCTACTACAGCACCTTGGACCTGGTGCCCCAGCTGGAGCATTATGCCAGCACCCTGCCGCGCCAGAAGTCGAGGGGCCGACCTTCCCTGGAGGCTCTCCGCAAGGCGTTCGATGTAAGTTGTCCACCGCCGGGAGGACCAGCTCGCAGCAACTTAAAAAACATGGCAGACCGTGGCAGAGAGAATATGTATATATTAAATCTTCCCCACGTTTTAGATGATAGTCCTGGAGAATGTGTGCACCATATTCTTTGAAAGCAATCGGTTAGTACAGATCACTGCAGGAAGCAGGTACTTCAGAAATAATGAATTGGATTTGGCATTACAAAGTTCTAAGAAATAGCATCTAATATTCAGGGTCAAAGGTCATCAGTTACCATGTTACAGCCAAGTATAAACTGACAAATATCCGCCAAATATCCATTGGTTTCCTAATTAAACGTATGATTAAATTATTGTAAATTGTATTTTAAGATGCTATATTAATTTTTCCCTCATTGTATGAATTTTGTTTTTCTCAGGAGGTGGAGGCAGGGATGGAGGTAGCAAACACCACCACGGACTCGGTCAGCAGTCTGCTGGAGGATGACGGCGGGAACGAAGAATCGCAAGGTCCTCAGGAGAAAGCTCCTGCTAGATTTGGCTGGGTGACTGGAGTCATGGTGAGTATGTGTGTGTGTGTGTGTGTGCACATATAGACTGTAGAACGTGGACGTGTTATACACTGTTCATTTCAATTGTTTTAACACCCTACATGTGAAACAATCTTACAAACCTCCCAGTGAGGAAAAAAAAAGAAAACACAAACAGCTGTATTCATTGAACTCCACACAGATGCGTTGCATGCTGAACATCTGGGGAGTCATCTTGTTTCTCCGCCTGTCCAGAATCGTTTCCCAGGCAGGCATCTGTGAGTTACCACCTCATTCATTCCTCCATCATATTCAGTCCTGTTTAACCTCCTCTTTTTTGTCGCTGTAACGCTGCCTGGCTCTCACACTCGCTCTTTCTCATGCTTTTTATTGATGTATTTGGAAATGATGATTAAGAGTTGACAGAGGAAAATACCCACTTTGTAAGGACATGAACTCTAATATGTATTTCAGTGAAACTTTGTACCCTACACTGATCAAAACTGATAATAAACCTGATAATATGTATTTAAACCTGCAGTGTGATCCTGCCATTATCCCTAATTTCTCTGTATTAAGTGATGACTGTAAGTGATTAACAAACCCTTGCATGTATAGCACCCACTGCAGTTTTTTTCCTAACAAAACATGCTACAATAGAGGCCTATCGAATTTCTTGGAATAATTTGTTGAAATCTGATGTGTTGAATCTCATAAAGGACCATAATTGTACCTTAAAGGAGCCTCAAGAGGTGTCTAAAGCCATAAGGATAAATAAGAGTTGTCACCCGCTTCCTTTCTTTATTATCACAGTGTTGACCTGCCTCATTATCCTGATGTCTGTGACGGTGACCTCAGTAACTGCTCTCTCCATCTCCGCCATCGCCACCAACGGGAGGGTGTCCTCAGGTCAGTCGCTTCCCGTGTCTCCAGATCAGAGTTCAAGCTAAGGTTTTTCAACATGATTGGCAAAGGTGGCTATAGTGATGTACTGATTTAATCTAGTGTATGAGAAATATTTCACGTGTTAGATATGTTATCATTTATACTGTTAAAAATAACTGATTGGATCTTCAAGAATAGAAACTTTTATTTGAACTGTGACTATAGAGGTAAGAAATAAAAATCCAAATTTAAAATATTAAAATTTTTATGTTGTAGTTTGTACATTTTCCTACATTATGAAATTAGCTGCACATGTCAAAAGGTCTAAAATGCATTTTCAGGTGGGGCCTATTTCATGCTCTCCCGCTCTCTGGGTCCTGAGATTGGTGGACCAATTGGGATGGTCTTTTCCTTCGCCAACGCTGTGGCCTGCGCACTCCACACTGTCGGCTTTGCCGAGGTGGTCCGTGATCTAATGCAGGTACTTGCCACTCTAAAAACACACACGTTTGTTTTACAGTACCCTTGAGAATGTAGATACATGACAAGGCAAGAATCCCTGATGACACATGTTGGTGAGTTTCCTTTTACTGAGATTTATCATTTCAGATCATGAAACCTGAATAATCCAGTATTGTGAAGGCATATATCAATGTGACTGTGACCTCAAAAAACATTTCCAATATTTTGTAATGGTCCTACGCGATGATGATTCCAGACTTTAATCTTTACCTAGAGCTCCCTCTATATATTTCAGCAGTTGTTCTAAATCAAAGGGATCTCTATTTGAAAAAAACAAAAATGAATAGTAGAGGCCTAATAAAACTGTGTGAAATTACTTACGTATCAGTTTTTTGGTTTCCTACACACGTGTGAATAACTTGTTTGATGTATGTAGGAGTTTGGTGTCGTAATGGTGGATTCCGTCAATGATGTTCGTATCGTGGGTTTGATCACGGTTACGGTTCTTCTGTTCATTTCACTGGCTGGAATGGAGTGGGAGTCCAAGGTGAGCGCGCTCCGATACATCCCACTCTCTCACAATCTATCTTTGCTTGTTGGAATACACCGAAAAATCCCCTCATGTCTTACTAATTATTTCCTCTATATCATATCTTTTTCCTTTGCTTTCTACTCTCTCCCATTGTCTCTGTCTCTCAGGCCCAGATTTTGTTCTTCTTTGTTCTCCTGCTCTCCTTTTCCAACTACTTTGTGGGCACAATCATCCCTCCCAGTCCAGAGAAACAGGCCCAGGGCATCTTTGGATACCACAGTGAGTCTAAGTTTCTCAGAACAAACTATTGCAGGCTACCACTGGCAAAGTACCTCTGATTACACCTGTAACAAGAAAATAAATTGAAAAAGTATTTGGCCTGAGACTCTAATTATATTTGTTAACTAGACTGAGAAATTCATTGCACACAACATCTTTTTTTTCTAAATTCAAGCTCAAGAAAAGAAAACGTTAAAAACTTCAGATCCATTCCCCTTTGCAAACAGAAAACCATTTGCTAAAGCAATTATTTCAGCTAATTTCTCTAGTTTTAGTATTTACAGTATATATAACTTCTAGTTTAAGTTCATCAGAAAACAGCAGACTTTTTTTTTGTTGCCCATCAACAGGTGAAATTTTTATATCGAACCTGAAACCGGACTGGAGAGGAGGTGAAGGCTTTTTCAACATGTTCGCCATCTTCTTCCCCTCCGCCATCGGCATCCTGTCTGGAGCCAATATCTCTGGAGATCTCAAAGTATGACAGGAAAGGAGGGAGAGACATTACTTCATACACCACAGCTGCCAACAAACACCAGATGAGTGCTGATATGAATTTTGTTCTCTTTTGCAGGACCCTGCCACTGCCATCCCCAAAGGCACCCTAATGGCCATTTTCTGGACTACAATCAGCTATTTAGCTATTTCTGTAACTATTGGTAAGCTACTCACTGACTTTTATTTTGTATTGACTTGCCTATGATTTGATTGGTTAATTAGCTCAAGTGGTGGAGGTTATTTGGAGTGTGGGAGGAGAGTAAGGAGGCTCTAGTTTGTACCTTTTAGCAGAGACAAGGAAAAAGATTCATCTCCTTGAACTGGACAACATAATATTTCTGATTCCGACTATAATATTTGGATCTTCCTTCTGATTCAGGGTCGTGTGTAATACGAGATGCTTCTGGAAATATAACTGACATTTTGACTGGAAACACCACTGGAGACTGTGTTGGTCTGGGATGTAACCTGGGCTGGAACTTCACAGAGTGCATCAAGTCAAACACTTGTGAATACGGTCTGGCCAACAATTCACAGGTAGTCGCAAAAGGCCTTCTGTTTATGATGGAATAGACTTATAACATATTTTCTTTAATCCCCTAGCTCTTACATTGTGTTAATATAATGAGGCAGTTTTCCTTAAATGTTGAATTTAGGAATTTGTTGTATAGAATAGGATGAAATAAAATTCTCATTCTCATCACATTCTTCATGATGACTTTTACAAACAGGCACTGGGCCAAGTTTCAGGTTTCTACTACCTCATCACTGCTGGTGTGTTTGCAGCCAGCTTGTCATCTGCTCTCGGCTTCCTCGTCTCTGCTCCTAAAGTCTTTCAGGTGAGTAACCACAACATTAGCCACCAAAAACAAGACAAACTGACTTCTTTTGAGCATTAGACCATTGTAATTTAGACATAAAGTTTCAAAGATTCATGATATTGTTGGACGACCAGTCTGGCCTTAATTGAGGGGAGACACCAAATTTAAAAAATATCATCAATACATTGTGTCACATGTGTCAAAAAGGGCTATTTAACAATGGCTGATTCAACCAAATGACACCCTATCCAACAAAAGCTCTTGCTCCGCTAACTAAAATAAGGAAACATCACAGTTATGGAGCATCTAATGGACCAATGTATGTAGTAAAGTCTAACACATACACATTTTTGTTTTATAAGCTTATGTTTTCTGCTTTATCTGCCAGTGTATGTGCAGGGACAAAATATACCCGTACATTGGATTCTTTGCAAAGGGTTATGGGAAAAATGACGAGCCACTCCGGGCCTATATCCTCTGCTACGTCATCGCTATGGCCTTCATTCTCATTGGTGGGTGTGATCTAATACTGTCATCATTTCGTCATTGGAATTATTGATTCACCTATTTGCTGTTAAATGCAAGCCCGTCCACAAAGATGTGTTTTTATAGTGATTAAACATTTATGCAAAGATGAAAATAGTTCACGGCATTTTCGATGAGTTTGTTTGTTGTAATGTGTTTTTGATTTCTCCTTCCCGTATCAATGTAGGTGACCTTGACACCATTGCAGCCTTGATCTCCAACTTCTTCCTGTGCTCCTACAGCCTCATCAACTTAAGCTGCTTTCACGCCTCAATCACCAACTCCCCCGGTGAGTGACCGGCACAGACACTTTCGTATACACAAGACAGGAACTCCATACTAAGTTTCAAAATTTAGTTGTTTGTCATTGGCTTCCAAAATGACCCATTTGAGTTTTCCTGTTCGGTCACATTTACAGAAATGTGGCGGTAGTGGTTTACTTAGAAAGAGACACTGAAACTGAACATGAACTCTACCTGTATCTAAGACAGATGAACATAAAAAGGAAGTTTCAGCTGAGGGAGAATTTTATATCATATTTATATCAATGCACAGCTGTGCATTGATATAAATATGATAATAAAAAAATAGGATTTAAGAATTCATGCTTCTTCTGCAGTCTGCTCTTCTGTTTCTTCTGTAGAGACAGCCGTTTGCCCCCTGGCTGCCATTATCAGGTTTATGAAGGTTTGACAGTTTGGTAGAGAAGTGATGCACTGGGCTATTACTAAACTTCATCAACAGCTCAGGTTCCCTTGAATAGTCTGAAACGGATGAGTGTGTTTTGTGTAACCAAGCAGAAAAACTAACCTAAGATGCTGGTTCCAGAGGCAGGTTGACCTCAGTTTCCAAGCTCCGAGTTGTGAGGCCAAAACTCTAAAAATCTAGTGTGAAGACATCATCCGCTCAATGAGATATGGATATGTTTAGGTGAGATCAGAGGTCCTGTATTGTGGCACCTGAAAGTCCTATATCCCCCCCCCCAGGCTGGAGGCCATCTTTTCACTACTACAGTAAATGGACAGCTCTGTTTGGAGCAGTGATCTCTGTGGTCCTGATGTTGCTGTTGACCTGGTGGGCTGCTCTCATCACCTTCTGTATTATGTTCTTCCTTTTTGGATACGTCAACTACAACAAGCCGAGTGAGTCAAAAAAAAAAAAGCAAAAAGCATAACCTAACATTTCAACTGTGATTCTGAATAGACTAATGTGGGCCCAGATCGAAGAGTGGAATTTGTGGAATAACATTTTTTTTATTTTTTTAAACCCACAGAGGTAAACTGGGGATCGTCGGTCCAGGCAGGTACATACAACATGGCTTTGTCATACTCCTTCTCTCTATATGGTGTGGAGGATCATGTCAAGAATTTCCGGTGAGTGAACCTAAAATCTCAATTGAATCATACGTCCATTTTCCTCAAATCTTATGAGACAGCTGATTATTTTAGGAGAACATGGGTTATTCTCGTGGGCCAGTGAGCATAAAACACTGACTCCCGGCCATCACCCGTCTCCCCTGGGGTTTTCTCTCAGGCCGCAGTGTCTCGTCTTGACCGGGCCCCCGAACCAGCGACCTGCGCTGGTGGACTTTGTCAGCTCCTTCACCAAGCACATAAGCCTCATGATCTGCGGCGACATAATCACGGTCAGTCATCAGGTCTTAACGGCTTCCCTCCAAAAGTTTATGGCTTTATGGCTATGGCTGTTTCCTAAGGGCATTATCAATTTTCCGGACTCCTCCAGGAGCAGGAGAGGCAGACCCGGCCGCAGGATGCCACGGAGTGGCTGTTGAAGTGGTTGAACAGGAGGAAGGTGCGCTCGTTTTATGCTCCCCTCACTGCAGACAGCCTCAGAAGTGGAGCTCGAAACTTGATGCAGGTACTACTTCTGCTTGACTAGACACAGCCATTATTGGACCACTGTTTCTCAACACATATCATCTATTGGGTCCTTTCAATAGAACATTTAATCAGACTATGTTTCTTACTGTAGATCTATCTGCTAACTGTATTTTTTTTTTTAATTGACCTAAAACTTAAAAAAATATATTTTCCATTTACATTTGCCTTTTTTTCTTTCTTCAAGGCTTCTGGTCTTGGCAAACTGAAGCCCAACACACTGGTCCTGGGCTTTAAGACAAACTGGAGGGAGAGTTCTCCTGAAAGCATTGATGATTATATCAACACTATATAGTAAGTTGGTTGTTAATAATGGCAGAAAAGTTTGGATGTTGTTGCTGTTGTTTTTCATGGTTTTACTGGCACTGAAAGATTACATGCATTAGCTCTGTCTGACTGCATTTTGCAAACTCAACAATAATCTGCAACCTAGTTTTTTTTTTCTATATACTGAGAAAAGTAACTGGGTCATGTATTTTTTACATTGGGTTGAGTTTTTTTTTTTTTGCTTCAAAACTGGCTTCTCAACCTGCCCATCTGCTCTTGCTCTAGTGACACCTTTGACTCCAACTACTGTCTGTGTATCTTGAGGATGATGGACGGGCTGGACATCTTTGACCAATTTGATTGTGAAGGTTCGGAATCAAACATAAACACATTTATCTGAGTTTTTCTGTGCACTTTCCCTGCAATATGACTACCTGGGAAAATAACCCCCCCCCAAAAAAAACAATGGTTGAGGCTGTATTTTCTTCCCTCCAGTGAACCACGGCTTTGAGCCCAACAGATCTGTTGAAAATGACGACCATCTGTCTCCTGAGAGGGGATCAGGTGAGCACTTAATGCATGCACACATACACATTAAGTGCTCTGCACTGTCTCACGCTTCTTAATGTTGTTCAAGGCTGTGATGCTTTCGTTTATGTGGCTGGCAGTTAGTTTGGTAACATATAAAAGGCGAGCAGGCAAGAGATGGAGAAAGCTTTTGTCAGTTGTGGACGCAGAGCGCAGGCAGATGGCTATTTCCTCGATTCATATCAAACTGGAGAAAATGCCAGCCGAAACTAATAGTTCGATAATCTCTGAACTAGTCCAGAGTCTCAATACTTCACTCCAGCTGAACACTATACACTATAACTTCAATGAAGAGACAGAACCAGCTGAGGTAACTCTTAGGTAACTGTTAAAGTTACGAGATCAATACTATACTCCAGAGTGTGTGAATATTTGAAATAATGGACTAGACCCAAAGTTGCAAAATAATGTTTGCCACCTCACCCATTTTTTAAAATTATTATTATTATATTGGGACACCACAGGGTGCAATATTGCCTCCTACTATCTCTCAGGGTAAATGTAATTACTACGCCCACACCTCACTCTTCCTCTTCCTCTTACAGTCGATGACATCTCCACTACGGATGACATTGATCAGATTGAGACAGTGTTTCAGAATGACCAGGGGAAGAAGACCATTGATGTCTACTGGATAGCTGATGACGGGGGTGAGCAAACAATGCACCAGTTTTATGTTGACTCATGTATATGCGTACAAGATCGAATTCACGTAAAAGACTGTGGATAAGATGATAATCAACACAGAAATCGCACCTTCAGCGATGTCTTCATCTGTTTTTTACCCCGAGACGCTGAGATTGGCGTTTGCTCCCCCTCCTCAACTGCTGTCTTTCTTCTTTCCATCCCTTTTTAAGGTCTGACTTTGCTGGTGCCTTACCTGCTCACCAGGAGAAAACGCTGGCACAACAGCAAGGTCAGGGTCTTCATCGTCGGAGACGAGCAAAACATGGAGGAGGGCCGAAACGAGTAGGCATTTCTCTGTTTTACCTTCTAGAATTAGTGTTGTGGTGAACAACAAAAGCTTGAAAAGATAAAAGGTTTTGGTCATGTCCCCGTTCTTGATATAAATTAATTCATTCACAATGCAACTGTTGCAACTGGAAATAAACATCCAGACTCTATATAGGGTCAGATAATATTGGAAGCAAAAAGGTAACAATGTGAAGTTACAACTAATAATGAAATGAATCTGTTACCCATAAACATAAAAAATGTATATCCTGAGCGCTGAAACTTTTGAACATATTACCTGATGGTCTGCAGTCAATTTAATTTGGATTTGTAATGATCATCATTTATAATGCTATAGCTTCTTTTTTTAACCAGATATGTTTGGATTCTAAGCTGTTAGATGTATTCTGGAGTAGTCCGTGCACTACATGAACAATTTAGCTTTCTTTCATCAGTTTATTGACATTTTTCTGTTGCAGTACAGTACGTGGAGAGATGCATGGTCAGTGCCCTCCAATAATTCTGTGCTCTCTTTTCTGTGGAAATCGAAGTACCAAAGCTTTGACTGTGTCTTTTAGGATGATCGCGCTGCTGAAGAGGTTCCGCCTGGATTTCAATGACGTTATAGTCATGACGGACAGCGAGAAGCGCCCACAAGCCAAGAGGTATCACCACAAAAACCTTTAAATCATTCTCGGAGTTAAAGCATTTACAGAAAATTAACGGAAGTGCAGATGCAGCAAAAAAAGCAGTATATAATGACTAGTTGGCATTTTCACCACCTTGCGCAATCTGGCGTTTAATGTGTGGCTTTGATTCTCATTGACCTCTTTCCTGTTGTTCTTGCATCTTCTCAGCCTGAGTAGGTTTGTGGACAGTGTCGCCCCCTTCAGACTATATGAAGAACAGCAGGAAGGCGTCCCAGTTGAGGAGTTGAGACAAAGTGCCCCATGGAAAATATCTGACAAGGAGTTTGAGGCGTTCAAACTTAAGGTATGTTAGTGTGTATCATCTGTATCCTTTATCCCTTTTGATGACATCCACTCTTTCAAATGTCTCCGTGCATGAGACCTGTCATTTCAGTGTGTGTGTGTGCGTATGTGTGTATGTGTGTGTGTGTATGTGTGTGTGGGGGGGGTGTCCGCTTTTTGCAACTTTTTTTAATCGGGTTGTTATTCGTTTTATCCTCGTTTCACAGTCGGAGAGAAAAGTGCGGCTGAACGAAATCATCCGGAGGAATTCACAGAATGCTGCCCTTGTGCTTGTGTGAGTACGGTTCGCATGATCAGTTCAGTTACGGATATGACAGGTTAATGAAAAACTCCACATCCAACCCCAAATAGAGCATATTTAATGCACATGGCATATTGCAGCTTTCCCTTGAAATCCTGTGCCTCTAGGGGGAGAAGGCAGGATTTCTCTAAAAAGAGGGAAATCAGTATTTTTGACATTTTGTGTTATTTTAGAGATACTATGCATTTGTTAGTTCAAGTACAAGTTGCATCTGGAACTGTTGTTTTGTGTTCATGTTTTTCTGTTTATGTTCATGTCAATGCGATGCATTTTGTGTTCTGTTTTGTTTTTTCCAGGAGCCTTCCCGTGCCACAGAGTGACTGCCCCAGTGCTCTGTACATGGCCTGGCTGGATACTCTGACCTGTGGCCTCCACTGTCCTGCAGTGCTGATACGAGGAAACCAGCAGAACGTCCTCACTTTCTACTGCCAGTAAATCCTGCACCAGACGGATGGACAAGTCATACAGGGATGGAAATTTTGAGACATTACTTTAAAGGATTGCCCAGGGAACAAATAGAAAAAACCCTGCAAACCTAATAAGTCCAAAAAGGTTAAAAAAAAAAAAACTAATAATATTTCCACATGAAGAAAATTTGCAGCATGAACCTTCATATGTGGGGTTTAAGGTTATAATAAAGCAGTTACTTGCATCACTGTCATCAAGATCATCTTCAGGATCTTAGTTGGTTGCCAGTGGCAACAGTTGCCTGACCAAAAACAAAGAGAAGGGAAGAGTTCGAGGTCCTGCAGATGCTGCTCACAGCTAGAGCCACAACCTGGAACAGCAGGCGAAGCAAGATGCAACCGGACCCAAAGAGAAACTGTTTCATCCGGGTAGTGAGATAATTAGAGATGCCGCATGGGTATACTGGCTGTGATGTCCTGGGATGTTCTACTAAAGGACCGGACACCATTCTTCCTAAATGTGATGGCGGTGGAGAATGTTGTCTAACACCTCAGGCCACAATTTTCCATTAGTCTTCAGCTGGACTGAGATCAATGTCAAAGCTTTTATTGTGATATGCACAGTTAAAGACAAGTTCCCCTGTACAATGAAATTCTTCTTTTGCCATCCAATCTGAATGCCTTTGATCAATAACATATATATAATATCAGTAATTTATCAATAAGGTAACATGAGACATTAATATCAAAGTATTAAAAAATGAAAGTAAACAAATAAAAAAATAAAAAAAACACAATGTAAAATGTACAAAATACAACAACCTATAACCTAGCCTATGAGCCATAGCTTAATTGTATCATTTAGTACATCCTTGTGGAGGTTTCTACACCTTGGAATCTTGGGTTGCTCTAGTCATTTTTTTCATGTTTTTCTGTAATTGATCATCTGTCTTTGTATAAATACTGTGAATATATTTATATATTATACCATGCTGTTCAAGAAATTTTGAGAACTGTTGTTGAATGAAGGTCTAAGAAAATGAAATAAAAATATACTGAATTAAAGAAACAAATTTGAGAATATGGAATGAACACACTAACACACATTGCATAGGTGTCCCACAAGGATCTAGTCCTAATCATCTTTGTTTTGCAAAACAAGTTTGTTTTTCTAGGACTAGTGTTATTTGCTAAGCTTGGGACCCATGATACATTGCATTTTACTGATGCATTAATTAATAGTCATTCAACAAAACACTTCTCAGTGATGATGGTGTTCTGTAAGCTTCCAAAATCTCCATTTACTGCTCACTATGAAGTAAAGGAGTATGTGATTGTTATAAGGAGTAGTGAGTGAGTAAACAAGGGGGTAAATTTGAGCTGCTGGTGTCCTCTGTACTTTGTTGTGTTTTGATCAAGTTGGTTTCTGTATTTGCTTGTGTCTCTATATTTGTGCTGTGGTTCCTTAAGCAAATATAGAAGACACAGAATCACGCAGTACAAGCAAACCAATGCAAAACCCCAGAAACAACATCCTCGTCTGTTTTGACAATATACCATATATGAAGTATTTTGTATAAATAAATACTGCGAGGAAATACCTGAGAACTGTATCAGTAACACATTCACTGATTTGACTATACACATGGCACGAAATGAAAAACAGTACAAATACAGTCAATACGAACTATTTCAGAAAACATCATGCAAACACCGGGTTTTCATTTGTCATTTTTAAAATTAGAGGGAGCTGCCTGTGTACTTTGGAGTGTGTATTACATATTGCATTATCATAATAATTATAATCATAATTAGCGGCATTGCTGGAGCATGCTGTGATCTACCAAGAGCATTCTGCATCGACACGCCGAGGAGAAACGCCGGACTGAGGTGGAGTATAGAAGAAATCCCAGGGTGTAAGTTAAAACTCTGGTACAATACTTTAAATTTAAAGTTTGTCTGCATACAGATGTTTGACAGCAGAAAATCTCTATATCTCTATCATTTTTTATTATCTCCTATTTTTCTGTTGAACATTGGTCATTTAAAAATCATATTCAGATTCTGAATTTTTTATGCCTGTAATAAATAAACCGTTTGTGAAAATGGTGAGTTTTAAAGACATATTGCATCAAAGCAAAAAAAAAAAAAAAGATTTAAATCAAGAAACAGATCTAATATTTTAGTCAAACAGATGTATTCGTGGCCTAAAAACTTTGTGAACTGCTGGTAAATCAGATTGGAATCAGATTTGAGTTAATATTTATAATATTTATATATATATATATATATATATATATATATATATATTTTATCTTTTTTTTCAAAACCAACATTTATAATGTTCCTGGTCACACAGTAAACATTGTGCACTTCCTCAAACTTAGACAAACCATTAAATTCTATGGGTTTGTTGTTCCAAAGCACAGCAGAGATGCAGCGGGGCCTGTTTCTACTCATTCTGATGGGTAAGTGAAACGTCTCATCAAATCTCAAGCAGCTCTGCAGAAAAAAGGCTGTGTCCTTCTTCACCCATTCATCTTTCTCAAAGGGGTCGTTTCCATAGTGCTGATAAGAATAAATCAGTTCTTTCCATCACTTGCAGAGAAACAGCATCATTGATGAGGACAAAATGTTTCTGAGCCTGTTATCATCTGTAAACTTTCACACGTTGTGTTGGGCTTTCCAGCTTCTAGCTGTCGCCCCTTGGAACAGCTATGGGTCACTGCAGAATAATCTGGATTTTTAAGACAGTACACGATTCCTATCAGTGGAAAGTATTTTTTAAAAAAAGTATTGAGTGTGACTTAGGAATTTCGTGATTCTGGATTGGTATCCACTCCATCGCTGGAATTATTCCTCTGTTTTCTAGGTCAGCTTTCCCTCTCGACTCGTCAACCCTATGAGTACCACATCAGTGAAACAAAGATGTCGTGGGATGAGGCACAGAAGTTCTGCATGACCAAACACACTGACTTAGGCACAGTGACCAACATGTCGGACGTGAAGAGACTCTTGAATTTTATGCGGAATACCAGCGATGCCTGGATCGGGTTGTACAGCGACCCGGAGCATCACAAAAGGACGTGGCACTGGTCTCTTCCAGGGATGGAGTTCCGGGAAAACCAGGTGAACTGGAATCTTGGGGAACCAAATGATCAGAAACATCATGAGAATTGCGGGTTTATGAGGAGTAATCTCTCCTGGGGAGATGTACGTTGTGATGAGTGTGAAAAATTCAGCTGCTATAATGGTAAGAATATAATAACCCCATTATGTACACTCAGCATCTAAAACTCTTTTTTTAGATGTCACATAACTAAATCTAGAAATGTGTAAAAACCCAACAACTCATCAAAGTAAAAAAAAATAAAATTTAATAAAATTTAAAACAATTTTAAAGTAAAGTAACGTTGTCTGTCTAATCCACAGAAAGTGGGAGATCTAAATTCCATTTGATTTCGCTAAAAAGGAATTGGCTGCAGGCTCAAAACTATTGCAGAACAATACACACAGACCTGGCCAGTGGACTAAACCAGTTGAAAGAACCTGCACTAAAGAACCAGATAAGTTCTGAAAGTTCCTGGCTATTCATGGGCCTGTTCAGAGATGCCTGGGGCTGGTCACACAGGAGCCAATTCTCCTTCAGACACTGGGATCTGGAGTCATTCAAAGACGAACCAAGGGAAAAGAAATGTGCCATGACCATGTTCAGTAAATCAGGAAAATGGGGCTCAACTGACTGTAACATAAACAAATCCTTCCTCTGCTATGATGGTGAGTTTTTCAAAGACCCGTCTTGGCCACTTCAGAGTGGTGCACACATATATGTGTGAGTGTGTGTTTGTTTGTGTGTGTGTGTGTGTGTGTGTGTGTGTGTGTGTGTGTGTGTGTGTGTTCTTGTAGTTTTTTTTTTGTTGTTGTTTATTATTCTAGACGAAAAAAAAATGTACAGGCAGTAACTTCAACATAGAAGTTTTGATATCAGTAGTGTCATCTGAAACTTTGTTTTTTTATTTTATTTTTATTTTTATTTTTTTTTTTAATTTTACTGGAACACAGTTTTCTCAGAATTCAACTGAGCTTTCTCTGTTTATTCATGGCAGATAGGGTGATCTTGATCAAAGAGAACAAGACCCGGGAGGAGGCCTTGACTTACTGCAGAGAGAACCACCATGACCTGGTCTCCATCACGAACCTCGACGAGCAGAGGTGGGTCCGAGACGGAGCCGAGGGGACCGCCACGTCTGGCTGGGACTGGTCTCTGGAGTTCTGGTTCTGGGTCAGGTCAGTTCTGGGTTTTTTGTTTCCTTTCTTTTTTTTTTTTTTTACTCATTATTATTTTATATAAAAGTCTAATCTAAATGCAGTGGAAGAAAAATACAATATTTCCTCGGAGGCGGCAGAAGTAGGAAATACTCCATTCAGGCGCAACCTCAAAATCGTACCTCCGAAAAGTATCCGATTAACCTTTCCCTTTACGCCGCTGATCAAAGGGCTCACTTCCGTTCAGGCGACCCCCAACAGGTAGCTCGTCCCGGACACCAGGAAGTAGCGGGCGTCGCCGGTGACGAGCGCGGGGCGCACACGCTCCACGCAGACTGCGCAACGCGGGGCGCGCAACGCGGGGCGCACACGCTCCACGCAGACTGCGCAACGCGGGGCGCACACGCTCCACGCAGTACGCTCAACGCGGGGCGCGCAACGCGGGGCGCACACGCTCCACGCAGTACGCGCAACGCGGGGCGCACACGCTCCACGCAGACTGCGCAACGCGCTCCGCCCGCTTCCCGCCGCGCTCCGACCCCGCCAGACCCGTGTCCGGTCGATAAGTCAGTCTGGAGACACGGACCATGGAGGATCCTAACCAGTACCCGGTTTTCTTCGAGTGCCCCAATCTGGACAAGGAGAAACGGAGGAAGATAGAGAGCTACTTCCATATCCGGCGGAGGTCCGGAGGAGGAGAATGCGGAGTGATAACGAGGATAAATGATAAAGTTTATAGCGTCGCTTTTAAAGAGCGAGAAGGTGAGATGATCGTCTAATGGATGATATATGAGGGACGATGAGTCCTGTCGAGGTCGTTGCTTCATACTTCCACTTTCACTTTGAAAGTGAAACTGAAAAGTCGTTGTCACTGTATTAGTTTTATCCTCGATAAAACAAACCAACTTTGCTGTTTGCCGACTCACATCCAGTCTTGTCGACTGTCCATGTTGTTGTTGTTGTTTGTTTGTTTGTTTGTTTGTTTGTTTGTCACATTAGGAACTGCTAAAATTCAGAAACCTTTTTTCACTTTCACTTTCCCACTGAGTTCAAACAGCTCTTCAAATAACCGCAAGACGAATCTTAACCGTAAGTTATTGATGAAGCATTTGATATATGTCTCACATAATCGCCTAACACGAGCTGAATAGCTTAGCAAATGCTACAATCGTGATGAACCTATTTACAATTTTTTTTTTTTTTTTTGCTCAAGTGGAAAAAAAAGTGCGTCACAGTCACAAGCCACGAGACGGTGCCACCTCCCTTTACAGTAGAGCAAGGTAATCCAGACTGAGAAAACACAAGAATGCCACAAACGCCGCTGTGTTATTTGCGGTGCCTTGTGTCCATTTGTCATTACTTTGCATTTTCCTTTTTGCAGATCCTTTGCATTGCTGAGGTGCCTTTTCCCCTCTTTTTGCGGATTTGCTTCACTTTGAAGTGGCTCTGTGTCTCTTTGTGGTAATTTTGCACGTCTTTACGGCCATTTTGCGTCTCTTTGCCGTTGTTTTCCATTTCTTCGCAGGTCATTCAGTGTCGCTTTGTTGTCGCTTTGCAGCGGGCTTCAAATATTCAGCTCCCACTGGGTATGAAGAGAGGCTTTCTGACTCCTCTTCGAAGCTTCCTGGTCCTGCGGATTCACATTAACGCCCCGCTGCACAGATATTACTCTAAATACTAGAGCACACTATACAAAATATGGTTCTTGACCCTCACCCCTTTGGTCTTTGGGCAGGTGCCTGGTAGGACAATTCAATAAGCCACCCATTCCTCGCATCCATTAAAAAAAGAAAACAGCACAATAAAATATAAATCTAGGGGGGCCGCTGACAACTCAGTTTTCGACACAAAATACGTTTTTAAGGGAAGTATTTTGGTTTCATCAATTTAAACACTTAATTTCTTTTAAATCAACACAGAGGCAGAAAAAGAAGAGGTGGAGGACGGACTGGCAACAGAACTGAATAGTTAGTATATAAAATGTCCCATATATAATGGCCCCTTTTTCTGTCTCAGCTCAGCAAAGAGTCCTGGAGAGATCCAATCACGTGTTGGAGTTTTCAGGTGACCGTCTGGTTCTGACTGTGCGAAGCAGCCCGGGACCTCACGACCCCTCTCCCGTCACTGCCCCGACCCCAGGCCAGTCAGCTGGTGCCGAACTGGATTCGACCCCGTCCCGGGTCAGTGTGGAAAATCTTCCAAAATTAGTTCATTAGTCTGTAAATGTTGCACCTTAGACTTGGAAAGAAAAATATGAAAGTAGAAGACAGAGAGTGTGTTTTTATTATTTAGCCTCCCCTCACTGATTTGAATGGGATGAACAAAATAATAGAAATGCCAGTCAACATAATGCAATACAACTCAACAGCACCACAAACGGCAGCCTCTGAAATTATCCTACTGTTGAATTAAAACTTCTTTAACACAGTGTCCACAAAAACCGAACATCATAACCTTCATGAAGGGAGGATTTAGTGCAGGACTGTTGTATTAGACTGCATTGGTTTTTGCTAGGTGTTCCCAATAAACTAACAACTGAGTGTATATGTTTCCAACAGCAGTCTACTCTTTCTTCAAGCCTGCCGGGAAGTGGGGAAGAATATGAGCTACAACCTGATGCTTACCTCCTTCTTTACCTAAAGGGATGTCCCAGGGCTTGGAGAGAACTAGAGAGAGAACTTGCCTCCGTGGGCTGCTCTGCTCAGCTTTATCCAGAGGAGGAGAGGCTTTTAGTCAGGAGTTTAGCTCAACCTGGTGCTGTAGATGATGGTGGAAATTGGAAAGCTGAGGTAGACAAGCTCCTTGATGGCTATATGTGCCACTATGAGGTGGACCCTCGCAAAGTCAAAGCTTTGCTTCAGTCCTGCCGCTCTCATCAGACCACAGATGAAGTGAAGGTTTTCAGTGAGGCTAGGGTGGCCGTTGTGGTTGGGAAACCTTGTCAGGTGAACGCCAGGTTGATGGATGTAGAGGACTCGACTTTTAAACATCGGGGGTCCAATTTGAATGAGCAAACCAGTATTCGACGACTGGGTGAGGCCAAACTCTGCCTCCTCTGGAAAAATATTGAGTGTGGTTTGGCACAACATTTTCCAGGGTTGAAGGTCTCCCAGAGAGATGCAGGACAGGTAGTTTTGGAAGGTTCTGTTACAGAAATTCTTGAGGCTGGAGATTGGATCTCTGATAAGGAGAAATTGGTGTTAGAAAGGAGAGTATCTAACCTGAGCCCACATCTTTTGACCTTCTTAAGGAAGGCATATGGAACTTCAAGGGTGCTAGGTGACTTTTTAGGGGTTGGTGAGGGCGTGGAAATAGAGTTAAGAGACACAGAGCTACGTTTCTTCTCCCTCTCTGCTGATGCAGTGGATGAGGCAGCAAAAAAAATGCAGGAAAAGTTCAAGGACGTCAAGATTGATCTACCTACTTGTTCTTCTGTTCTGCCTGAGATTCGGGAAAAGCTTAGGTCTAAGACAAATGAACTGAACCAAGAGCAATTTAGGGCTCAGGTCCTGTTTGGCTCAGAAAGCACAGTGTGCTTAGTGGGCCACACCAGTGAGGTTGAAGAGCTGGGTGAAACTGTCACACAGTTAATTTTGGACCTGTCAAGCACAGAAGGCAGAGTCATTCTCCCTTTCCCAGAGTTAGTCCAACTTTTACCGGAACTGCTGCAGCTGCATAAGTTTGCCCATTCAGAGGTTACCTTCAGTCCTTTAGTCCCTTCCTCCAGGCCCATAGTGGTGCTTAAAGGTCCATCCCGCAAAGTGACTGAGGTCAGAAACAGGCTGGGTCCATTTCTAGACTCACTTGTCCAGGTCAGAGTCAACATCAATCTGCCAGGGGCCATAAGGTACTTTGAAAGCCCCTCTGGACAAGAGAACATCTGCAGGGTTGCTCATTCTCATAAGTGTCTCATACAGCTTCAAGAAGAACCTGACACTACCAGACAGAATTTGTCGTCTGGTGCGAGATTGAGTAACGGAGGGACAATAGTTGCCAGTTACAGCCTTTGTAATGGGCTACAGGTGCTGGTGTGTCAGGGTGACATCACCAAACAGGAAGCCGATGCCCTGGTTAACGCTGCCAATGAAAATCTTGATCACTGTGGAGGTGTTGCCGCTGCGCTGAGTAAAGCAGGCGGTCCTGAAGTACAGATCGAGAGCAGCACCCTAGTAAAGATCAACGGGAAAATTCCTACAGGTGATGTGGTAGTGACCACAGGGGGGAAGCTGAATTGCAAAAAACTTTTGCATGCTGTTGGACCTGTAGCTGGATGTGCAGGTGGCAGAGAAAGGGCCTTACTGGAGAAAGCTGTCATGTCCGCTCTGAATATGGCAGAAATGATGAAACTTAAGTCTATAGCCATGCCCTGTATCAGCTCGGGTTTGTTTGGTGTTCCCGTCCATGTGTGTTCTGAGGCTATCGTAACCGCTGTAAAAGACTTTGCTAGTCTGGGAGCGCAGAGTCTGAGTAGAGTCATCCTGATTGATAACAGAGGAGAGGTGGTGAGCGCCATGCAGAATGCATGCGACAGGCTTCTCCAAGGGATAAGCACCAGGAACAGCACACCAGGTCCGATCCCTTCAGGACACACCACAAGTGACTTGGGGTTCCCGATTGATACCGCTGCCGACGACACAGCAAAAGGCGCCACTGCCGGAGCCCCTGGAGATGGTGTCCATGTCGAGATTGTTCAGGGAACCATCGAGACCCAGCAGGTGAGAAACTTTGTTGATGCTGCATTAATATAGATTTATTTCAGGTACCTTAATTCAGTAATTTTCTGATGCTAATCTTCCATAGTTGCTGGATACTGGTGCCTATTTGCAAATTGAGCTGATTCTACAGATTCTGCTTTTGGGATACACATAGTGAAAAGAATCATCTAAGTGTCAATTTGAATAAAATTAGAATATTTTATTATTGTAGGTGGATGCACTGGTGGCTCCTGTGGTTGGCTGTGATCCTATGTCCACCCGCATTGGATATGTTTTGTCCAAGATCGCAGGGCCTCAGCTGGCTGCAAAGTTTCATAAAGGTGCAGGAAAAGCAACAATGCCCGGTGACATAGTCCTGGTGGAGGGCTTGCATGCACTTCAATCTAAAGCAGTGTTCTTCATCGAACTTATCTCCTGGGATGATAATCAGCATGAAACTGTAGTCCAGGTGCTTTTTAGTTTTTTTTGTGCAACCATTTTTTTCTGTCCACCATTAAAAAAACTCTGCTTAATAACAAAGGGGTTAGTAATCTTGATAATCCTTGAATCCTCCAGGTCCTCAGACAGGGCCTAAGAAAAATTCTGTCTTCCTGTGAGACCAGAGGTTTAAGTTCAGTTGCTCTGCCAGTGCTTGGGACTGGTGCTGTACTGCAGTTTCCTCACAGCATGGCATCCAGGGTTATTCTGGAGGAGGTCCAACTATTCCAACAGAACCGAGCCAGCAGATCACCTTTCTTCATCCATGTTGTTATTCACCCCAAAGACAAAGAATCTTGCAAGGTAAAGAAAATGCAGTTGCAGGTAAAAAAAAAAGTAAACGTCACAAGTGTTGGAACTGTGAAATCAGTGTGATCTTTGGGGAAAAAAACCCCAACAAGGTTGCATTTTGTTTTTGCATAGAATGTCATCATGAGACTGGAATGAAATCCTTCACTTTGTCTCTTCAGGCCTTCCAGTCTGCTCAGGAAACTTTGCATCTCAGAGGATTCTCCAGTGATTCTAGCCCAGATAAAGGTCAGTGTGAATGTTTTTTTCTGGCAAGATTGGGGTAAATTACTTGGGGTAAATTACTTGTTTCCACATAAACTTAACCAGAGATCAAAAAAACACCAAAGAGGTTCAATTGGTCTCCACCAATCCTGAGAAAAAAATACCTTGGTCTTAACCTGTCAGATACCCAACTGTCACCCTCAGATATTTGATTTTTTTTGGGTTGGTCGTGTGCAGAGGTTGTTTGCTAAAACTATTAGCCAGGTACTGCTGGGTATGGGGTTCATTTAAGTGGTGGGATTTGGTCACGCAATAAATACGTACATGTTTATCCAAAATTAGAGACTTAAAAGGCTAAAAGCTTTAAAAAAAAGTGGTGTTTTCCATCAGTTTATTTGTAGTTCATTTTCTTATATTCGTCACCATCAGCAACCCTTAACTCAAAGCCACTTGAGTCAATATACGAAAAATATTCCTGCAAATTTAATAGAAACTATAGAGTCGTAATCGTACTTTTTTCTTTTTGCCTTGACTTTAGTGTCCTTTTACCGCCGCGTCTCAGTGAGTAATGATGAAGTCACAGCCATGCTGGGCCCAGTCAAACTTCAGATGGTCTGCGGTGACATCGTAAATGAGAGCACTGATGTCATTGTCAACACAACTGACTTCTCCAGCAACCAGTCTGGTACGAACTATGTTTTTTGACTGGCTTTAAAGACACTGTACACATGCAGCACCACAGCGCCTTTATACACCTATATTACTCTACGTGCATTCTAAGTGCTTATTCATGACCTCCACAGGTGTCTCCAAAGCCATTCTGACTGCAGGAGGCCCTGCTCTTCAAGCAGAGTTTGCACAAGGTAGGTCTTAGGAATGGACTAAAAAATACTATAAAAACTCTTTGAAGAGATTTCATGGATGTGCATAGCAGCATCTTTGCTGTATGATTACAAACACCAGCGGTACTGGAGTAGTAAACCTTGAATCTCTCAAAGGGCCGTACCAACCTCCTGTTCTATATTAATTTTCAATTTGCTGATTTAAACAAATGAGTGAAAACACTGGAAAAGTTAAATGTTTTCTCTACATTTGTACCGAAACTTGGCTTCAGTTACTTTCTATTCTTCAACTCCTACATTTTCACCACAAAACATCTTGATATAATGGTTTTATTATTGTTTTTTATTTCTGTTTTTTGTTTTTTTTGTTTGTTTTTTGTTTTTTGTTTTTTTTGTCAGTGGGCATTCCCGAAAACAACATTTGCACCACAGGACCCGGGTTGCTCAGCTGTAGCGAAATCTTCCATGCTTGTTTCATGCATGACCCTCAGGTGATCAGGAAGACCTGCAAAAAGATACTGGAGTATTGTGAGGGAAAACACTACCGCTCGATAGCATTCCCTGCCATCAATACTGGTTTGTACTGTAATCATGTGGGTGTGTCTGTGTGTGTTTAAGAGTATTTTTGTGTACTTGTGCATTCTGTCAACAAGTAATCTACTTCCATTTATATATATATATTATTTATATCTAGTCAAGTTTCAAGTTTGATGAAAGTCCTCATGTGAAAAACACAATATCATATGACAACAAGTAAAGGTAAAGAACTCTTCAAGGTAAAAACTGGTAATAGATCAGTAAATAGAGGAATGTGTGTTTGCCTTTAGTAGCAGGTCACTATTTTTCTGTAAATAAAGTATAGACTAAAATAATAAATCAGAAAATACACTGATTAAAAAAAATGGACTAATTAGAAACGATGTCACTTGACAGTGTTTAATTAACAACAGCACTAAAATAAAGGTTACAGCCTGTCACTTCAAAAATGTAAATGGAATAATTGGTGGCATCTCCCCGTGAATTCTTAGCCATTGTCTTTATGTCCCATCAGGTGGGGCTGGTATGGACTGTGTTCAAGCTTGTGCAGCCATGCTGGACGGTATACAGTCAGCTATCAGGGACTTGAAACCGAATTCCCTCTCACTCATCCGCATCATCATCCTGCAACAACCGGTCTTTCAGGCATTCAGGTCAGAAATGAATCTCGTCCACACATCGACAAACAATAGAAAGGAATGTTACAGTTTTAGCATGGACTTTGGTTTCTGCACAGTCAGATTGCCTGGTTTAACTTCCCTGCCCACTAATATGTTTTTTGCAGATCAGAGCTGGACAGTCGCCTTGGACAAATCGCCCAACACAGCCCTAACCTGAGAGGTTTGTTTTCTTTCATAAGACTTAAAAACTGTGTACTCTCTGCCCTTTGAACATCAATCCAACTTGGGAAATTCTCTGCAGAATTCCATGCCATCCCAATCAATGTTTGTTGAGATATTTCAGTCTGGACTAAGATAGAAAGAACGACTGACTTTCTCAACTTTGCAGCCACATCCTTGCCATTGGGGAAAAAAAGCCAAAGTGTGACGAAAATCATTGTAACTTTTTATTTTTATTATTTTTTTATATTTATTCTTTGTGCGGATAATTGATAATCTGGCAATTACACAATCACTCTTCCAAACTTGATAATCTGGATTCTAATCATGATGTTATGAGGTGTTAAATCCTTAACCCCCCTCCCCCTTTTTTTTTAAGGCATAGCTAAACAGTGCTTCAAGAAGTTGACAGAGATAATTTCAAGAACCATAACATATTTGAAGACACAAGGCAAAACCTTAACCTCCTCAAATCTCCAGCCAGCTGTAATAAGTGTGATTTGCTGTGGTGAAGACATCGTCGAGACCATCAAGAGGGATTTGGAGGGTATCCTGCAGAAGCAGCTGGTAGAAAGAGAGGTGGATGTGCAAGATTTTTCCAAGCTTAATGCCATGGAACTGGAGGCAGTGCTAGCAAAAATCAGATTCTTAGGAATAAGTCTGGAACAGAGAAGGTGTCCAAGTTCTGAAAGTGCGAATGGGAACAGAACCAGAAACACAGCTGGAGCGGAAGCCAGTTATCAGTCAGGGTCAGGAAAAGAGGTCTATTTGCTGAATGGCCTAAAAGAGGACGTTTTGAGTGTCACCGAGCTTGTTAACGGAGCCGTCCGACAAGCTCTCTTTAAAGACATCCAAGACAACGCAGAAAAGACGCTGGCTCGTAGTGTTCAGTGGTCGTTAAAGGACGTAACCGGAACCTGGGAGAACCTGAGCCTGCATGACAACTACTTGCTGGAGGACGCTCAAAAGAATAATCAAGTGTCCGTAGATGTGATGGCACCAGACGGAATGGTGGTGAAAGTAAACCTGAGGGCACAAGAGGCCACAAATTGGCAAACAGGGATCACATACAAAGTGAAAAGGAGCGAGAGCGGACTAAGTATGTCACATTTTGTAGTTTTTTCTTAACACATTTTAAATTCAGACTCAACTTAAGTTCAAATCATTCTCTTTTTCGAAATTGTTAAAAATGCCAAGCTAACTCTTTCAAGCAGGCATCGTGCTAAACCCATAACCCGAATTTGTGTGGCTTCAGTTGCAGCCTTAGATTTGCCGCCACGATGGGAACCTATGGACAAAGAAGACTTTAAGAAGTTTGAGCTACAACCTAACTCCCCGGAGTACAAGGCTATAGCCAAGGGTTTCCACGAAACAGCCAAAAACAACATTCAAAAGGTGAGTGCACTAACACAAAAACACGGGTGTCTCAAAGGTTTTTAAGCATTAAAAAGAACTGAGGTACAGAATAAGTAATTGATGATTTTCTGATTTCAGATTGAGCGTGTGCAGAACCTCTTCCTTTGGCAAGCCTACGCTCTGTGTAGGCAGCGAATACTGGCCAAGAATGGTCAAGCACAGCTTGAGGAGAAGTTTCTCTACCATGGCACAGCGGCAGAGATATGCACCTGCATTGAAAAGGGAAAATTTGACAGGAGCTTCGCAGGAACACATGGTAAGGAGTTTTATCATATGTTGTTGTATTAAAGCCATTGGGAATTATGTTTCTCTGATAATCAAAGGTCATTCATACATACGAGAAATATTCATAATTTGGGAACAAAACATGCCTAGGCATTATTTATTACAGTATTATCAGTTAAAACCCAGAAAATTGATCTTCTCCTCAACCTCTTGGCAAGAAAGCAAATTTCCCAAAATGGTGAATTATTAGTTAAAGGCTGACATGTATCTTGTCTTTTGTGATTCTATCACAGGTTCCATGCATGGAAAGGGGGTTTACTTTGCCGTCAATGCAGAGTACTCGGCCCGTAACTTCTCCCCAGCGGACGCGTCAGGCCTGAAGCGGCTGTATGTGGCCCGTGTCGTGACCGGCCGGCACACGGTCGGGACCTCTGCCATGAAATCCCCCCCCCCTCGCGGCACAGACCCCAGCGACTGCTTCGACAGCTTGGTGGACAAACTACAGCAGCCCTCCATGTTCGTGATCTTCCACGACGACCAGGCCTACCCAGAATACCTCATCACTTTCAAATGAGGAGCACCGTGAAAAAAGTCACGGTTCAGGTGGTGAGACAACAATCCCTGTTAAATACTGCAAAACAGTGATTACTATAGTTTGCCTTAAATTTCCACCTTTAGTAAATTTTTTTTTCCTGATCTCATTTTGAGCTATGTTAATTTTCTGCAATATAAGTGATTTGTAGCATTCACCACCAACACTGAGCAGCCTGATGTACAAAGCTTTACCACAAAAACAGTTTATTTGCAAATCCCTTTTTCTTCTGATTTACATAATTCTTGTAATAGAATTAAGCTGTTTGTAATAACTTTGGCAAAAACTACTCAGCTGTATTTTCATTTATTTTATCTTACTGGTGCAGTGTTCCCGAGCTAGGTTTTGTTTTGGTTTTTTTTAGAATTGGCTGCTTCACTCCTCTCTAATAGTGGTGACGGCGTAGAAACGCGGTTGCAGTCGAGTTCCACCTTTTAAAAACCTGACATGTGCGCCCTGTAAAATGGGCAGGTGCTGTAAGGCCCTTGCGGTGGAGTTCCGCCTTTTCCTTCACGTCAAGAAGCCTCCCGGGAACCGCTCATCCAAAATACTTTGCAGCTGAATTAATCATCTATTATTTTCCTATCAAATAGTTACAGAGGATGTATCGTGTAAAATATTCACACTTTACTTTGAAAGTATCATTCTGATACTTGACTTCTTATGTCAAAATATTGCTCAAAAAAATTAATTAATTGCTTTAAGTAAGTTTCAATTGAAAAGTAAATACTCTACAACGAAAATTATGTGAAAGGAGAATCCAAGTAATTTCGGAAATTATAAATGTAGAGAGCATTTATCTATAACACTACAAGAGAATGAGTATCTGCAGTTCATCTGTGTGTCTATAAGGAGTGTCTTTATTTTTTACCTTAATCTACATAAAATTTACATATGACTAGAGAAAAAACACAATTGCCCAAGAGTCAAAGTAACTGTTACAGCTTCAATGACAATTTTTGAAGGATAACCATCTTTTCAATGCAAATCAATGAGTAATAGTAGTAATAATCATATAATATAGTCATATAGTATAATATTATTACTATATCAATGATTTTGTTATGATAATAAAAATATAGTAATAAAATTCTGATTTGTAGAAGAGATTTTGAGTCCTGTGGTACATGTGGCTTTGCTGGTTGCGTATGCCATCAACATGCTATTACTCTCTACCCTGTCGTCTGCGGGGTCTTCATCTGTCAGTGCAGCGATCGGGATCTGATTGCCCTCATCCTCAGCCCAGCATTCAGACACACCAGCAAACAAACACACAAGCATCGTCGCTGATAATCTCCCAAATATTAAAGTTTGCGGAGACAGGAAATGGCATATTTATCACGCTCATGAGAGTTGGCTTATGTTGAATTTCATTAGTAATCGTAACTCCATTGAAAGAGCATTGCAGGTGGAAATACCAAGACAAATTCCAGCCTTTCCACTGGCTTGAATCCAACAAGGCATTTCCTGCCAATTGGAAGGGGTGGGAATGGAAAGGAGGGAGAAGAAAAGGAAAATATAAGTGAATAGGAATAATAAGAAAGAGACACCAGACTGATTGTCTATATATAAATCAAAAAATACATAATGAAATACATTAAAAACAGAGCATCATCATAAAATGGGATTAGAATAGAGCTTAATGTATTAGTCAGAATTGTGCACCTGCCATTTGATTTGAAAGGTATGATAATTAAGATAATTATTTACACGTGCACAGGCTTATGCCAGTTTCCCTGACTCCTCTGCAGTTGTTTGTTCAACAAGATTTGCTATTTAACCACTTATCAAGTCAAGGCCAAAATTGAACAACAGCTATAGTGGGAAAATATTTTTACCTGGCTCTGTTATTGACCCTCCAATAAAGGCTAATAAAAAAAAATGAAGTTCATCTCCCTTTGGTTCTTTCGGGAACATTACAACGAGGCACATGCCAAGATTCAGCCGAAACTGGATCTCTGCGACCTGGTAGCTATGAATAGCTGCTTGTTTATGCAGTGAGGAAAGTTGTGTCTGAGACAGAGAGAGGATTTGAGGGTGAGAGAAAGACTTTGGGAGGCAGAAAAAGTAAATATGAGAGAGACTAACAAATTCAAGGCAAGATTTTAAGGTTTTGCTGGATGTCAATGATTATAAATACAACAGAAAGGCAAATGTAAGTAGTAGTTAGCAGAGAAAGTTAAGTATAGTCATTGACATGGAGTTCACCAGGCATTACCTGCCAATGGAATGGGAAGAGCGATGGAGGAGAGAAAAGGAGAGGAGGAAACGAGCGATTGAAGAAGGCGGAGAAGGGTTAGAGCGAGACAACCATGAGCTGAGGAGGATTGTGGCTTACAATGACTCCAGGATGGGCCTATCGAGTGGGAGGGGTAAGGACGAGGGGCCGGAGGTCAGAATAAGTAGCGCTAGCCAGCAGGGAATCAGGGAGCATATGAGCAAGGAGGCATTTGGGGATGAAGGACTCGGTGATGATGTCCACATGTACCGCAGTGAAACCTATCCTGAAGTGATATTCAGGACCCTAAAGGAATTCTGGGATTCATCTCTTCTCACAGACCTGACTCTGACCATTGAGAATGGGAGCAGCTTCCATGTGCACTCCCCTGTCCTGGCTGCAGTCAGTTCCCTCATCCTGGAGAGACTGAAAGAAAAAAGTGGAGAACCATCAGATGGCGATAAGAGTGAGGGAGTCCACAGGTGGTCAGTGTCTCTGGGTACTGAGGTTGATCACGTTGGGCTTCAGGCCGTAGTGGTATTTGCTTACACTGGGGTTGTGTTTTCTTTAAACAAAGACACCGTGGACAAGATCACGGCTGCAGCTCAGCTTCTGGGGGTCCCCAGAGTGCTTGATCTGTGCAAAAAGGAGGAAAGGATGAAGGTAGAAGGAAATACCAAGAAGGAAGAAAGAAAGATCTCTACCCTGGAACAGATGAAGATTACGCTTCTGTCCATTCAACAGCTGTGGGCAGACAGAGTGGGGTGTGATGTAATTTTGGATGTGGACGGGGCTTTATTCCATGGTAAGGTGACATTATGTCTTTCCTATGACTGCAATCTTCAGGTATCTTGGTGACTATTTGACATTGGTCAGAGTTTGAACTCTTCTTTTGTCTGTCTCCAGTTCACAGAGTCATCCTGGCAGCGAGCAGCGACTACTTCCGCGGCATGTTCACCTCGGGGATGAGGGAATCCCATCAGACCCGTGTTGCCCTTCCCTTCCTGTTAGAGTCGGAGTTGGAGGCTCTTATTGGCTGCTCTTACAGTGGGAATCTTTCACTCAGCTGGGACTTTGTTTTCGAGATCACCTGCACAGCCCTGCAGCTTCAGTTCCAGCCTGCCCTCTCGCTTTGCCTCAACTTCATGCGACAGGAAATGGAGGCGAGCTCCTGTCTGGACATTGCGTCTTTTGCTGAAGCCTATGGGATGCCAGATCTCCTTGAGGAAGCCAATGACTTTGTACTGAGGAACTTCTGGGAGGTGTCATCCACAGCAAAGTTTCAGGACTTACCAGCAGAGAAGCTTTTAGACTTCCTCTGCAGCGATGGTCTCTGTGTGCCCTCAGAATTGGCTGTGTTTCGAGCTGTAATCTCATGGATTGAGGCTGATCCTGAGGAGAGATTGGGCCAGGCTGGTTTACTGATGACTGGAGTCCGCTTCCCCCTCATGACCTTTCGAGAATTCAGGGAGGTCAGGGCCATTAACCTGCGCATGGAGTGCTTTGGAAACAGGGAAGTCGAACTCTACGGTTCAGCACTCAAGGAATTTGGTTTCAGCCTTCCAAAAACTAAAGATCTGTGTCGGGTCAGGCGTCCCAAAGATGCTCTGGTTCTGGTCGGGGGAGACCAGCTGTACCCAGATGTGGGTCAGTTCCCAAGCAGGGAACTGTGGTTTGCCAACTCCCTACGCAGCGGCACAGGACTGGTGAAGGAGATGGAGTGGAGGAGGTTGGGTGAGATTCCAGACAAGCCTAAATTCAGGCATGGAGTGGCAGCAATGGAGGGGAGGCTGTATGTGTTCGGAGGATGTTACTTCTATGCTAAGGATAACATAATGAAATCTGCCTACAGGTAAAAGGAGACAGTCAGTGCACAGATGTCCTCTTCTCACATTCAGTCACCCTGATAGTTATACAGATGCACAACTGTGGTCTCACTTTTTTCCATTTTTATCTTTAACTTCATCGCACATGTGCTAGTTATGATCCCGTGCAGGACAGCTGGAAGAGGCTGGCTGACATGCAGGAATTCAGAAGTAACTTCTCAGTGGTGGCACATGAGGAACGCCTCTATGCCATTGGTGGAGATAAGGAGATCAACACCAACGTAGATAGCGTTGAGATGTACAACCCAGAGACCGACTCCTGGAGGTAAGATTATTGATGACACCCTTAGAGCTGACGCAGTATCGACCTCTCTAAGAGGAAGTGCTGGGGTAAGATGTATTAAGGTCCAACTGCAACTTACCTAAAATCCCATGTATCACGGATGTGTCGTGCTGGTTTTGAATAAAATACATGTTTGTCAATCTGCCACAATATTTAAAAGACTAAGACTATTTAAAAGTAGTCAATATTTATGATATAATATTGATCAAAATATCAAGTGTTAAAGATGAGTTAAGTTATTGTCTAACCTTAAATGCAATACTACAGCTTGGCCAGCAGATATCCCCATTTTGACTGCATCAAATAATCTGAAATTGCTGTTTTTTTAAAATTGCTTAATTGTTTTTTTTTTTTTTGGCACATTTGTACTACAAGAAACTAAGCACAAAATTACACAGTTATGTTGGTGGGTTTCACTATAATGTAATATAATACAACTGGAGCTGTGTGGGAATTTTTGGATGGTTGATATCTTTTTGTTATCTGGTCTCACTGAGCCTAACAGTTGCAATCACACTAAGCAGTCAGCCACAGGAAAGCTGGTGATCAACCAACCCTGTTCTTTCTGCTGCAACCCCATAAAAAATATAAATGTAAATACATAGTTCAAAGCAGTAAGCCGGCTTACTGTCATATCTTATACTGTAAGTACAACAATTACAATGCTGTAGGGAATCAGTCTCTGCTGCTGGATAATATAATAACACAAAAGCATAATGAAATGGCTTTGCCTGCAGCCAACAGAAAAAAAAAGAAATATACAATCAATCCTCTGATAATATATTTCTGCACCCCTAATTCTAGCGTTTCTATACTTACACATGGGAATCCCTTGTGTTTCATATTTGAAAATAAGTTAGAGGCTTCTGCTAATAGAGATGAAGACTTTTGAAAACTCTAAATAAAACCATTGCAGTCTTTGAAACTGATATCGACATCTGGTCCAGATGTTTCATGGACGTCTAAAAATGATACCACACTGACATCTAGTGGGTTTTATGCTTTGTTACTGTTGGTTTCATGGCTTTCAAACTGCCCATTCTGGCCTGAAAACTAGTTGGGGATATTAAATGTAAGATTTGTTTGTATTCTTCCTCAGTGACATTCCTGTCTAATGCCTCTTGTTACATTTCCCTCAGCTTTGTCAAGCCCCTGGACCAGGCTCTGAGCGGCTACGCTGTCACTCTTGTAGATGGAGGTATTTTCGTTTCCGGGGGTTTCAACTGTAAGTACGTGTGTCTGGTTTCCATGTTCCTTTATCACCCAGAGAGAGGAACCACCTACCTGTCGGACATGGCCCAGGACCGGGCCCTGCATTGCATGCAGGCCCTGCAAGGCCGTCTTTTCGTCTTCGGAGGGGTGTGTAACCTCAGGAAGTTTTACACTGATCAACAAGCCTGTGAGGTGTATGACCCTGTCACCGATTCCTGGACTGCTTTTGCGTCGCTGCCTGTGCCCCATGTGAGCGCAGCCTCAGCCATCCTGGAGGAGAAGATCTACATACTGGGTGGATACTGCCAGGACGACTACAGCGAGACTGGACTGGTCCACCGGTTTGATTCCAGCACACAGCGATGGGAGAGCATGGGCAAACTGCCTGGGGCTGTTACTGACATTCGAGCATGTCTGCTCCAATTACCTCAGCACTTTAGACAGTAACTTTGTGGTCAATATGTTCGAATCTTCTAGCTGAGACAATCAAACATGTTAAATATAGAAATGTGGCAAAATATTAAAATAATGGCAATTTTTAGAATACACTGACTTTTTTGGTTTAATCTACTAGCAAATTTTTGATTTTTAGGTATAGTCCTACCACAGCACTTTGTACTGTCAATGATACAGTTTATATTAAGGAAGGTAAGTCCAGAATGAGTATTTGCTGTAAATGCCAGGTCATTTTTGTCTCTACACCTTCTTATGTTAAAAATTAAGTATCCCCAAGAGTAGAATCTCAAACGCTAATGTTCTCTAGTTCTCTATTAATAATATACATAATTTAAGATTATTTCACAAAATCATTATATAATTCTCTGCATGTCTATTACAGTTTTACCTTTTTGCCGAAAATTTGTGAGTAATTTATACTACTAGAGACTAATGTTTTAAAAGAAATAGTTTGATTCTTTTGGGAAAAAATAGAAGTACACACTTTAATAATCTCACAAAATGAATCAATTCATCTTTGATTGATGTCTTATTAAAGATACAGGATTATAATTTTGTATGTTTAAAAAAAAATGAGGTCGAAATTATGTGAGGATGTAGTATTTACCAAACTATCTTGGGTTTTTACCTGCTATTGTGAGGATTTTCTGATGGTGATGAAAGTAGATATTCACTTATTTACTTCCGCTTTTAAAACATTTTAACCGGTAGAAGTTGTGTTTCATGCACATGCATGTACAGAGTCCAAAAAAATACTACTGTTGTGATTAAACAACATCTGTTAATAAAGAGAACAACCTCCCACATATTACATTATACTGTAAACAAGTTCATTCTTATTATCTTTTAAGCCCTACAGACAAAATCTGTGACAAAAGACTGCTTCCTAAAATACAAAAAAATCATCCAACAAGTGCTGTATATAGCCCTAAAATCATGATACAATGAGCAATAAAACAAGAAAATGAATTTCAGTTTCACCCAAATCACGTAACACACACAGCCTTTCTCTCCAGAGAAATTGTTAAAGGTGCTATACATAGGTTTTTGCTATTGATATGTTGTCAGCATCAGCACTAACAGCAGTTTACATACCAGTCAAGAAGAAATGTTGTGAGTTCAGCATCAAACTTCATTCCTTTACTCACCAATATCTGTCTCCAGCTGTGGAGAGCAACACCAGCGTTGATATCTATTTATATCGCGCGTGGTTTCGTGCCCTCTGGGCGGCACGACTTCCTCATCCACTCACGTGGACTGAGGGCGGACTGGACGCTACGGTGACTCGTTGGCACCTCTTGAGGTATAAAGTGGCACTTACGTGATGGGACGGGCCAGGGCTAGCTGGTTAGCATGCTAACTTCAGTAGATATCTCTTTCTTTGACATAACTTCAAAAAGAATCTTTCTTCAAATTCTGTCCATAATTGTAGTCAAGTTTGGAATGTTTTAAACTGAAATACTTAGAGAGCGTTTACATATAGCATCTTTAAACCTGTCTGTTTCTAATGTGAGTAGGATGGATTATTTAATTCACTCAGTCTCAGGAAAGTTACACTTAACATTAGAAGTTGTTGGTAACTGTAATTATTATTCTTTTGAGATAACTTAAATGGACTGATGATGATGAATCATGTACCCTCAGGGCGCTTGGCATGACTAGTGACTGTGACATTTCTATGCAAGGCAGGTTAGGTTGCTGGGTCACTTCTGAGTCATGGGGAAAATACAAAATATCTGGAACCAAGTCTACTAAAAATGTCAACATTCTTGCAGCTTTCAGGCTTTCAGTGCTCATCAAAATCTACCCCGCAAATGGAGGAAGATTTACCCAATCGGAATTTGCAAACATTTTCTAAACAATGGACCCCTGGTTCCAGACAGAGGTAGACAAAAACCAGGCGTCTCATTTTTAGCCGAGAGAATGTAAGGTCAGACCGATCTGCCGTTTTAAGATAAAGCTGTTGGCTGCTTACTCGGACAAGTAACGACGAATGTTTCACCAAAGGCCTTCAGGATGAGAATGATTGTGTTTGGGGAACACGATGCTGCATTGGAGAATAAAATTCCCTGAATCCAACAAAGAACAGAAGAAAACCGCAAACACTGCCCTACACTGATGTAGCATCCTGGACCAGCTTCAGCAACAGTGTTAAAATACTGTACAGTGGATAAGCTATTTCATAAAAATGTACAGAATATCTGTCACATTCCTTATTGATATTTTACTGGCAAACATTTTTACAAAATACTACCAGTCTTCCTGTTGGGGCACAACTAGAGCTGGGGTCCTTGAGGGCCTGAACAGCGCTTCCTCAATATCATCCGAAGAGGATTCTGCTCAGTGAATACAGCTGGCGTATAAGCCGCTGAGGAAAAACCAACCCCGCAAACCACAAGCAAAATATCCAGCATCGCACAACCACAACTGAGGGAATGGAATTCAGGGCTTCGCTTCCGCCGACCCTCCTAGGATTCTTGTTTGTGGAGCCAGGGTTTGGCCAGAGAGGCGACATGGACATCGCTGAGTGAAAGAGAGCTAAAGAGAACTTGATAAGGAATTTTCAGGACAAACTGAAAGACGGCAGAGTGACGTCGAAGCTCTGGAGGCCAGGCCCAGTGCAACCGTGGATGAGCTGACTGGACAGAAAGCTGAAATGGACGGACTGAAGAAAGAGAATGAAGGTACAAGATGGTGTTGGAATTATTTCAACATGCATTCCAACCCAGATATTCGAATAAAGTAATTGTTTTTTGTCAGTAATTCTTATTTTCCAAAACTCGAACAGGCATGTAAACAAGGCCAAATGCGTCAGAGTGGGAGATTTACTAGCTTAAACAGAGTGGTGGTAAAAGTATGATGAACACACTTATATTACTTAAGTTTCTGTGTCACCAGGAAATTTCATGTGATCATGTGATCATACTGAAATAAGTATTTTCAGTCTTACATGACAAATTTCTCTTTCTCTCTCTCCAAAGCAGATGATGTGTATTATTGATTTATTCCTCCTGATAAAACTGTGAAGAATTGTAATATCGCTTTTCTGTGAGTGTTCATTTCTAAATTTCAGCGCTTAACATTTTAATCTGTTCTGTGATATTAGTCATCATTATCACTCTGTCAGTGATTCTTTCACATTAACATTTATATTTTTCTCCATAACTGTCTGCCCACAGCTGTTCCCCAGATCGCATTATCTGCCTCATTGGCAAACTGGTGAGATTTACAGAGGACCACGCATAGACAAGACGCTGGTTTTTAAAAGGATCTTCTCAAATGCTGGCAGATCAAAATATGATCAAAATACAGGTATTGAATTTGTAAGTGTATGTGACTTGGTGTTTAGTATTTCTAGGGGGTAATTAACTTCTTTTTCCAATTTCAAAGGGTTTGTAGTAATAAAAATATCAATATTACGGAGTAAATTTTTCCTAAAAATATCTATATAAAGAGCTGTTTATAGCTGAAAAACTACTTGTCAACACTAAATGTCCTGTAAAACTCAAGTGCCCTTATCTGCAGCTGCACATGGCACTGTTTGGTGACGGCACAGTGTCTGATAACCTGAATGGACACACAACCTTTAGTGTTTTTCTTCTCTACCCTTCGTAGATGATCAGACACAATATATTTGCAGTGTGGTCCTCTCCCATAGCTTCAATGTGGAAAAAATGAAGCCCAAAAAACTTTTTTAAAAGTAATTGTTAGGTAAAGTTTTATTAAAAGTATGTGTGTGAACCTTCAGAATAATTAATGCAAAGCAATAAATTCCCTCCCACTGAAGCCTCCCACTAAAAATATGGCAAACACAGACACAAGCGGGGCAGCTCCCCTCTGTGTTCATAGTTGGTTGTTGCAATAACAAGCATGAAATTAATTATATACTTTGTTTTGTTAAGGAAAAAATTATCCCCCCTTTTGCCTATCTACAAAATAAACAATATAATTACAGACCTTTTGAAGATATAATGCAAAGTTTACTTTATAGCACCAAAAATGCACTCCATTACAAAGCGTATCCTATATTTGGTATGCATAAAAGTTTAATTTATATGTAGTCTAAGATTAATTTATCTTGACCAAGCTATCAAGTTATAGTGAAACAGGAATTATTACATATCCTACCGTCATCTATAATGCAAGAATGTTTGCGAAATTGCAAAAATAATATTAACATGCAATAGGTAATCTGGAATTTAGCATCATCCAACCTTAAAAACGATAAGTAACATGTTGTATCTCACCAATTCTTACAAACGGAGATGTGGTGGCAAATACAGCAGAGATGCCCGTATGTCATTGTTCGGCCCAGGCATCTTGCCCATGTTCTCCCACCTCTGCATGGTGGGATCGTAACGATGGACCATTTTAGTGTCACTGTAGTCCTCCTGGCTGTACCCACCCAGCACGTAAAACTTTCCCTCCAGAACTGCACTTCCTGCTCCAACATGTGGCACTTGCAGACACGTGAAGGCAGTCCAGGAGTCAGCCGCTGGATCGTACACCTCACAGGCTAGCTGGTCGACAATGGCCATGTTTTTATCCGTGGTGATTCCACCCGCCACATAGAGGCAGTCACCCAGGCTCTCCATGCAGTGATGAGCCCGAGGTTCAGTCATGTTTGCCAGATAGGTGCTCCCTGTCTCTGGGTGGTACAGAAACGTGGATGCAAGACACCTGTGGTCGCTGTTCAGCCCTCCTGAGACGAAGATCTGTCCTTGTAAAACTTTTGCCACATGCCCACTGAGAGGCACATCCAAAGGACAGGTGAAGCTGAAGAGAAGAGATTTTCTTTATAACTGAGATTATGTGCATTGTTCAGTATGAGACACAGTATATCAATTAACTGCATATAGCAAATGAGAAGTGTCAGGTTATAATGGCCATACTGTGAACCTACATGAATATGATCCAACGTTAATACTCAGTTAGGCAAATTTTTGAAAAGACTGTAAATACTAGAAGTATACAGCAAACTATGCTTTCAACATACCTCCAAGAATTCGTAGTGGGGCAGTAACGTTCCACACTAGCTATATACTCAGGGCTGCAGTGTCCACCAACGGCATATATCTTTCCATCCAGCACAACACCAGAGAAAGAGCATCTCTTTTCCTGCATTTCAGCCAGGTTCTCCCAGCTGTTTTGACAGGGGTCATACCTACAGTCGTGATGACAGATATATGTATAGTATCAGTGATATATATATATATTTAAACTGTACATGAATGTTCTTAAATGATCCAAGAGAACCCTCTCTAACCTGTAAACAGAATTCAAGGTGTCATTGATGCCATAATACTTCTTGCCCCCAAACACGTAGAGTTGTTCTTTGAGCACTGCCACCTCATGACTGAACCTCGCTGGCTCTGGCATTTCTCCCAACCTTTTCCACTCCATGGCCTTTTTTATCCCTGTATGGTTTCTCAGGGAATTCCCGAACCATAGCTCTCTGCTGATGCTGCGATGACCCAGGTCTTCAGAGATCTGGTCACCTCCTATCAAGACCAGACTCTCTTTCGGCAGATAGATGCGGCACTGACTCCGTGATTCAGTCTCGTTGGAGCAGAAATCCTCAAGAACTGCTGCGTAGAGCTCGACCAGGCTGTGATCTGACCAAATTCTCAGAGACTGGACCTCTTTAAATTCACTGAATGTCATCAGGGAAAAGTGGATAGTTTTCATCAATTCGTTAGCAAGTTCAAGCCTTTTCTTGGGCTTAGCTTGAATCCATGCCACCACTGCTTTGAATACAACTAGCTCAGATGGAACACAGAGTGAGTGACTGTTAAGGTACCTCAGGAGTTGCTTGGCTGGCATGTCCCTGAACTTTAAGGTACAGGCTACCTTTTGGAATTGTCGCAAGACGAAATCGTGTGCAACTTCGAGAAGCTGCACCATCTCGTAAGCCTCTGCAAAAGATACCACATCAAGGCAGGAGTGGGGATTAATTTCTTGTTGCAGGAAGTCAAGGCACAAGGAAAGGGCAGGTTGGTACTGGAGTTGGAGAGCGGTGCTGGTGATTTCAAAGACAGAACTCCAGCTGAGGGGCAGAGCCCCGCTGTAGGAGCAGCTGATCAAAACCTCCAGCTCCGAAGCCAACAGGAAGGGGAGAGTCACACAAGGCTCATTGGACTCCCTCATCCCCAAGGTGAACATGCCACGGAAGTAGTCGCTACTTACTGCCAGGATGACTCTGTGGACTAGACATAGGACGGTGATGAGTAAATAGCCCGTATCATCCCAACTAACAACCAGTGCTTTACATAAACTCAGGTTATTTTATTTGTCCTATGTATTTCATCAAAGATGATCACGAAAATGTAAAGTGCCCTATATATGGACATAATAGTGTTACCATACCGAAAACTCATCTGGTCTTCCACCAAATTTAATTCAAGGTCCATTAAGCATTTGACTTGAAATAAAAAGAGAAATTATTAGGACTGAAAACAACCTGTACACACTATCACATTATACACAATACACACATTATCACCAATAATGTGTGTATTGGTGAGTTGTTAGATTAAAAAAAAAAGGAAGCTATGAATGAATAAAGATCTAATGTTTTTAAGTTCAACTATCTCTAGACAGAGAGCTTACTCACTTTGATGAGGGAGATGGTTTGTGTGTCAGTTTAAACATATATCACATGGCAAGAAACATGTTAAACATTAGATAAATTACCTCATTGGTTGTCCTACTCACCATGAAGCGATTTACCGATCGCTTCCAAAATAACATCACAGCCCATCCTGTCCACCCAGAGCCGTTTGATGGACTGAAGACTGATCCTCATTTGTTCGGCAGCAGAGTTCCTTTCTTCTTTCATTTGCCCTCCAATTTTTGCGTTCTCTTCTTCAGTGCAGAGATCGAGTACCCTGGGGGCGCCGAGTGTTTCAGCTGCAGCTTTTATCCGTTCCAAAGTTTCCTTGTTCAGACAAGATATATGTCCAGAGTAGGCAAACTCCACAACTGCCTCTACTCCAACTTGATCCACCTCAGGACCCAGTGACATCGACCATCTGCTGTTTCCAACAACTGTATCATCGTCTGTATTGTCGTCTTTTATTTTATCAATTCTACCATTTTCTGTACTGTTTCTACTCAGACTGTCCCAAATAAGGGAGCTGACAGCAGCCAGGACAAGGGAGTGCACATGGAAACTCTTCCCATCCTCTGTTTTCAAATTCAGGTCAGTGAGAAGGGATGAGTCCCTGAACTCTGTCAAAGTGCGGAATACATGCATGGGATAGTTATCTTTGCAGTAAATCTTTACTACATCTTCATCATAACAATCTACACCTTCATACACTGACTCTTCTGCCTCCTCATCTGTTGAGTCTTGTCCATCCTCTTGAAGCTCTTCTGTAACTGTTTCTTCCTCATCTGTAGGCAACTCACGCTCACCTTCCTCTTCTTTCCTGTTCTTAGAACTCCAAGCTCCTAGAATACTCCTTTCATTCCTCCTTGACTTTTCATCAGGATCTTGCAGTTCCTTGGGATCCTCATGCTGTTTCTGAATTACTCCATCTCCATTCTTTATTCTTTTAGAGCTGACACTTTGATCTTCAGCTCCTGTCCAGTCAGGATCTTCATTATTGAATTTGACTGTATATGAAAAATTGTTTTCCTCTTTTATTGCTTCATGTTCTTGCACTGTTCTCTCTTGGTTTTCGTGAACACCGTCCTCATTAATTCTTCTCCCATTTACATGTGCTCTAATCTGTGCTCTGTAGTCATAATGTCCAATTTGCTCCTGTTTTGGTTCCTCTGGTTCCTCTGGTTCCTCGTTCTTCCCAATATTCTTCCCTTCTCTGTCTTTCTCCTCATACACCACCTCATTCGCCATGACCTCTATCCCTTTGTCCAATTCTCCCACCTCCTCCCATTGCTCTACTTCCCTCACTGCTCTCTCTCTTTCAACCATCCCCTCACTCCCCCTAACCTTCCTCCCAACCCCAATCCCAACCACTTCTGTCTCCATCACCTCCTTCATGGCCTCCTCATCCACCTCCTCATTCACTTTAACCTCCCTCTCTACATCATTTTCTTTCCCTTCCTCAACTTCCTCTGCTTCCTTCACCACCTCCTCCCTCATTACCTTCTTCTCTTCCCATTCCTCCTCTACATTCTCTTCTACCATTTCCTCTGCTTCCTTCAACTTCCTCCCCTGCTCTATATCCAACTCCTTGTTCTCCTTAACCTTTCTCTCCCCCTCATTTTCTCCTTCTTCCTCCTCTCCCTCCATGTCCTGTGCTTCCTCCACTTCCCTATTTTTCTCCTCATACATCTTTGCCTCCCTCTCTACCTTCTTCCCTCCTTCCTCCTCCTGTTCACTCTCTTCCTCCATCTCATCCTCTTCTTTTGCCTTTCCATCTTCTTCCCTTTCCTCCTCTCCCTCCCCTTCTCTCACCTCCTCCTCCTCACTCCCCTTGTCCTCCACATAATCCTCCTCTTCTTCCTCTTCACTGTTCACCTCCACTTTCACCCTCTCCCTCCATTTCCTCCTCCTGTTCTCCTCTGTCTCTTTCTTCCATTGATCCCACCCCTTCTGGAGACATGGATTAGCTACTGCCATACTGTCCAGTATAACTTTAATCTGTACTAATCCCTTTAATCCCCCCTTCCCTAAACACTCAACACATTAAAACCTCTCGAATACCAAAAGATTTTAGGTCACTTACTTTTTGCACAGTTTATGAGCAAGAATGCACAGAGAATATCGTGTCTGTCCTTCACTGTTTGGATTTTGCTGTCATTGTTGCAGGCAGCTCTTCCTCTTATCCTGTCTGTAGACACCAGCTGTGTTTTCTGTTTTTTGCTCTCCTGCCTCTCTCTCTGTCTCTCTCTCTCTCTCTCTGTCTCTCCCTCTCTCTTTCCTGTGTATAAATGTTCGAGTGGCATGAGTGCCCGTGATTCCTCATATAACCAAACATGCTGCTATACAGTTGACTATATCACGAGGTAATTGATATTCAAGACTGTTCGGGGTGTCAGTCAAGGACCTAAAAAGGTTTTTGAGGGGTTGAAGCACTAAAATGTTTGGTTCTATTTCTACCATACTATATTGTTAAATTTTGTCCCTTTCCCTTTGTTTCCTCACTATGTCATTATTACTTTGTTTATTTATTATATTGACATGATCACATATATTTACAAGCCATGCAGTTTATTACCCCGTTCTTAAATGATTCAAAACTGCAGTCTAATACTGCAGTTATCATGTTCTACAGTTCTTAAATTTATGGTGTAAAGATTTGGCCCAAGCAAGTAATAAGCAAGAGAATAATCTAGACCTGAAGGCAACTGGTTCTCTGCCCATACAAGTCTGTGCACCAAGACTTCTCCGGCGGCCCTTGGCAGGCATCTTTATTCGGGGCCATATGACTGGGGGATCAGTATTAAATGCCTAGAGGGTCGTCAGTGGGATCACATTGCTCCTCCACGGCCAAACACAGTGGTATCTGGGTCAAGTATAGGGAGGCATGATAGGAAGAAGGAGGCCGAGGGGGCAACAAAACAACACCATTTATATGTGTCCGCTTTCATACCACCAGGGAAAGCAAACAGCTGGGTTACACTGTAACCTTGACCTGAAAAATAGCTTCACGGGTCACATGAAACTGACAATGAAGCATCACAAATATGCTCTCTCCTTGTATTACCACATTGTTGGAAATGGTACCTGGGATGGGTTTATATTGCTAGTCATAAATTCAACACTAAGTTTTTTTAAAGTCCTTTTGAAAGTTTGAACTAGTGATTTGATATATCGGGTTACACTATTAAAACTTAGGATATATCTTAGCTAAAAATAACTTTAGTAATGTACGAATTGGTGGCTAAGAAACATCTGTCTAATCCTGAGTGATCAGCTATGTAAATAGGAAGTCACATGTAACATAGCTGCCTAAAATCACAGATTTAGTGAGCCTATCCCAAAATCTCTATAATCAAGCTCCTCTGAACCAGCTGAGCTGAAGGACGCTTTAGCTAGCCTTCATTTCACTTCATTCGTTCAGCCCGACGATGTGTTCACGTTAGAGGATATCTTGTTTGGAAAAGAGGGATAGTTTCATTTTTCTTTTTACAAGTCAATAGGACGTGATATATATCCACCCAACGACATCATTACCAGTTGATATGAAAGCTGCTGTAGAGGTTGCTAGGAGCAGTTTATATTTGTATATTGAACTGAGAAATATGTCGATTCATGGTTTGTTAGTTCTGTAGGACAACTTGCAGCAACTTGTGCAGCCGTTTCATTCTCATCCAAGCTTCTCGCCATTTTACTGCTAGTTAAGCGGATAGCTAGCTACACAGGAGGATGTTGTCCCTGTCGTACTCGCTCTTGTGCGAGACAAACCCACCACCCCCGAATAAAGGTCCATTCTCTTAAACCTCGAGGCGATTTTGCCTCACAAATGTTTCTGAGATCGCTGGAGCGACACTTCAGCCTTGTGCACACAGACTGAATTCCTGCTGAAATGCTTTGAGGTTGAAGCGCTGTGAGTGGGTGCGCTGGAAATGAAACTGGTGGGCAAAACACATTCCTACCTGAGGACTCAGTGACTGCGCTTTCAAAGCCACTCACGTGTGAGGGATCACACACACACACACACACACACACAGACATATCTATTGTACATACACAAAGGGAGGTTTAAACAAGTAGAAAAGTGAATCAGGATATTATTCATACCTTTGCAGAAAGAGAAGCTGAATGCATTTAAATATACTGCAATTGAGATATTTTACTTTTTGGATCATTACCAGAGTGTTTCTCTCCAGATTGAATGTGTTTGTTGCGTTTTTGACCTCTCATACATTCCAAACATTTAACCGAAGAAGACTGTTTTGGAGCATCCATGTCGTTTTTTTAAGGGACATGTTGAAAAAAGCTCTCTACAAGCTTTAACCTATGCAGCTACCATGCTGGACATTTAACAATGAAAGTATAATAAATATAGGGAACAACTTTTCTAAAAATGCCCCAGCAGGAAGGGGCAGATTTTGCGTTGCTAAATTGAACATATCTGCTTACTGTCATGTAAACATCCTGAGTTTGCATCACAGCAGCTGTCCAGATGTTGCTCCGTTCCCACTATCACTTACAGCGGGTGCTCCGCTCTGGGCAGCAGCTCAGTCTACTCATGAAAAAGTCTGTTTCCGCTGCAGTCCTGATTGTTACCATGACGACGCACAGAGTGAGAGGAGTGAAGAGCGCTAACCTCGTTATGGGACCCTCCCCCTCAGGCCCTTTTCCTCAAGAGCAGCAAACACTGCTGGGCCGTGAGGCTTAAAATCTCCTTCTTCTACTTCTTGACATCAGCAGAAATAGTATTTGTGCAAGATCAGGCATTGTCATCACTTATCAAAGCTTCCACTCCTATTCTGCATAGCTGCAGAGACACTTTTACTCTAAAATTAAAGACTTAAAGGAATAGTTCAACGTTTTGGGGAGAGTGTTATGATTGGAAACGAAGGCTGACAGATAACCTGGCTGTGGCTGAAGGTTATAAATGAAGGTAACTACCATCACCTCTTAAGCTCACTAATGAACATGTTATAGCTCCTTTTCAAACTCTTAAAAAAACTTACAAGTAAACAGTTGTGGTTTTATGGGTTGTTATGTGGTTACAGCCCCACACAAAAACCACAGTTTGCTGTTCTTACACATCTGGCTTATAAGAAACAAAAACAAAAAAGGAAGCTTTTTTTGTCAAAATACAATCTAGTTTTATTGAACTTCTATGGCCCCAATGAAACACAGTCAAACATATATCTGGAAATAAAATGTAAGATGTATGACAGGAAATGCAACAGGCTGGAAGAAAAAAGGTTTTAAACATGATTCAAATTAGCTTATACAACCGTACAACCTGATCTTAATTTAGAAACAAACATTTTCTCTACAGGGATGCAAGCAACTGCATTGTGGTGTGGAAAAAAATAATAATCATGGTTTCAAAAACATTCAGAAACAACACAACATTAAACATACAATAAAGAGAAGCCACGGAAAAATGGCTTTTTCCAGTTATTTCAGCTTCAAATAAGGAGCATGACTGATTGTCAAGCTCAGTTTTAAATAATAATTCATAAACACAGATGAAACATTAATATTATCAAACACAAGAGTAATGCGTCAACTATAAGACCGTGACATAGTTTTAAGTGTTTGGATTGCTTTAACATATCTGAGTTCCACTAAAGCTTATTTTATTTTGAGGTCAGCTTATTTTACTAAAAACATACAAGTGCAGCCAGAAAGAAGAAGAAGAAGTAGAAGAAGAAGGATCTACCTGTTTTTAAATCAGTCTGGAACAGGTGAAATAATATATGTGATCCCTTCAGTAAAATAACAGATGCACTGTATATCATACGTGTCGGGAGCTATATCAGATATCTCCTGCTATTGCTTTTTAAATTGGGTCATGCTCTATTTTAGAACCAAAAGTCCCTGCATTCGTAACGTATATTCATCAGAGAGAAAGGGTGCCAAGAAGGTGGCAACGGTGCCAAGGACATAGGACACGTCCTTTTCACAGCAGTTAAGATGCCGCGGTAGGAGGAGCAGAGGAATTGCATAGTTCAGCAGCATCGTCTTTTACATGTTTTCCTATTGAGCCTTTTATTTTCCTTTCGGAATCTACCTGCACAACCCTGGACCCCCCCCCTCAAATAAAAGAAAACGTATCGCTCCTGTGGCTCGTTAGAATAAGGAGCGAGATGAGAGGTCTATTTTTACAAATGAGGGGGTGAGGAAGCGAGATTGAAGGTGACATGTTATGAGGCAGACACAAGCACTGTTTCTGTGTTGTTTTCATCAGAAACACACTCCCCATGTAAATGTACATAGAGTGGTTTTGACAGGTGCCCTCTGAAGGACTGTGCCTTTTTGGTTTTAACGGAGCCCAGGGGCCAAATGTCCCCCAAAAGAAACAAGATGTTTAAAATCCTTCCAATGTGTAATTTAATTCATTTTTGGGAGAGAAAAAAAATATCTCTAAAATATTAGGGGGCCACATTTTTTTTTGTTTCTGTCTTTTTCCGTTTGTGTTTCCGTTTTGTGCAAATCCACTACATTGCAAGAATTGGTGGAGCTTTTTGTGTGTGTGTGTGTTGTGTGTGTGTTTGTGTAATTTTTGGAATGAACGCTGGGTCAAGCGCTGGCCCACGGTAGGAGGAAAGAAACGATGACAATGACGAGGGAGAGGGAGAGGGGCAGCGAGAGGAGGAGGATGAGGGGAAGAGAGAGGGACGACGGCCACAGAGACATCAGTCTGGAGCCCCGGGGCAGCTCGGCCGGACTCTTCTGCCTCGCGGCGTTTGGTCGGCAGATGATCAGTGGCCTGACCTGTGATATGCTCTCCTGGAAGGTACGGAGGGGACAGATAAGAGCTGACTGAATGGATTCATTTTTAAATGGTATGTTTATTTTCTCTCATCCAAATAATACAACCCCCCCGATGTAGGTGTAGTGTGATTTTCGGTTTGCTCATGTTTGTATTAGGGGAGACTAATTGTCGGCCCACCAACAAAATATTTTCCCACACCAATATTTGTATTTATATAAAAATCGAAGCCCTTAAAGGTGCTGTGTGGAGTCCTTCCATAGCCAAACAGAAGCTGTGTTCACATTTATACTTTCTCACCTGAAAGACTTGTTTGTATCGCTGGGGCGCAACAAACATGTTAAACGCACATTACTGCCACCAACTGGAGATCGGAGTGAGAAAAAGCCAACAGGCGCCTGTATTGCATCACTTATACGCTCGCAGAAAGACAAAAATTCGAAGATAATCCGCTCATAAAGAAATTGCTCTATAGCACCCCCAGTGGTTAGAAGAAGAAAAACAACAACAACAACTCCAGGGTACCTGTAATGTTTGCCACACATGCTGCATTGGCCAGTTACTTATCTCTTTGGCAACAATGTAAAAGACTACTGGTGCCAATAATCCAGCCAGGTACCTTTGATGCATGTTATCTCCTGTATTCTGTCCAATTAATGCAAATATGCCTGTTAACTTGTTTTTTTAAAAATGTTATTATTAGGGACACGGTTAGCGGACTCATAGAACTAATAGCAATATTAGTATAAACAGTATTTATAGTCCATAAATCACAACATACAGCGTTAAAATACAGTTTAAACTTGGTTGTTTGTTTTGTTTGTTTTTTTTTACCTCCAGTATGGTCCTGCTGTGGCCTCTGTCAGGACTGAGCCTGAGGTTCCAGCGATGGGACCGGTGACTCCGCCCACCATCGTCCTCACTCTCCGTGGTGTCCTGCCGCGCTACCCGGGGACGCTTGCGTCGCCGCGAGCTTATTCGCTGGAGGGAACCCGGCTCCTGGAGTCTGAAACACAGTCGGGTGAGAGGTGCTGGGTTAGGCTGTTGCACTATGCACATTTTAATGTGAGTGTCTGTGTGTTTGTGCGCGTCAAACCTGCAATCTGTATCCTCTATATCAGCATCTGCATCACTCTCCCCCTGAGGGTCAGATAATGCGCACTCCTCCTACAGACGAATGGAACATATTTTTTTTAAAAAACAAGATATTTAATCCAATACAAAAATGTGTTTGCATGAGAGAAGAAAAATATAATATATTACAATATGCTAGAAGCTGGTACATCGGGTCAAGTATGACGAATATTTTCTGTAAAAAAACCAAACAAACAAACAAAAAAAAAAAAACTAGCAGTCTTTTTCAACACAACCTCCGCATTGACTCGAGAAGGGATTTTATTTTGAAGTTGCTGGATGAAACACCAAACAGCCCCAATGAATCATCGCCGGCCACCACTATTTGCAAACCACCAACGACACTCGAAGATGGCATTTGTCTGTGTGACTGTTTCCCGTGTGTCACTTTCGATTACCACCTTCCTTATCATTGTGATTATTATTATCATTATCATGCATGAATCAGCCGACACCCCTGCACATGACTAATGAGCTCTAGAGGCTCTTAATCTGACGGTCGTGTCCGACCTCCTGATTTTACTTGGTGGCTCACATGCAGATATAAAGATTGACACCTCTTGCTAATCTGATAAGTCATTTGCAGATACACAGTCGGCTTCTCAAGTTATCCTCTAACTGACAATCCTCCACATGAAAACAGTTTGAGGTTCCTGATGTATCAAAAGTTGGGTTTAATCATCTGGACTGGATTTGTATACATGGTTGGTTTTTCCTTAATCAGATTTTGCTCCTAAGTTTTATTTTATTTAGGTAACTTTTTCTGACTTCTTGCTTTTAGACTACATTTAACATTTGAGATGTTTGGCTTAAATGAAAAGGGTTGTTTTGAAAAAGAAAAAAAAAAAAATCCGTATGAGAGAAATATCAGCTACAAGCAACTTCAGTGTCAAAGCACCTCTATCGGTTTTGGCCTAAATGCACTGAACCAACTTCTGAAAGACTGCAGGCTACCTGCCAAAGTAAAGGCTGCACACACTTATCAAGCCTTTTTAAGGTCTTGTATCTGCAGACGCATGCAAGTGAGACTCTGGAGTGTGTGAAGCTGTTCCCACATAGACGCGCGCACACACACGGATGCCGTCACGCTCGCACTTTTACCTCTGTGCCGTATCCCTCGGAGTACCTGGTTATCATTACTCTGTTTTTTCCACAGTGTTCACACAGCAGTGTGTCCTGGGAACAGAGAGGGAGAAGAGAGCGGAGACTGATCGGCTGATTGGACTGGCAGTCTGACAAACACCGCGGCGAGTTCCTTTAAAATACACGGGAAGAGAAAAAACTAACAAAAAAACAAAACGACAAACGCACGCACACACACACACACACACACACACACACACGTAGCATCGGGTAGATGGAGGGGTCAGTGTGAGGTCAGAGCCGCACACTCGGAGAACAATTACAGATGAAGAAAACGCTCGGGGATTCCGAGCAGGCTGCACGGCGGCGGCGGCGGCAGCGGCGGCTGCAGACACTTGAGTGAGGGGCCTGAGAACTCACCGGCGTGGGCGTGTGTGCTTCTGAGTAGAGTGTACAGGGGCCGGCCTCGCAGAGACACACAACATCTACCCCTACACAACTCGCCCCCATCTGAGAGAGAGAGAGAGAGAGAGAGAGAGGATAAACAACTCTGATCCGTGCGTTGACTTCCTGCATCTGAAGCCTCTTGTCCCTTTTATCATCGGCCGGCAGCACAATAACAAAGCCAGTTAAAGGAAAGGAGCGAGGCTTTGATGGAGGCACCACTTAACCAATGTTTGAAAGCACCACGTTAGAAGGAACTTGAGGATAATCGGTCGTTAAATATCATCAGCTTAAGTTTTAAATATCCCGAATACCTGTCAGAGGCTCAGTGATGAGATTCGTTTAAACCTTTTCCCACCTACTCGCATTTTAAACGGATCAAAAGGAGGGAGGACGGTCGAACGGCAGCGGCAGACATTTGCACGATGAGCGCTGATAAAACCGTGTGATTCAGTCAGCGAAGTAAATAACACCAGAGCTATAATTACAGTATTTCACAGAGTGTTACGTTACCATATTAATCATTGCTCAGTTGGATATATGGTTATACCTTGTTATTTTCATTGATTCCGAGCCCGCCTGAACGCCTCATACGGATTCGTGATGGATGCGGGCAACAGGTATAAATAAGACAACCTCACCTCACGCTCATTGTCAGACGTCTCTCCGGAGGAAAAGAGGCCATGGGAGTCAGATTCCCTCCGCAGCATGACCTCTGACCTGGCTCACGCACTCACATAGACCTGTCGGGGCACAAACCGGGTGAATAACTCAGGATAACGGGGGTTTCTTTCTGATTTGACACGGAGGGTTGGTTATTTAACAACAGCAGCCACCACGTCGCTCTCTGGAATCTGCAGTTTATGGACATTTGGTCGTTTTGTATCTTTGTGATCTTGATGATTGTTGTTCTGTCCAAATAGATGATTCCAAGCAAGTTGTCATTTAAAACTTAAAACATTAAAAAAAATTAATTATTTTAGACTTGTGCTGAGTGTAGACAAATATATTAGAATAATAATAATAATTTATAATAATAACTAGTTTAATAATTACTATTTACTATTTGGTATTACATTATTGTTTTTTATTTGTTCAGAATAAAAAAAATATCAGCTTTGTTTTGTTGCTATGCACAGTTTTATACCATAACTGTGAGTCAGCCAGTCAAAGCCACCACAGCTTTTAAAAGTGAACACAGATGTTATTGATCAAAATGCAAATAAAAAAACAAAACAAAACACTGAAATAGTCTATGGAGTTTCTGCGTGCCTGTGGCACTCAATAGGTTTATTATAGGCTCAATATTCCCATAATTTCCATAATAATGCCGACGTTTTCCCCCAAATGTGGCGGATTTAAACCATAGCCGAGGCAGAGCAAATAGTCAATAAATTCAAGTTTTTTTGTTTGTTTGTTTGTTTCTTTTTCCTCATTGTGAACCGAATGAGCGATGCCTCGGCCGAACCAAAGTCTACAGGCGGTGTTGACGGTCGCGCCGTGAGAGATCCGCTCTCACGCCGCTGTAACATCTGCTCGGCGGTGTCCGCACTCCCATTACGTAATAGCCCACGACAGTCGGTGTCGGTGCCGGACAACTTTTCACAGAGCGACGAGATGGGGGAAGGACGCCGGCACCGGCGGAGACGCCGTGGTGGTGACCACGTTCCCGCACGGTGAATCGTTCTCGCACGCGTACAAACATCTCCCCGCATCTCCCCGCATGCAAACAACGGGGAGATGATCCAGTTATCACAGGCTATGATAATGATTATAAAAGAACCGAGCGACCCATCTTACCTCAAACGCATCGTGTCCGGGAAGGCGGACTGAGCCCGCTGGAAAGTGAAGGGGGTCCGGTGTGCGGGGGTCCGGCGTGCGGGGGTCCGGCGTGCGGGGGTCGTGCGGGGGGGCTTCCGTTTCGAGATCTTCGCAATAAAAGCCGAGAAGGTGCAGCGGCTATGCGCGCGCGGGGGCGGGGGGGTCAGAGGCGGATGTTCGTGAAGTCGAATTGGGCAAAAAAAGGCAGCTCGAGCACGATTCATACACACTCGTGCGTTACATGTGTTTCCTTGATGATTTTGCAATATATATAATGGATGCAAAAAAAAAAAAGGTAAATAAATCCAGTTCATGCATAGATTCTCCAAAATGTCTTTTTTTCTTACAGCATATTTTTATTTCCATCCCAGGAGTATTCCAGCTCCATAGGGTTAACAAAAGTGTGGCCATTGGTAAGTGTGTGTGACCTACATACGCCCTGACTGTCTTAGTGTGTATGACTAACATACCAAGTGGGTTTTTCGTGAACAACAACGTCGGCTAAAGGGAGTGAGGCGTAAGATCTCAGCTCCTTAAGGAACCAAGGGCAGTGTTTTTGAGACATCTGCGAGTAAACAAGAGGAGCGTTCACAGATTTGAATTTCTAGAGCATTCCCAGAACCGATGTGCAGTGGTTTCAACAGAAACTTTCATTTGGGGATATGCATCACACGCACGAGAACCTAAAATAATCTTAAACTTGATTAAAAATTTGCTCAAATAAGTTGACAAGCCATACAGCTGCTGCTGCAAGGGGCCCTAGAGGTCCTCAAACCAACCTTTTAGAAAAAGACTGACTTCTTGTTTATCATATCTATTTTATCGTTGTTCTTTGATATTCTTCTGCCTCTGGCTGGATTCTCACCCTGGACTATGATCAACGAGTGGTACTGTGGACCCACCGGTCATCAGTTTTCCAAAGGAGGCAAACTATGTTCAGGCAATCTCACATCATGGCTGTCACTGCATTGTTGCGGTGAATGTGTGGCGCGTAGCAGCGCGGTGCACCGGCATGTAATTGTCTTTCAGGAAATGAGATGTTTGGTTGCCTGGAGAAAAACGGTGCATATTAAAAGGTGATGTAGTCAGTTGGGTTTAAAACAAATTCAAATCTTGCTCAAAGCACAACTGAACTCATCTTTTGCAACGCATTCAAGACGTTGGTGGCTGGAGGGCACAGCTATTGCGTCATATCAAGTCATCATTCGTATGAACATAATTAAATTTGGCAGAAAGTCATCTAATTATTCTGCCTTAACCTACTTCAGTCTCAGAAAAAATGCCTCCAGCCAGTGTGAAATTTATCCGTTTTGTTAATAGGATTTATTAGAGTCCCAGTTCAAAACGACCTTTACACGACAGAATCCGAGCGCTGGTTCCTGAGCCTGGCAACTTAAAAACCGTTAATATTCTCAGAGCAAACTGGGAGTGATTACCCGTAATGTTTTCCCTGATCGTTATCTTGTGCCGTCCGGGGCCCTGCAAGAGTTGAGATACGCTCTGCAGTTACGGCGAGACACACAGAGAAAGAGAAGAAAAGGGATGCGCACATTTGTATATAAAACCATGCACACACATTGGCACACAGAGACACAGAAAACTTGGAAGCAACAGGGTAGTTTCATCAAAGGAAAACCGCCCAGAAATGTTTTTTTCCCACGGGAAATCTGTCAGTTGCTGCACCACAACATCACTGAAGGGACAACTGAGACTGTAATAATTCAGTAGTCATTTGCATACAATTGAGCCCATATTGATTTTTATAAATCAGCAGATTTATAATAAAAAAGTGCCTGTGCTTTCTGAGTAGAGCTCATTTTGGCCTGAATGTCCCATGAGCCCCGCTGCTGCCTCTTAACAGCACGGCCATTGAACAAGATAAAGCGTAATTAAGGGGGAGACCTAATGGCCAAGGGAGGGATCCTCATTATGGCTGCATGTCGACCATGAAAACGACCCCTGTGAGCAAGTACACTGTATGCTTTGGAGTAATATAGCAGATTCTGCAGAAACTTCAACATCCAGGGAGAAGTTCTCACAATGTTTTTGATCATAATTTGTGTTAGCCAGTTATGCTGCAATGTTTTTGCAATTTTGTGCAGTGCACCCTAATGTTTGATCAAGGAATAGTTCTTCCTTTTTAAGATGTTGCTCTGCACCACTGTCTGTAATCCCTCTCTGTGCAGTGTAATGAGCTTTTACAGGACAGGGCTGCTTCACAAAATTCACAATGGAACACCACAAGTGTACGCTCTGAAAAGTCATTGCATGTCCTTGCTCATTGAGGTAGGTTTGATGATAGCAGTTAGTGTTAGTTATGTGACATTCAAAGGAGGATGCGGGGAGATTCCTGGCCGAACGTGTTCTTTTATGCTCTCACAGGGGAGAAGGAGAGGCAGAAAAGGAGGGAAGTAACAGATCTTCAAAGGCAGATAAAGGGGTTTGTGTAAACACACGTAGCGATACAAACAGGAGATGCAGGCCCGATAAGGAAATTAAGGGAAAGGGTGCAACTCAAATAAACCAGAACTGATGCACCAACGGACCAGTGCACCCCCCCACCCCTCTCTTTTTACTCTCTGCAACTCTAACTCACTGTCACTTACCGAAAGTAAGAGACGGAGAGGGAGTGAAAGTCAAAGGGATAGCTGCAGAAGCACGTCATTTGGATATTCTGGAAGCGCCGCAGAAAAGCGTTCCTTGGATTTATTCAGCAGAACTGGATGCAGGTCTAAACAAAACCCTTTGAAACTCGCGTGAAATGCTTCTCTTTTAACTTAGGCCACGGGTCTCCTGGCGCACAAGCGGGGGGGGGACGTGCAGATCCAACTTCTTTTTTTCTGATCAAACACGGCGCGTCGTTTTAGATAGGGGACAAGCGCTGCACCCGGGGCAATTGCAGGTTACGGCGAAGTGAGAACACACACGTGCGGTTTTAAGGATTGTGATTTGGTTGCCTGAGCTATGTGCTCCTGTGGTCGACAAGTGAGGCAGAGCATTCACAAGCGTTGAGAGGTGTATGCGGAGTCGCTGAGGGGGTTGCTGACTGCTCAGTGAGAAGAGGAGATAAGGAAGGACGCAGGTTTTTCTTTTCAGGGGGACAGAATGACTCCGACAACCATGCCCTTCATCTGATCAGGCCTGAAAGGGAACTATTTTCTTCTGCTATGAAGAAGAAGTGCGCTTTCTGGAGTCACCTTCTCTTGGGCACAATAAAAGAAATGATAACCTCCTTCATCACCATTCGCTACCGAATGTCAAAGCTGTTTTCTGAGTCGTGCAAACCTCTGAAGGACCAATGAAGGAGTCAGACCAAACCAAGGACAATCCCCTAACATGGGATTTCGACCAGCCCTGGAGTTCAATCCTCAAACCGGCTGCACGTCTCTGCCTCAACACCTTGGACTTCTCAGACCTCTGGGACGAGGAAGACAGCACAGAGGACGAGGGAGCCAATTCAGTCAATGAATCACCAACGTGTCTCCAAGCCCCTCCGGCACCCCCTCCCCTACCTCCTGCTCCTCCTCCTCCTCCTCCTCCTCTTTCCCCAGCTTTGTTCTCAGACTCCCCTAAAGGTACGACCATCAAATGTCGCACCTTAAAGCTCCACTGGAAGGAGCTGCAGAGTTTGGCCCCCCTGCCTAGAATGACCCGCTTTGGGACCCAGACTATTTGGGCCGGCCTTGAACCGGTCCATTTGGATACGAACCGACTGGAGTACCTGTTTGAGTCCAAGGGCAGCAGCACCTCCTTTAATGTGGCTTCTGGGCGGCAGGTAGGCGACTACAGTATCACCACATCAGGTCATTTTGAGCGGTTCTACATCTGTTGATGTCAGTTTTTGCTTCACAGGTAAACCTTTGGGGAAATAGTGAGAAAATGTTTGAACAGTTATTAAATAAAGGGCTATTTAAGGTGTCCTGATGAAATACAGATTGACCTTTATCGACTGCTGGCAGAATAAAGGGCACAAATACATGAATACATATGCATTAACCTCTACAAATCTGATTTTCAAAATCCTCCTCAGTACAAAATGCACTCAAAAAATACTTACATAGCATCTTGATGAACCTGATTCATATCCCTCTTTGTATCTCGACACAGAAGCAGCCGTCAGTCTCAGTGCTGGGGATGAAGCGAAGTAACATCATAACCATTGCACTCAGCAGCCTGCCCCCTCCCCGCCTTCTCCCCCCAGCTATCTACAGCATGGACAACAGCGTGCTGGACAGAGAGGATGTTCAGGTACAGCAGAGGTCACGTCCACCACAATTTGAGCATCAGCATCTGATTAACCTCTAAAGTTTGCCCTTGTCGGATAGGCAGGTTACTGCCATTAACATATCTTTGTTCTGGTGAAATGAAACCTGAGTGGAAGAGTCCAGTCCTATTTAATCTCTTATTACGTTCCTTCTAAACCAGCGGGTTCAGGCACTGATTCCCACCGAAGAGGAACTTTGTCTGATCAAGGACGCCAAGGCCCAGAACCCCCACACTCATCTGGCCCAGGCCGAGCTCTGCCTCCTCACTTTGGGGGAAGTCTCTCACCTGAGCTCCAGGCTTCAGCTGTGGGCCTTCGCTCTGGACTATGACTCCTTAGAGAGGGTAAGAGAAAGCGTAATGGACGTCCAACGGAATGAGGTGGAAAACAGTTTTTGCGCTCAAAAGCTATTAATCACCAGCAGTTCCGAAAGATATACGTCTGTTTTGCGACGTCGATGATGAAAAAGTGATTGAACCTACATATTTCATGAAGAAACTGCATAATTTTAACTAGAAAATAAAACCTAAAAAACATATTGGTAGGAAGCATGAGCACTGACATGACCACCATGGTGCCACCCACAAAGGCTCATCAAAAAAATCCACCGTTACAATATTGTTAGATTTATAATTAACCCCTATACGAAGGGAGTAGAAAAACACCGCCACAATGGCTACCTATCATCAAACTATTATAAACCATTGCATCCTCCTCTAAACGTGTCCCTCCTCTTAACAGGAAATTGCAGAGCCTCTCTTCCATCTGAAGTTGGCCATGGAACAGCTAGCAGCCAGCCAGACCTTCAGATGTATCCTGGCAACGGTGCTGGCCATCGGTAACTTTCTGAACGGGTGTAAGGTGGGTGCGTTGTGATCCCGAACTTAATGGCGTCCATCTTTTATGCAGTTTTCCAATGTCAGTGACTCACTCCCCCCCCCTTTTACATTTTGATATACCAAGGCCCGTGGTTTTGAGCTGAGTTACCTGGGCAAGCTGTCCCATGTGAGGGATACGCACTCCCGCCAGCCCCTGCTGCACCACGTCTGTGTGCTGCTGCTGCAGCTCTACCCACAATCCTCGGATCTCTACTCCGACATCAGTGCTGTTACTAAAGCTGGCAAGGTGTGGAGCAGCACCTACTGTATGTGTGTGTGTGTGTGTGTGTGTGTGTGTGTGTGTGTGTGTGTGTGTGTGTGTCTCACCGGAGTTTGTATGTGGTGCATGCATTATTTGGATATCACCAAAACGATTGAAAGAGAGGTCACCGTGATTGATTTCAATTCATTTTAAGGATCAGATATTGAGAGACTCCAAACTAAGTCAAAACTGGAACTCAAACTAATTTAATTCTATTTCAAACAGAAAATGAACCATGTTAGTTCATTCAAAATTAACCTAAGTAACAATTCATTTTAAATCCCTTTCAAAACGCACAACTTTTTCTCATCTCCGCAGTGCGATTACTCCCTGGTCCAGTCCAACTTTTCTCAGCTAGAGGCCCTGTGCAAAGCATCGTGGGAGCAGCTGAAGGTACTGGATAAGGCTGACGAAAAGAGGAAAGGAGCAAAGGGGGAGAAGAGGAGGGGAGGAGGAGGAGGAGGAGGAGACGAGGCCCTGGTCCTAGAGGGTCCACTCCGTCACAAGCTGCCGAAGATTTTGAAAGAGTACGAGGAGAGGCTGAAGGTCCTCAGGGCTGTCCATCGCCGGGTTATCAACAGGTGCTCCAGTTATTCAGTACGATGAGTGACATCACGATGACCCCCCAAAGCGTCTGGGTCACGAGGCCGACTGTCAATCTAGTTAACATCGCTACATCGGTAAAAACCTCTCTCTCCTCCCTCCTCATTTCTCGTTTCCCCAGGTTCCACTCCTTCCTCATGTTCCTCGGCTACTCCCGGGCTATGGTGAGAGACACCAAAGCAGAGGACTTCTGTAAAACCATCAGCAACTTCTCCCTGGAGTACAGGACCACGCGGCAGGGCCTCCTGCTGCAGAGGGAGCGGGAGCGTCAGAGGAGTGAGGCGGAGAGCCCCGGCCCCGACACTCCCATAGGCCGGAGGAAGCGTCCGCAGGCGCCCGCGCAGGTTCTCGTTTTAGATGTTTCCACAACGGAGTATTACCCTGCACCGAAAGCTTTCCCGATTTTAACCGAGCACCTGCCGATTCACCAGGTGGTCGAGAGGAGCGTGGAGCAGTGTAAGCTGGAGGAGGTGCTGCGAACGCCAGATTCCTCCGTGAAGCTGGACGCCACCCTGCCTCGGAGCCGCCGGAGGACGGCTGACGTCCAAGGTGCCGTATGCAATCGATACATCCATGGCGGGGGGGGGGCTCAAACCGCGTCTCTCCATCTACGCTTCTTTCTCTCTTTGCCCGTCAGATGCGTTGGACTGAACCCCTCCTTTGTTGACTTCTCAGGTCCATTCTCTCGGAAGCTGAAGTGGTGACTCTAGGAAGCCGCCCGGTCCGCGGGTCGCTGGCGTGTCAGGACCAAATCCGGACGTCGTCGTTGCATTCGCAGTTTTGCAGGTGGGAGGACGCCAAACATTTCAGACCCCATTTGATTTTTTTTTTTTTTTTGTGGTTAAATGGAAGATGCAGCAAAATCAGTTTTGACGGCAAATATATTAAACATTCATGAATACGTGTGTATGTATACATGCAACGAATGAACATTGTGTGTATACAACAAAATGAACATTAAAATGTGTATAAACATCCAAAAATAAGAAGAGAAAACATTGAGAGCTGAAATAAAGTCTCAGAATATAATGATGCTCTTGTCCTCCTCTTTGTTAGATTATAACAAGAACTGTCACTCTGCCGTCGCCTCACTGTTCTGACCCCTTCTAGCGCCGAGGGGCAGTTTTTGACGTCACGGCCGCCGCCGACACGGGCCCGGGCACGCGCCTGGGGCCGCGCGCGCTCGGCCTCGTCTGCGCGCGTGCCAAAATAACAAAAAAAAACAAAAACAAAAGCAGGTAAATAAAAGCGCCTCGAGACGCTTTCCGACGCGGGCGAGCTCGGGTGCAGCGCCGGCGCGGGTTAACCCGCCCGGTGGTCCGGGAGGTGTATCCGCGAACTCGGGTGCGGTTTCCTCGTCATCCGCCGAGCGGAACCGGGGGCGGGCGCGTCGGCCAATCAGCGCGGTTCACGGCGCACGGCGCACGTCCGGCCGACCAATCAGGGACGGCGGGGGGGGGGCGCCGCGGTGGGCGTGACGCTGCCTGCGTCCGCGGCGTCGACGCCATTTCGTGTCGACCGGTTTCAAGGTGATACCATCAGCTCGCAGAGCTGCGAACGGATCGTTACCTTCTCAAGTTCAGAACCAAAAAAACCAAACAAAACAGCGTTGACTTTTACGCATTTTTAGTATTAAGCTCCTGGTGAGTATTTTTAACCAAGAGATTTTTTTTCCTAATTTTTTTTTCATTTTTTTTTCCTGACTTTCAACCGTCTTTGGGACTTTTTGGTTTTTTATTTTTAATGCATTTTTCCTGGCTGGTATTCCTGAGACTGTGTTGGCTTTTAGTGGCGTACATTTTGTGATGGCAGTGTGAGCTGCGCAGGAACTAGTTTTAAGTAGCATCCACGGCAAGATTTTTGCTTTTGTTTTTCGAATAAGACATTAAAACAAACAAACAAACAAACAAACGAACCAACTCGATTTTTCAGGGCTGCTGTGTTGCCGTGTTGTTTATCTGATTGTGGTCGTATTTTACGCGGAAAAGAAATATGGAAGACTATTCCAGTCTTTTCTGGACAGTGTTCAAAACGTGTCGCCCTTTTTGTGGAAATATGTTTTTAAAAGGTTTTTTATGCTCATCCCGTGTTTTGCCCCCACCTGTAACTTGATTTGCAATCGTTGACATTGACTCCTAAGATGTGTTTTTCCTGTTTTCTTGGTGATTTTGGCAGTGCTGAGAGTATATTTTCTGCAGCAGATCTCTGAGGAATTATGTAATTTTCCAGGCAAGATGTTTTTCCCCCCCAAGGAGAAGTGGGTGCGTTTTTGTTTTGTTTGTTTTGTTTTTGTTTTTTTTTTGTTTTGTTTTTGTTTTTTTTTTGTTTTTTTTTGTTTTTTTTTTTTTTAAAGGAACATTAACACAAAAGTCTTCTGATGTGTGGTGCTGTCATGTAACTGGGATTTCTGTGGCGTTCGGTGCGACATGATTCCTGCATTTGGTGATTCTGGTGTTTATCATTAAAGTTCATTTGAAATATCGGGACACCCATTCATTCAGTGGCGGTTTTTTCCTAGGTTGTGGAGCTGCTTAGACCCGGGAGGAGGGGCCCGCAGAGGGGCCTTCGGTGAGCTGTAATCAGGCTGGGAACTCTAAAATTGCTCTGTTCCTTTCTTGAATTTTGTAGCTTAATGCTTTTTTTAGCTGCAAAAATGTTTGTTAAGAACTCCTAATTTGCAGTAGAGGTTTCTAGTGGGACGGTAGGGTAGACTTCCAGTTGACGATGGTCCCCCAAATTGCAAGGTCTCCGGTTTCAACCCCCCCCCCCCCCATGGGGCGCACCCCACGCTGTCCTCTGGAGGCGTGGGACTGTCCTTGAGCAGGAGTCCCTCTAGGCTCCAGGGGCGCTGTGCTGCAGCCGACCCTGTACTCGGGCAGGCAGGAAGAAAAAGTGGGGCAGCCACCAGCACCCCCACCCCGCCCCAGGCTGGTGATGCTCTGGTGTGCACTGAAGCTGGCACGGATGTCTGATGTTTTCCTGCTCGTACTGTTAAATGTCACTTTGCATGTCTGTAGAGGTCGGGGACAAATAAGCAGGTTGAGTTTCACAGAGAAGAAAACAGTAATTTAGAAGATTAAAAAGAAAACAAATATTCAAATAACTTGCATTTTTTTTTTCTTCTTGCTCAGCTAATTGGCATTTGTGAACCCAAAGCAGCGCTACGCATGTTCAGCTGAGCTGTAGTTTAGATATATCAAAATATGGGGCAGTTGTAGTTACAAGAGCAAAAACAAACAAGTACCAGAATAGAATAATAAAGTTTTATAAACATTAATTATTCATTAAATAATTTCTGTTGATGAGCTCATGTTAGAAACATTTGTATTTCCTGTCCTGCAGAAAGACCCTTGGAATAACTTTTTCTGGTTTGAATCAGTTGAACAAAAAAGTTTTACATTTCAGTTCATCAGATCAGTTTATAAAGCAAGTTCTGGAATATTTTTCTAATCTTTTTCCATTTATTTCTATCATACCTGTTTTAGTTTCACAGCAAATAAACATTTGAGTGAATGAGGAAGTAGAGCCAGACAGAATATGAATTGACTCACAATTGTGATACCTAGCAGTGATTTTAAGAGAGAAAATCCCAGTGGGACTGTGCCAGGGGCATTAAAGGAAAATGATCTTGGTTTTTCATACCTTGTTTCCATACTTTTGCCCTCCCAGTTCCTCCCCTGCTTGTCAGAATAACAGTCCATAGTTCATTTCAGAAGAGTTTCTTTTCTAATATTACCTTTTTGTTTCCCCCCTGTTTAGTTTTTGAAGCCTCTTTTTTGAGCAGCGGCAAATCGTAAGTTGGTCTCAACCTTTTTTTTTTTTTTTAACGTTTATTTTTCACCTCAACTTTTGCATCTTTTTTTTTTTTATAGTCCATTTTTGTTTTCACCCCTTTGTGATTTAGCCCATTTCCCCCCTTTTGGATTTCTTAGAGCAAGTAGCATGTAGTGTTAATTTTGTCTTTTTTTTTTTTTTTAATTGTTTTTGCTGTGAAAGTTGAAAATCAAATTTCCAACTGTTTGGCACCGGTGGCTCTTTTATGAACCTCCAAACATGTTCCGAAGTTCATGATTATTAACTGTTCAGTGTTGATTATGAGAGGCCTGATTTGTAGCTAATTGCTGAATAACACCCCCCTCAGTTCCTGGAGACAGTCCTTGGACTAAGGACTGGCAAAGGCAAAAATCCCACATTTTGTTCTTCATTTTCTGCCTTTGCTTTGCAATGTCTTCTTTTTTTTTTCCCTTTTTGTGAGTGTGCATGTCCTTCGATGGAGTCCGTTCTGGTCCATTACTCACATTAAAAACAAAGTCACCTGCTCTTTAAGAGACTATACTCTTTATACTCTTGATTACCGCAGTGATGTCACTATTATTACACCCTTTAGCAAGTTTGTGCCCATTAAGTCAGCATGCCTACTAAATACCATTATTTACTAACATTATGTAATCACTACTGTGTAGATCTAGTTGATTAAGAACAATGACTTTTGTACTTTTATCAAATGCAAAAATGCAAAAATCGTTTTTGTTTTTCGTTTTTTTTCACATCCATTTTTAGTTAACACTGACCCTTTTTTTTTAATGAACTTCATCATATTGCAACTTTTTCTTCATCATCTTATATATATATTTTTAAAGACAATTTTACACACATCTGCTTTACATGTGACACATCTGTTCCCACTTCAAAGCTGCTTTTTTTTTCTTTTCTTTTCTAATCTTGTCTGTCTTCAAGGATGAATCCAGAGAGCTGCAGCTGCAGTTTCACAGTTTAAGCACGGACATTAAACCAGCATACACTCACGTAACTCATCTTTTGTTCTGAACCCTCTAGCGAGCCGAAGTCCAACTAGACCTCCAGTAAACATCAATATAACCATCATGCTATAAGGCCCAGATGAGGCAGTGGAGGATTGAGAAAGTTACTGCTATTGTAAAATGTAAATATCATGATGTACTTGATTCCACACAACAATAAATGAATACTTAATATGAGGGGCCACGGTAAGGATTTGGCCCCTTAGACTATAATAAGTGCCAGTATGTTGAAATTTGGATCACAGAAGCAGGCGGTAATATGATAATAATAGCAATAGCCCTGCAATGAACATCAACTCTGTGAATCCTATGTTGCACAATTTGTCGAGACGATTAGGTTGCTGACTCTCACTGATTCTGTTCGGACTCCACAGTAAACACGGTGGAGGCCAAACTCTCACTGAAGCTGGCACATAAGGTCTAGTGGCTCTGTAACTTTTATCGTGTTTCTATTTGTGATTTACAGGCAACACGCACACACACACGCTGCCAGATCCTATCACATATCCTGGAAAGAAGTTCTTAAAAAGTTGGACGACGTGTGCTGGACACAGAGAGTGATACTAGTATAGGACTAATGTTCACAAGTTGCATCAAGTTGAATTAACACTTGTAAACAAAATCCAGACATAATGAACTTCACCTTTTTTTTTTTTTTTTTTTAAATACAAAGTGGTATTATATGTCAGATCTTACATTTATTTTTCTATTACTGTCCAACAACAACAACAACATAGCCAGATCGCTTGAGTTCAGCATCTGTCTCGGTCATGAAAATTGTGTGTGTGTGCGCACATGTACACAAACTCACGGATATTCCCACTTGAACCCGTAAACATGCCAAAATGAATTAGAAACATTGGCCATGCAGCCTGTGACAGTGCCCCACCCACCCAGTCCTGTACACAGTCGGTGTTGTTGGCACCCTGTCAGCCTGCCAAGCAATAGAAACATCCCGGCCAAATCATGTAGAGGAGAGCAGAGTATTAGCATTTGGCCAGACAGTCTGCTGCAAACCATGTAACCCCCCCCCCTTTTTTTTCTGGCAGCTGCTGGCCAGAGAGGGAGGGGCTGCTGCTGCAGCGTTGCAGTTTTGGCAGGTGAAGTGGCTGATAATAACGCGATAATAGGATCGAGGGGGAATTAGTCAGAATTAGCTAGTTTTTCTTTTCCTGTTGGGGGTTTCTGCGCCTTAACAATCCCACAAAGTTGGCGAGAGAAAAAAGTAAAGAATGTTCTTCGGGGGGGGGGGCACACACACAAAGACACACATATGGGAACACCTAACAATATGAGACCAGAGGAAATATTTTATTCCTGAGAGTCATAATTTTAGTTATAATTTTAGTCATGTCATAGTCATTGATTTAACAAATACACAAAGTGTCTTACAGTAAGTGTTAGTGAGGAGAACAAAGCGTCCCTGTGTTTTCCACACACTGTGGTAACCTTGTGAGGCTGCAGCGTTGCGTAACTCTGCAGCGCTGCGGCGGATGCAGCAACCCGGCGACGGTCTGTCCTCCCGTCAAACGTTCACATACTTCACACCGCTGACTGTACATCGCGTCAACGCAATTGTGACTTACTGCAGCCGCTGTCTTGCGTCACTGTTGCATCGTTCACGAGCGATGCGGAGAAGCCTCAAAAAATCAAGATGACAGCTGACAACACCAAAAAGTAGATTCCAGTATGTTTCATATACATATATATATATATATATATATATATATATATGTATATTTATTTAAAACCAGCAGACTCTCATCAGCACTAACTGAAATATACTCAAGAGGATCATAATAAGTGTATCATCATCCCAGTAGGCTCATGAGCTATTCACGAATTTTATCAAACAGACCTGCTTTTGTGCAGTGATACACTTTTGACACTGTCGTCACGTGACATCTGAAGTTGTTCTTTTGAATGTAAAATGACTGATTATTTACTGATGGACTGATTATTTACAAAAAAGGGGGGGGGTTCTAGGAATTGCTAATGCAACAAAAACCTGATGGTTATAAGCTCCATCGAAGTGGCGCACCTGCAAAGCCGCTGTTGGTGTTTTCTTTTTTTCTCCCCCCTCTGTAGAGAGCACAGGAGTTGTTCAATTTCCACGTGCTCATGACTAAATCATTTGGAATATAAAGAATTCTATATGCACTGTTTTGTTTTTTGTCATAACAAACATCCATTTATCCCACAGGTTTTTCTTTCTTTTTTGTTTTTTTTTTTGGAAGGGGGGGCCACCTCCAGTTGTTTTCTTTTTTTTTTTTTTTTTTTTACATTTTTACTACCTCTACCACCTCCTGACCAGCTCCTCCCCCACTTTCAAACACCTCCTCCAGACCCCCCCCCCCCCGACATCAACAACAACAACATCAAACTTTTGGAGGTGTGTAGTAGATGTTCTGCCCACAGTCCCTGACTCCGTCTCTCATAGTTCCTCGACGACCCTCTTCTCTCCAACAGAGTCAGACAGGCAGGCAGACCTCCACCGACCCGATCACAGACAGAAATGGAGTGAGTGCTGGCAGCTTCACGACCCGATCACACTGTCTATTCTGCTGTCTCATGTCTACCTGTAGAGGCGTATGTCTCCCTTTAGAAAGTGCAAACACACATTTAGTGTGTGTGTGTAAAATGTAAATAAAAAAACCAAAAGTTCCCCTACTGACCCGCATTGTTGACGTTAAGAGTTATTGTGCATCTGTGTATATTATAAACATACAGTAGCATTAAGTTAATAGAAGAGCAAATGCAATGGGCTGTTGTGTCCTAGCAAATGTGTATGTGAGGTGCGTTTGCACAATTTGCTTTGACCTTCTCATCAGTGCCTAAATAGATAGTCGATCATCTATTAATCATTAAAGTATAAATGCCAAACTTTTTTTTTTGGTTCCATTTCCTCAAATTGTGAGGATTTCCAGATTTTTCTCTGCCCTATATCACTGTAAATTTGAATATCTTTTGCCTTTGGGCTGCTTCTCGGATGAAACGAGCAATTTGGAGATGTCAGCGCAGGGTCTGCAAAATTTTGATTTCTTACATTTTATTGGTTAAATAATGGAAAAAGAAAAATAACGGACTAACGACAATCGTCATTATTTGAAGCCCTCTGCAGACTTGCACCAATTTAAGCCCATGTCTTTACTCTTAGACGTTATGGTTAAAAAGACAAGCTATTATACATGCGAACCCTCAGTTTTACAGTATTTAGTAACAAAAAAGAATTGATTTTTTCAGGCTCACCTTGGTGCAGAGATAAGCCACAAATTAAAAAGTGTCAATGCACGAACGATTCCCTCATAAACAGGGCAAGACAGAAGAATATAATTATCACTGTGTTTATCAGCTCATTCTTTTTCTCACCACCTCTTTTCTCCCTAAATATCACTCTTCTTCCAATTATGCCAAATCTCATTAATTTTTTTCTCCTCTTTCTTCTCCCTTTCCTCACCCGACTCCCCGTAATGGCCTCCTCTCCCCCTCCTGTCCAGTTGGTCCTCGTCCTCCACCTCCAGCCTGATGGCCAGCAGCAACGTGACCAACAAGACCGACCCCCGTTCCCTCAACTCCCGCGTCTTCATCGGCAACCTCAACACCCTGCTGGTCACCAAGGCCGACGTGGAGGCCATCTTCTCCAAGTACGGCAAGATCGTCGGCTGCTCCGTCCACAAGGGCTACGCCTTCGTCCAGTATTCAAATGAGCGGAACGCCCGGGCCGCCGTGGCCAGCGAGGACGGCCGCATGATCGTGGGACAGGTCCTAGGTGAGGGAGAGGGGGTTACGGGTGATGTAGAGCTGCAGCGATGGAGCTGCAAACTCAAGAGAGTCCAGTGCTGGGTCCTAAAATCAGTACTGGACTCAGTTTATTGAAAACAACTTAAAAAAAAGCTGTTTGACATGTTGCACCTGAATCACTTTGAAATATGTTCATACTGGGAATGTGCTGGGTTGAAAGAACTGTCCCTTCCTGGAATCTGTGATGATATATTGTAAAAAGAAGAGCATCCTTTTCACCCCAAACCAACTTTTTTTCTTTTTTTAAATTCTGGATATGCAAAAAAATAAAAAGATGTCACATGAGCTGTGTGGTACTTAGAAGCCTGCCAGGAAATAGTCATAACCCCCCCATAAAACCACGTCAGACATTTTTCACTTTTCTTTTTGATGCCACAGTGGCGATGGAGCCTATCCCAGCATGCACTGGGCAAAAGACAAGGGGATGCCACAAACTGGCCACGGATCAGTTGTAGGGCTGAGGCACTTATAGAAAAATAATTATTCACTCTCACCCCAGTTGACTCACATCTGTCTCAATTTACAGTCTTCAGTTCACCTCCAGGACCCTTTTTTTCTGTGCTGCTCTCTAGTGCCAAACACCAGGGATTAAACAACAGCCTTGACAGGAGGATGTTAAAAGGATAATTGGGAAGAACTTACTGATCTGTTTGAGGCTCCAAGCGGGTTAAAAATAAATCTGAGTAAGTCCTGTTGACTTGTTCGTTCTTCCTCCCCCAGACATTAACCTGGCGGGCGAGCCGAAGCCTCACAGATCCAAGACGGGGAAGCGCTCGGCAGGAGACATGTACAGGTGTGTACACGCTGCACCTCACAAGTCCAACGGCACTGCGTCATGTCAAAATTACCTGCTTTTTCTTTGCTGGAGTTGATCTTTCTCCTTGTTCCCATCGCCCTCCACAGTTCATCTTTTGATTTGGACTATGACTTTCAAAGAGATTACTACGACAGGTAAAGTGTATATTTTAATCACATATTTCTTTGTTGTTCTAAAGTTTATTGTCCAGACTTAGTAACTGTACAATTTTTATAGTCTACATGTAAAAAGTGTTTTCATTTTTACACTTGGAAATGACAGTTTGGTTCCCACAAATGTACCGTTTGAATTTAGATTGAAGGAATCAATGTGCAAATAGAAAACAGAGATGAATAGGTTTTACTATACTATTACTGTTTCCTGTTATTGTCTAATGGGTTTAAACTAGCATGTACGGAAATGTTAAAAAGTCGAAGGAAAACCGTCGAGCGTGTCGTGGCTCATTCGCCGCCTTGCGGCTCTGTCTCAGGATGTACTCCTACCAGTCCCGGGTGCCTCCGCCACCCCCGCCCCTCTCCCGCGCCGTCATCCCCTCGAAGCGTCCCCGTGTCAGCCTGAGTGGAGGAGGGAGCCGGCGAACCAAAACCAGCTTCTCCTCTTCCTCCAAAAGCAGCCAGAGAACCTCACGCACAAGTCAGTCCCACGAAAAAAAAAACAAAATACGCCCCGGCGGCCAAGCAGTGGGTTTCCCCTCGGTGTCCTCATGACTTTTCTGGCATTCCTGTTCCCACAGTGAAGGTAGACGACCTGCAGACCATCAAGAGAGAGCTCACGCAGATCAAACACAAGGTGGACTACCTGCTGGAGAGCTTGGAGCGCATGGAGAAGGACCACAGCAAGAAGTCCGGTGAGCCTTAATGAGACGATAACGGCCATCACTTTGTTTTTCTTTTTGTTTTTATCTATGGTCTTTGATTCCATCTGAACTCACTCACCCATCTTTTCCTTTTCACCCCCAACCCCCCACCATCCACTCAGAGATGAAGAGCTCCAAAGCGGAGCCCGGCGAGGTGTCCCCACTCCACTCGTCCACCTCCAGCAAGAAGGACGACAGCCTGAAACGGGACAGGGACAGCCAGGAGCTCAACGACTCCGAGGACGAGGGAGATCTGCTGGAGGACGAAGACGAGGTGAGGATGAGGAGGGAGACAGACAGACAGACAGACAGACAGTGAGCCAAGCAGCCAGTGCCTGGTGTGTTTTTTTTTTAATTAACTTTAAAGTGACATTTGTCCACTTTCCCCTTTTGTGCAGATGAAAAGCAGAGGGAGGGAGGAGGATGAGGAGGAGGAAGGCGAGCAGGAGGAAGGAGAGGACGACGGGGACAGCGCCAACGGAGACGAGTCCTAAACGCCACACAGGCAGACAGACAAACAGACACACACACACACACACACACACACACACACACACACACACACACACACACACATACATATGCCCGCGCAATACTAATGTGTGCGATTGTGTTTCCACACCAGACTTGTACACCGTGGTCATGTGCTCATTTCTTCTGAACAGACTGGACATTTATATACAGTGTATCATAGATATTTCTCTCTGTCACATAGATACACAAATTCATAAATACGTCAGGCACTTGTTTCTGGATTTGCTCATTTGACCTTCTTTACTTTTTTCCTATGTTTGTTTTTTTTTGTATAACTATTTTTATTTGAATTCTTAGAGACATTTTCTGACACTGGATAAATGCAAACTCTGATGTGTTAATTTTAGATAAAATGGTAGATCAGTCTCGGATAGATGTAACGTATTGTACGTTTGAACTCAGGGCTGCGAGCCTCTCCAGTATATACAGTATATATACAAGCCCCCATCAGATACTGATTTTAGATGAAAGCCAAGATGTCTTTGCCAAAAATTGAACAAATTAACACTTAGCAGTGGCTGACATTTAAAGAAAAACTGGTTGAAATAAAATATCCTCAGGTGTAACGGTTTAAATTTAAGGTCAGTCTTGAGATTAAATAACAGACATGGTAGTACAGACCAGGTTTGGGGGGGAAGAAAACCCCAAAAACTTTAATATATTCCTGATCCAGCTGCTGCACATCTGCCAACCAGCAGATGGCAGTGTGTCATAACAGCTGGCCACACAAAAGACCACAAGGACCTATCTCTGTTGTTGACAGAAAAATCTTCACCTCCTGCTTGTCAGATAACACGGGCACCAACAAAATTTCATGTCGCTCCTGACGAAACCCTCACCGCTCTGAAAATGTTTTGCTTCGTTTTGTTTGTTGCGGAGGCGTTCCGACCTCGGTCGACCTTGACGTGTAATGCAGTGCTACTCCATGTTTGTTTCCGTTGATGTTCTGTTTTTGTCATCCAGCTGCACTGGTGAAAGTGAATAAACGTGTTTTCCAAGTTGGATCCGGTGTGAGATTTTGGGACGAATCCGACAGGGGTGGGCTCAGGTGTGGTGGAAGGCCCCTGTGGAGCGAAGACAGGGCTCCATCAAAGGGGCTAAATTATGGGCTGCACGATTGGGATCAGGTTGTATTTAAATGTATGTTTAGTCAGTGTAGCTTTTAAGTGCGGAGCCCACAGGCCACAGAGCATGAAGAGTTTTTACCGCCTCAACAAAAATTCTTGCAGGATGAAGTTTCTCTCCTGCCTCTTGATCATCTCATGCAGGTGGTTTTGCTCTTATCCCCCCAGCTTTTGATATCTTTGTAATTCTAACATTTCTGTATAAAAAAAAAATATATATATATTTTCCGCAATCTACTCTTTAGATCTCAAAAAAAAATTGTAACATGAGAAACATATTTATTAATGGGTTTTTTTCATTCCTAATATTTCTCTTACTTAAATTTTGGGGATAACCATGTTCTAAATTTTGTAATTACAGTTCATTTTGAAACCATTAAAAGTATGCAGAAATGAATGTTGTTGGTTCCTCTCAGTTTACCAGTTTACCAACGCCAGATTATTTTGGTACTGAAGAAACTTTAAATACCTAATGATTCCTAGGCAAGGTCCGGAGGAATAAGGAGCGCCTTTTTGTCCATGATTTCCAAGCTGATTTATGGACGATGGAAAACGGATGTAATGCTATTGTCGGAAAGCGTAAGTAACACTGAATCTAAAAATATCTGTATGATACCTGTGTCTTCAGATTAGACTGAGTTATTCCTTTTGAGGGGGTGAGTTGTAAAGAGTTGTAAAGTAACGTTAGCTCAGTATCTTTGCTGCACAGCTTTCCCTCCATGAGACCCACCCATTCAACTCTCCTCTGTAATCCTCTGTCTAAAAACATTGACTAAAAAAAACAAAAAAAACAAATCTTATCTGCATGGCTAAAAAGCATTTGAGAGTGATTTACTTCTTAAACCTCAGCAAATAAACTTTTCTTCCTTGTAAACTTTGGAGGAGCAAGTGATTCAGTCTACAAGCTGGTCTCGGAAAGGAATAAAAAGAGAGACAGAAAATGAATCTACTTGTAGCGAACAAGCTTGTTTTGCCCACAACCTCATATTACCATTGACCAAAGTGCATCAACATACGGCTTCCTTATTAATATACATTATCCTGCTGGGAGTCTGCTGAGGCCCCGGAGTCCGGTAATGAGCACGCAGGAGAGCTGGCAGGGGTAAAGAGGGATGCAAAGAGGGGAGAGGGACAGCTAATCAATAGGCAGCAGTCTTCGGAGCGAACCGTGATTAACGAGGGGACGAGCGGCAGGCGGAGGGGCATCGGATAATGAGAGCGCGGATGGAGAGCGGGCCGGCGGGCCGGTGGGCCACATAGGACCGCGGACAGATGGAAAGGGAGCTGACAGATGGAGGGATGGTGACAGGAAGAGCGGAAACGATTGTGCGGCGTGCGCCGGAGGGGATGAAGAATGTGGTGTATCAGTGAGTTAAAGTGAGTGATCGCAGCACAGTACCTTTTTTTTTTTTTTTGTAAGACATCGACCATAAAATTGTTTACATTTTTTGTGCAAAAACACGTCTGACCATCACATTTTAGGTTTTGATGCAGTTAAAACTCTTCCACGTCTTCAAGACACCATATGGAAAGGCTCTTTTCTCGATTGTCAAATGGACAGATTATATCATCGAGCCGGATTCGACGGCGGGCCTGAGACACTGCTGCTCTTTTATTCCTCGCAATGAATGACAGCATTTTTCGAGGGACGCCGCAAAACTCCCTTTGGTAGTAAGGACAACGAGCCCCTTATCCATCTCCGACATTAATCAAATACACTAGGGTTTTTTTTTTTTGGACATGGTTGGGAAGACCCGCTGCACACACTCGTCCGGTCTCTGAATCGATCAAGCGTTTAGAAATTAAAGCGTGAACCCATATGACTTCATGGGGCTGGTATGTGATCAAAAGGTCATTGAACCGAAACATCAAAATGACTGACATGCTTTTACTTTGTTAGACAGGAGCCACTTAACTTCTGATTGCTCAGATGGGGCAGTGAGTATCTCCAATATCTTTTACCGGGTGAGGTGTTACTGGCAATGTGCAACAAATCCAGTCTAAAGGCAGTACCACTGCACAGTACACACACACACACATATATTTTTCCTGCTTCTCACATATTCACATATATATAGGGGTTGCACTTCCACGTCAGGAACCTTCCCTTGGGAACAGGAACCTTTTGAGGAACGCAGCTCCCCTGCCTGTATTTCCACCAGAGGATCTAAATGAAGTCAGCTGCTGATTGTTTTTAACCTGAAGAAATGTCCCTGCTCAGTGGGTAGTGCTTCCTCAAGCTTCAGGAAATTTGGGCTGGAGCTTCCGGTGCCGAACGTCGCCGATTGGTCAAATGCGCTAAACAAACAAAACAAACAAAAAGCGGAACCGCATACAAGTTTGTTTTGCATTTAGCTTGTGACCAAAAATGATCAGGATGGACCTATCCAAGAGGTTTTTATCACCATAATGAAATATCATAACTTGCAGTGTCACAAAGCTGAAAACAGGCCTGTTTTTCTTTCATTCTCTCTCTCACTTTCTCACCTGTTTGTTGTTTTGTCTCATCACAAAAGGAAAGTATAATTATTAACATTGATAAAGGCTGCATTCCATTTAGCGAGTGCCGGCTGAGCGCTGCATGAACACAGCTGGCTCCGCTGGGCCAACTAAATGTGGCAACGCCATTAGTAATGTTATTACTTACACCCGTGTGACTAAAAACATCACCGATGGTAATGGTTTTTTCCTGCTGCGGGGAGTCTGACTTTCCTTGTTTGTGATTGCAAAAAGTAATTATTGATCCTCGCCTACTGAATCTGACGCTTAACACTTTTTCACCTTTATGAATAAACATATGAGCCATTTTATAAAGAACAACAAAACATTTTCATCAGTTTAGCACTTTGTTACCCAAAAATTGCATGAAATCCTATACTGTATTGTACGTACTCTTTTAAAAAGGGCAATGCGCAAGTTTTTTCTATCGCTACATAGCCAACGTTGGCATTACCAGCTGTTTACTTACCAGTCTAGGAGAAACGTTACCAGTTCAGCATCAGCCCATGTTAATTCTTATTTTGCTTCCTTTTCTATCACTTCTTTTCCTCTACGGAGGTTAGCATGCTAACCAGCTAGCCCAGGACTGGTCGGCCTGTCACGAGTTAGATTAGGAGATTGATAACACTCTCATGTCCGTGCTGTGACATGAATCTTCAGCCAGTTAGCTGAGCTTAGCACAGATATCGGACACGTGGGCAAAGCTGATTAAGAATTATATTTCGTCTTGCAGCGGGTGTTAAGTCCTGTAAAGGTTCAAATTAAATCTTCCAAAAAATGTTGAAACAATGGTTAGATAACAGAACGTGACTTGTCCATTTAATGTACAGATAGCCTGCCTTTCAAAGCTCGAGTTCTGTATAGAAGCCCGATACTGTAGTGATGGTTTTATACCATAAATCCCCTCAATATAAAATGAGAATTTTGGTGTCTTAGTTTATTTTAAGCGATGAGAACAAAGTCCAGTGGGGACGAAACCCTGCAGCAGCCCAAAACATCAGATGTAAAAATAAAAATGACAAACAGATGTGACCGATGTACCAGGTGATGCAATCTTACAGATGGACGAAGACCGGGTCGAAGGCGGGAGAGAAGATAAAAGCAACGCAATAATGGGCGGCAAAGGGAGGTCACGGCCGGGACGGAGAGAGAGGAAGACAAAAAGCGAGGGATGAGGAGGGTGTGAGAAGGAGAGGAAGCAGAGGGAGATGAAAGCAAGGAGTACTGCAGGGCTGCAAAGGTCGAGAGAGAGGGGGAGAGAGAGTGAGGGAGAGGAGGGACGGAGGGACGGAGGGACGGAGCCGTAAGCCTCCAGGGCCCTCGGTGCCATTTGAAAGCATGAAACAAAAACACGATGAAAGAGACCCACAAAAGTAGCTGAGCCAATGCGAGCGTGATTCCTGGAGGAATCTGTGAGTGTGTCTGTTCGAGTGTGTGTGTGTGTGTGTGTGTGTGTGTGTTACAGAGAGAGCGAGAGAGAGAGAGAGAGAGAGAGAGAGAGAGGTGGGAAAAGAAAAATACGATTCAAACGTAGGAAGAGAGAAAGTTGGCAGCCTGCAGATGTATTTCAGTTTGGTTTCAAACAAAGCGTCCAACTGTGCAAGTGTGTGCGTGTGCGTGCGTGTGTGTGTGTGTGTGTGTGTGTGTGTGTGTGTGTGTGTGTGTGTGTGTGTGTGTGTGTGTGTGTGTGGATGCCTTCATGTGAGTAAAACAAGAAACAGCACTAGGAATGAAATTTATATCTGTTTTAATATCATTTTACGCTCAATTCCCCATCTATTAACTGTAGCAGTAAAACCGTCGATCCTAATGAAAAGCTTGTTTTGGTTTGGAGGTGCTTGTGATGGTGGTATTTTAAACAGAGAAAAACAAATCCGCATACTGGGGTGACCTGCTTCTCTCTGTCTTTTGTCCCTCTGTCAAGTTAAAAATAATTATTGTTACCAGGGATTCAGGTTTTTAAAAAAGTCTGCTGAGGCAGGGTTCCTTAAGCACTAGTCGGCCATGTTAGCAATGAACAGTCTGCTAATTGTTAACAATTTATGAAATATATGTGTTCGACGCAAAATCAAAATTTATCAGAGATTAAAAATAAAAAGATTGAGTGAACTAGCAAACTGTCAGCTGATAGCTGTCAATTCACTGGCCCGTGCGGTGCTAGCTTGTTTGCTAGCTGGTTCTATCGCAGGCTAGGCTGCCAGCCGGGCTCGGCGTCGATCGAGGTCAGGTGTTGGCACAGTTGCCCATGCTCGAGACCCAAAGTGAGCCAGCTCTGGCCCGCGCTGCTTTGGTTGGCGCTGTTTTGGTGATGCAAACGTGAAATCCAGCACCGGTTAGCTCCACTTGAGCTAACTATGGGATGGTGCTGGTCCACGGAGGTCGTAGTCAAAAATAACTCACGAATTGTTAATTTCATTTAGTTAATATGATAGTATATATTAGTCAATGTGATTAAATGCAAACGAAAATCATCCGGACTCCAAAAGCTTTTTAAATCCACACTAATGAAAAATAAAGAAAAGCAGCAACTTAAATCTGAGAACCTGTGTTGCCATCGGTTGCCGTTTTTTTTTGCTTGACAATGTAACAAACAATTAGTCAGCCAATATATATATATATATATTTTTTCTCTTTGACTCTGTCGAGTAACCAATCAATTAACAGAGTAAATGTTTCATTGCTGCCAGATGGGCCACTGCTGGGAGCTGATCACACAACAAGAAATATCACCCACCGCCAAAGTATTTACCACGGACTCACTGGTGACAATAGAAAGCCCTTCTGTTTTGGGTTCGGGCCTGTTGTGGCTTCACCCGGTCGCACTTAATTTAGCCTCACAAAGCAGAGCCCGACTGTACCAGTGTGTGTTTGTGGGACTGAGTGTGTGTGTGTGTGTGTGTGTGTGTGTGGTGAACAGTATTGTGCAGTGGTTGCCCTGTGACTAGCCCCATAGCTGGTGTGAATATAAATGAGGGAGAAAGAGGGTTTTCCACCGAACACAAAGAGGGAAGAAGAAATGGAAAGAAGAAGAAGAGGAGGAGGAGGACGGCGACGACGACGAGAGGCTTGTTGCTTGTGGCTGTTTTAACCTCCTGCCTCTCTTTCTCCCCTCGGCCATGTTCGACGAGGGGACGAAGAGTTGGATAATCTCCCTCCCTCTCTCTGTTTTGCTCTCTCTCTTTTTCGATCGGCGCGACCTTCAGAGATCTCCTCTCTATTTACTGTTCTCCAATTGTTGTGTATGCTCTTGTCCCACATCCCTCCATGACTCTCCCCCTTCCCCCAATGCGTCCCACCATCATTCCATTTTCACCACACTCATTGCTTTTCTCATATCTCTTTCCATCTCTGCCCCCCCGTCTCCCTTCTCTCAACTCCATCATTAACCTTTAGACGCCATCACTCCCTTCTCCCATCCCCTCTCGCTGCAGAGCGATTGTTGTCCGATTTGACAGCAGCCTCAGATGTGACGCGACCCCTGCGGTAGTCAGTCTGCAGCGTTACCGCTAATCTGCTTGTGCATGGGAACCGAATCTGCCAACACATCTGTTTTTTCACCGTGATGCATTTATACGTGTACGCCACACTGATGCTGCTGCTGCTGCTGCTCCTGCTGCCTGAGATCACTGTGCGGGAAATACGTCGGTGGTGGATAAAACCCTTCACGTGCGGCATACAAATGCTACTACGGACAAAAATGCAAATCCTGCATTTGAAATCTTTCTTAAAGACGTATAAACATGTTTTGGAAAAACAAATTTATTCTTCCTCCCCTGTAATATCACCATAAATGAAAAGTAAAATGTACTTAAAGGGTCTGCATAAGAGCTCATGCAAAATGCACCCTTCTCATTATATAGACATTATATATAAAAGGATTAGTGTTAGCGAAGCTTTAACATGGAAGCTGCCCTTGCCTGTTACAACTTTGTCAAAGCGGTGATTTGCGGGTCAAGATATCTAGTCCTCTAGGTTGAAACCAGGCTACATTTATTTTTAAAAATAAAATTTATTTATACTCTATGACTAGGTTAACCTAGATATTTCATGTATCTATATATCTCATATATCTAACTGTGAGAGGACAGGACTAAGGTACTCATGCGCCTTATAAATTGAAGTGACTGCGAATCGCCTCCATTCCCCCAACGGATGTTAAAGCAACATTATCTGATGTTTTTCAATGACCTGTAATTAGTTAGTTTTTAATTAAGTCCTGTTCAGCTACTTGTCTGTTGTCCACATATCGGATGTGCGAGTTCCACAGAGCTCGTTGTGCCGGCACACACACATGGCCAATATAGTTTTTCTCAGGATCAGTGAAATGTGCCACGAACAAATTATTTCACGTCGGAAGCCGAACGGCGACCTTCCCCACGTCCGGTCGCTTCACGTGGCGCATAGGCCCGGGAATCTGAAAACTGCCGCCTTTCGATCGCCTTTAACCAAGTTTCAACGTGCGAGTCGCCAAGACGGCGCTCCCCGGGGTCGGCGCCGGGCGCCGGGCGCCGCCTCCGTATTTTCATGGCCCGGGGTGATGTTCCAAAATCCCAGTTGTAGTCTTATACAGTCATTATAAGAGCTTTGCATACCAGCCTGACTATAACTATACATCATTATGTAACTATCATTATGACTTGTTATATAAACTCAACAGGCAATGACTGACATGATGTAGATTATAGCCACCCACTCACTGTACTAGAATCTACTCATATTGTCACTTTATTCATTTTTAGTCATTGCGCTAGAACCTAGATGTATATTCATATTCATCCACTCACAGTCTGACTATGCCCGTTATGTAATTCCGACAGATACCGTACATGTTTAGTCAATGCACCAGATTATACTCCTAACTTTACAGACATTTTGATTCGTCCTGCGGCCCGAGATTGTGTTTACATGCAGTTTGCGGCGGCGGCAGTGTGTGCATCGACGAATATGATTTACTCTGCCTGGTCCCACAGCGCTTTCCTGCCCATATGGCAGAGGCTTGTCGTCTCGTTTTGTCCTGTCATCGGGGCCAGAGCCGCTTTCTAGCGCATTAATATTCACCAATATAGCTTTAATCTCCAGAAATTGGGTTGTTGGCGGCGGCGGCGGACGACACATCCTCACTGCTCGCTTTCCTGCCTCATTCTCGTTCTCACGCGCCTGTTTCGACTAAATTCCTGTGAGTTAGACGCTGTAAAATGGAGGGGGGGGGCGATAGGTGCAGAAAGAGGAAAAAAAAAGGAAAGGAGTCGTATGAGAGGAAGGCGAGAGAGAAAAGAGAGACAGAGAGAAAGAGACAGCTGTGACGTCACGGACACTTTAAGTAGGTCAGGCACGGAGGGTTGTGATGTCACTCACACTGCAGCCGGCCCGCCGGGCCAATAGGGTGCAGGGACACGCCCCCTTTTTTCCACCGCCACAGGAAAATTAACTTCTACCCCCCCCCCCACACACACACACACACACACACACACACACACACAAACACACACACTCAAACACATATACACACACCTCCCCCTGACACCCCCCACACACACACACACACATACTTTCTGCAGCTGTCTCAGATCACACACACGCATGCACACACCCAGTCGTGAACACATGCATGCATTCTTGCCGCTTCAATCACTGAAACTGACAGTAACAGTGGGCTGTTATAATCCCAGGGGAGATGCAGTAACTTTTACCCCCCCCCCACCACCACTTCGTCTTCGCCTACTCTTCCCTCCCGCCTCTTCTCCCTTTCACTACCCCCCCCCCCACACCCCCATGTCTGCGCCGTCCTCTACACTGGAGCTATTTTTTGATGTCCTTTTGCTATTCAGCATCAAACAAATCCACTCGTCCTTCATCAAGACTTGATAGTGGTGCGTTCAAGTCTTTGGGTTTTGTGTGTGTGAGTCTCAGCCATGGCGGCAGGCACATTCATACAGACCCTGTGACAGAGTCGGGGGGGGGGTGCGAGACATGAGAATGATGTGGAAGATGAGAAAACTTGTCGGTTTAGAAGCTTAATGTGGCGATACTTTAATTAATGCACAGCTGAGTCGATCTGTTTACTGGTGTGCTCGTGAAAATAGTTTGTTTTTTTTCCCCCACATATTCACCTCGTGTGCTCAACGTGCAAATTAATCAGAATACACAGTGAAAGGGACACGAATCAATATGCGATTTTAGCAGCAAGTTGTGAAAAGCCGACACATATAACTCAAAGGGGAAATCGTCGCCTCAGACTCTTGAGCTATTTTGCATTTTGCAGTGATGATGATCCAATTAGATGAGGCACTGGCGGGGCATCGTTTATTCTACATGTAAGATCAAATGCGTATGAGGATGTAACGTTACACATATTGCCTAAACTGTGCCGAGACGCGGAAACAAGGCATGCGAGACGCCCCCCCCCCCAAAAAAAAACAAAACAAAGAAAAAGCTCATTTCCCTTTAACATGCGGATCCAGCTAAAGCATTTGTGGTATTGCCTGCTTTTTATTGCAAGGCATCCACTTGTGTTTAAGAAGCACATCTAATGCACCACGACTAACTTTTTACTTAATAAATCTTTTACTTAATATACCTTTGTCTTAATACCTCATTTTTTGCCACTTTATTTAATTAGTCAGATAAAGTTGAGAATAAAGACCTCCGCCAGATTTTTATTTATTTATTTATTTATTTATTTTTTAGCATAAATGGAGACCAGATGGCGCGTTGAACACTCCGGGGTAATAATACAGTGAGAAATTTCTGTAGCTTCTGCCAGTGTTGTTGGTTTGCTCTGTGTTTCCACACCCCGTCTCAATACTATCGGATCACAGGATCAGTCAGGGAAAAGAACAAGGTGTCCATCGAGAGTGAGTATGTCTCATGTCAAAGTGTCCTTGAGGAACAAACGGATTACCCTCCATCTCGGTGGCTGCCTCTGCGTCCGATTCGACTCCCCTTATGGGGCTGGTACGTGGCAGCGGTGGAGGAGGTAACTGGATCATTGCACCATTGCAAGTAAAAGCCCTGCATTCAAAATCCCACCGAGGTGAAGGCATAAGTATCGTCTCCAAAGTGTTAGAGCGTAGCAGGACTTGTTCTGCGGCGAAACGTCCCCCCCGTGACTGATATGTTTAACTGCTTTATATACAGTGAGGTCATTTAAACCAGTGGTTCCAGGCCAAACGGTTCCAAAGGGTCACAAGATCAATCTGAGACATAGCGAGATTATTAACGGGAGAGAAAGGAAGAAAAAACTACTACACAAACACATTTTATTCTTTTTATTTTAATTTCTCTAAAATGTTTTATATATAGAAGCAACTAGTAGAGTTTTACCTCTTTCATAAATGAAACCATATGAGACATTTAGAAGGGAAATGTCTCTTTGGTAGAAGTGCTAACAAGACACACAGACATCTTACAGATGGCAACTAGATGCTGCTGTTTTGTAAAGGGACATGAGACAGAAAGGTTGGGAACCACTTGTTTAATTTTAAACAATGCATAATGTTTTATAAGCTAAATAATACATTTTAGATGAGAACATACAGAAGAAGGTTTGTCTGGTCTATCAAAACATTAAAAAAAATGATACTTCTATTTCAATCCAGTTTGTGTTTAAGCTGTAATGTGCAAATCAACAAGAACCGGAGATATGAGGGTAGTTTGGTTTTTTTTTCGCCCGATAATGCGACAGTATGCTGCCGCAATTACTCTCACACCGGCTAAGAGCATAATCTCACCAAACATAATCAGAGCGCGGTGTGGGCTCGCCTCGGTGTGGGCCTGTAAATGTGGACGCTGTTAATCGCTGTGGATAAGTGTGTCAGCTCAGCGTCTGAAAGGCAAAGGTCATGGTGTGGTGAGGCCTCTGTTGGACGGTGTTGCTGCGCTGATGTTTGAAAAAATCAGGGTGTTCTGAGACAACTAAGGATAAAAAATCAAAAACAGTCCACGTTAGTGCATAAGTATGAAAGTTCATAGGAAAACCTATACAGAAATATTCAAACACTGATTGCTCCTCAGTTACTTCAGTCCTGTCTGCGGAGCACATTGCATGGCCCCACTATGTTTAAGCTGTTATACGCATTCAGCCAGAGTTAAATCATAGTATGGAAAACAGCTTGAAAGCCAGTCTGGCTTTTTTCCACCCATATCTTCATTTCCTTCCATCAGCATTAACCCCCAGTGGACTGCTGCCAGCGGGAGGTCGGCTGTGGCAGGCAAGAGAGGGGAGGGAGGACTTGGGTGTGTCCATGTAACGGGGACATGGGGGTCGCAAGGTCAACTGCAATGATTAAAAGGAGCCTGGTTTAGCCGACGAGGGCCGCCAGGGACCGAACAGAGCTGCGGCACATCGCCCAGTCTTCACCGGACTCCTCCAGAGGAGAGGCTGGCGGATTGAAGCGACGACGAAAAAAAACAAAGGCGGGAGGAGGACAAAAGTGGCAAACTGCGGAGAAGGAGTTAATGTGGAGGGGATGAAAGCCTGAAACTCTAGGCCCCATCGGTCCGGCTGAGCATCCCCACGACAGCCAGGATGGACGAGGCGAGGGCATGATGCAAATGTTTAGCTGGTCCGCTACAAAGCTGAAAAAAATCCGGGGGATCAAAGGGCCACGGTGTCGTCGATTGTTTCTCGAAAGTGATGTAACCAGTCCTGATGTCATCCCACCTTCGAGTCTGTAACCATTGATCCAAAAAAGCACAAGGGTGCCCGCCACACCCGGACGAGACGGTCAGGCGTTGATGATGGCGATGACGGTGATCGTCGCCCTGAGGCCGAGGCTGCTGCTGATCGTGGTGTGGAACATCAACACAGAGTCCACCGATTTTGAGCTAGCGGTGATCGTGTGAAGGATTAACAGGGGAAGTTATCAAACGCCTCGACACGAGTAAAGCGTGAAACCTAAGCGACGAAAACAAAAAAGCTCAGGTCGCGAGCTTCAGGTGACAAGATCTCCATATTTGGAAACACCTGCTTCGGTTCTCCGGCTTATCCCTACGAGGTGGAAGCCTGAAAGCACACATGCAGGATCCATCGTCATCCACCCAGCCATCCGTGCGTCTGTCTTAGCACGAAGGGAGAAACATCTTTGCAACAGCTGCCTTTAAACGAAGATGGACAGGATGGGCTTTTTTTTGTTTTGTTTCACTGGGGAGGTCTTATTCTCAGGATTGTTACTGGGCATTTGGTTTGTCAGGGGGAACACGATGTTCCAGGATTGCGTAACATTTTTTGGGCTTATTTGGTTTTGTTTTGTTTTTTGATTGGACTTGGAGAGACTTGTGAGAAACTTGTGTTTTTGTCATTGTGTGTGCTGATAAAATTTGCACATAGATACTCGCTTACACACTTTAAGTTTTCATTATATTAAACCCATTTTTAAAATATTTATGTATTTTTTTCTTTAGTAGCCTTTCAGTCTTTTACGTTCCGTAACTTCCTCTTAGTATAGACCTTTTCAGCTGCTAAAGCCGCTATAATCTGTATCATCTATAGTGACCATGGACCATATGGCTGTGTGTAAATGGTGAAGCGGTCCCTAATAATGATGAACCTAATGAGAATTATCTGAAGCAGCCCCGAACTCGATGGATGTTTGTAGCATCTTCAAGCTAAATGTTTTGATTTCCTGGCCCCCCGACTTCGCTGTTTTGATTGATTCTCACCGATCTCATCTGCTTGTTTTTCGGACTCAGCCGTTTTTTAAAACCTCCACAGCTAAGTCACCTAAATGAGCTAAAATCAACCTCAAACACAACAATATGTCCGTGTTGTGCTAGCCGATTGTTTCTGCTGCCTCCAAGTGGTCAAAGAATCTGTTACTGCAGGTTTAAACAATTATATAACTACATATGATGTGAAAAAGAAATCTGAAACTTTTTATTGATGGCTTGTCAAGAGTGTCTTAGGTGGGTGGGTTGCACTGCACCCCAGTATTTCTAAAATCCTAGGCCGGAAGCAAAAGGAGTCTCACGAGGTGATGAAACCTGGAGCTCGTTCAGAAAACCCGCCGCCGGATTTGCGCTCAAAATTAAACCCGCGACGGATACTTGCGGTTGATTAGACGGCCGACTACAGGAAAACCTCCTGTGGCTCTGCCCCCATCCCAACCCTCCGCGCCTCAGTTTTGATTAAGCTCAAATTTCATCATCTTAACAGCACTATAGTAAATTACACTGCACGGGCTGGCATGTGATTGACACAGTGGGTGAACCTGATTGTAATGGAAGGGTGGGCGAATGCAAACTCCCACACAATCATCAGTCCAAATGAGAAGTAAACAGTTTTGTTTTTTTTGTTTTTGTTTTTTCAGAAATGCGAAAGCTACTCAAAATGCTAATGCTTGAAGTTAGGGCGCTGCTGGATCCTCTATAACTCTGAATGTTGGGTTTTGTTCGAACACAATATCGCATGCAGCGCCAGTGAAGTCACATCCTGCTCCACACGCAGCCGCGGGCCCGTCAGCCGGCGTTTTATCAGAAAACAAACAGGAGCCCTTCCAGGCTGATTGTTCTCCGTGCGCCATTTGATTTATTGAGCGTCAAAGCGTTTTGTTTTTGTACGGTAGTCGAGTAGATGGGCATAAATTATTCCTCTCCCCAGCGTTTTCCTAAGTCCTGTGCTCCACTAACTGACATGTTTTCAACTGAAGGTATTCGCCTGATTGTTCCAGGGCTGACTGACTTGAGGGGTGCCAAAAATCACACACACTCACACACACATTTCGTATTCAGGTCCGGTAGATGTAACAGATGTCGAGAAGGAGAAAAGTTTTCATGGGCCGTTCAGGCCGCCATGACCTCACCGATGGACATATTGTTGTTGGAGCGGCCTTTGGCCAAGGGCTGGTTCAATGTTGGAGGTTGCTTGAGGTCGCGCAGAGGTCAGGACAGATGGGGGGGGGGGCCTCCCATACTGTTTCCAGTCGGATAAATTTCCCGTCTGCGGACGGTGGCACTGCCCCCTTCTATGGTTTTGAGGACCGTGGCCGACGCCAACTGCTGACGGAGGCGAAAACGCCCTGTGACCAAGCAAGGTGGAAAAAAAACAAGAGATTTTAATGGCAGACACCTTCCGTTTGACGACAACTGGGTGTTTTCTAAGCCCAAAAAGTCTAGCAACACACTTTCTATATTCCACAAATATTTAGGAATGTTTAACTTGACATTTTTAGAAATATAGGTATTTGCTATCTTGTAGAGAGTGAAGTTGCTAGTTAGTTGCCGGTGGCTAGTAGGCATCCAGGAGGGTCGTATTTGTAAAACAGCGTTTAATTTAGACAGATGAACATTAAACATTAAAGCCCTCATTTATGGTCATTGGGATTTGGTCACGATTGCGCAAAATCTTCAGGAAAAATCAACGACACCAACTGCAGACGCTGAATCACGCGCCGGCAGCAGCAGCCCCCCCCCCCCCGAAGCTTACACCGGACCTCCAGCGCGGCCGCCCGAGGATGCGTTACGTCACCCGAAAGCCCCTTTAATCCGACCAGGCTGCACAGCTGGCGGGCCGAGATAAGCAACCACCGCTGGTGTAGAACCGCAACTGTTGTAGCAGTTGCCGCCGAGCGGGTCGCGGTCCTCCCCGCGCACGCCGCCTCTCCTTTTGACGGCGTGAAGCAACGCAGCAGACCGCTTGCGTGCTGTGAACAAAGAGCCCACAGGCCTCGTACTTTTACCCCGGCAGACCGCACATTACAGCCAGACATTTTTTTTGTATATATACACATATGTGTGTGTGTGTGTGTGTGTGTGGGCGAGGGCACTCATAACTGCACGTGTTGATCCAGGGACGAGTTCACGGTGACTCAAGTGGACTCGTTTTAACCGGCGCCGGCGTGCTCGGTCAGAGGGAGCGTCTGCCTCACCGCGGCGTGACGGCAGCACGGTCTGGGGGATCATTATGTAAGGTGGTTAATTTAAAAGGTGGTGGTGGTGGGTGGCGCTGAGGCATTTTCAACTGCCAGCTCTCATGCAGATAACACAATGAGTGAGTCTATTCCACAGTGAATGGTTTGCTGGCTAGAAAATTTCATAAAGGCGCCATGATGTAGCATTCAGACAACCTGTCACCTAATTCTTTATATTGCAAATGTGGTGACAGTATAATATCATTTGGTCGGATAAAAATATATAATAAAATAAATAAATAAATAAATCGCTGTTCTGAGCCACAGATATATATTCTAACTCCCAAGATGAATATTTTTGTCTTTTCCCATTCTAATTGTAGCTGGGAAGCTCCCACAGATGTGAGCCTGTGCCTGTCGCTTGGGGAAACTGTGACCTGACTTACATAACCACCGGGCGGACGAGAGACATTTCTGGTCCTTGGCCGGCTCGGCACGGAACAGCACGGCGCAGTGCAGTCTCAGCCGGGATTATATGTTTATTTTTCCCCACCTCTGCTCCTGCGTAAAAAGAGCTTGTTATGCGTTCAGGCAACGGAAAAAAAAAGCCCCCAAAAAAAAAACATCATGTCATGCAAGTTCGCCAATTCATGGTCGACGTGGAAGAACCGGTATCATCAGAGCCGTGGATGGCTGGAAATAGAGGAGAGACGTTTATAGAAAATGTTTATAGATACTAAAGCTTTTACCTGCACTTTATGCCTAATAACACAGCATTGGGTTACCTCAAACTTACTGTGCCCATACAGCGCGTCACATAAAAACTTAAGCGTCTGTTGATCCACATTTAGTGAAGCGTTAACTCTGTACGTCGCTAAGTCTAAATAAAGTTTGCCCCGAGCTCAAATTTCTTTTAAACTTTTGCCAAACTTGGAGAGAGCAAGTTGGATGGAACACAAACACAATTTAATGAATCGCTCGTACATACGTACATGTGTCTTTAAAAATATCAAATATCCATTATGTAGTTATTGTTAACAACATTCCTCACTACAAACCATTGGAAAAAAACCCTTAAGTGACTTGTTGGAACTACACAGATGTCTGTTATTGTCATATTAAACCTCATTTTTGATCAAAATATTGTTTCGGTCTGCAAAGTGAACACAATGTAGGTCAGTAACAGCAATTTCCAGAGTCATTTATCGTATATGGCTTCACTTTCTACTTATATCATTAGAATTTAATGCGAAGTCAGGTATGAAACCCGTCTCCCAACTGCCCCGTTTCCCCGGGAATTCTCATCACAGAGGGCCGACGCATTAACCGAGACACGCGCCGCGCTATTCACCAACGCTGCGGCCGCGTGTTTTGGCGCTCAGTCCATTCGACGCCGGAGGAGCCGGGGACGAGTCATTCCAGCGCCGGTCGGTTTCCTGGCCCCAGTGTGTACAGCTGCCGTTCAGAGTGCCGTTAACTTCATGGCAATTTACGGGCGACGGAGCACATTCCTGTCCCACGGAGAGAGTGGGAGGGTTTGGGGTTTTTTTTTGTTTTTTTGCCCCCGGGGCTTTTCAACAGGTTGATACAACCGTGCTAACGACACGAACAGTTCAATCAACCCCTTCACGCGCTCTACCTGGGCGGCCGTGTGTCTAAAACGCGGACGAGACGTAGCACATCTTCTTTTTTTTATTCCCAAAAGTTTCTGTTTTGTTTGTCAGGACTTTTTATTCCATTTTATTTTTCGGCTTAATTTCCCTCCTGCTTCTTTCACATGGACCTAATAAATAAATAAATAAATAAATAAATAAATAGACAGACTGACAGATAGATAGATAGAAAGACACACAGATAGATAGACTGACAGAGAGACTGATAGATAGATAGATAGATAGACAGATAGATAGATAGATAGACAGACAGACAGATAGACAGACAGAGACAGATAGACAGACAGACACAGACAGACAGATAGACAGACAGACAGAGACAGACAGACAGATAGACAGACAGACAGACAGACAGACAGACAGATAGACAGATAGATAGATAGATAGATAGATAGACAGATAGACAGACAGATAGATAGACAGACAGACAGACAGACAGACAGATTGATAGATAGATAGATAGATAGACAGACAGAGACAGATAGAAAGACAGACAGATAGACAGATAGACAGACAGACAGACTGACAGACAGACAGACAAATAGACAGACTGACAGACAGACAGACAAATAGACAGACAGACAGACAGACAGACAGAGACAGATAGAAAGACAGACAGAGACAGACAGATAGACAGATAGATGAAACGCCATTTTATTTGCATTGTGATGGTAAAGTTCCTGGAGGTTAAGCTAACACCCCCCAGGGGGCTAAGGGCGACCCTTGACCCCGGACTTCTCCATGCCGGAGGTCTCGTCCTTGCCCCCCCCCCGCCCCCCCTCGCCCCCACCTTTCCTCCTTCTCGCTCCAGGTGTGCTCCGTTCACCTGCCGGCTCGAGCCGAGGCGGGAAACCTTCCGTTCGGCTCCGCCGCACAACGGCGACGAGGGCGGGACTGTACCAACGCGGAATCTGGCGGAGGGGAGGCGGAGGGGGAGGTGGAGATTCGGCGAGACGGAGAAAGGCGCTAATTTCACCCGGCTCCGCGTCGGCATTTGGTCTGGTTCGGTAGCGAGGCGGGTTAAATATAACCCGACACTTATCTGGGTTAAAATAAAGGCGTTTATTTGTGTTTATTGGCGGAGGACTTCTCGCTAACACCCCTATCCACACTCCAGCGCTCCATCCTGCCTCTTTGATTGACCGCTCCGTATTTCTTTTGGGTTTTTTCTGCGTTTTTGCTTTATTGTTGTTTTTGTTTTTTTTCTTCCTCGTTGCGCTGAATTTCTTTTTTTTTTTTTTGTTCCTCCTGCTGGAGAAAAGACGAAAAAAAAAAAAAACACAAAACCCCCAAAAGAAGCAAAAAGCTCAACACAAGGGGAAAGGGAGAGGAAGAAGGCGCAGCGGAAAATAAAGGAGGTGGAGGAGAAAGTGAAATAACAGGAGATCAGCGGAGGGACGCAGAGACCGAGCGTTAGACGCTGTGCAAGTGGACGGAACCAGACTTGCAAAATATCTTCTTCTTCTTTCTTTCTTCCTTTCTTTCTTTCTTTCGTTCTTTAAACAGAGGTCCCCGCTTTTGTGTGAAGATTTCTCGTTTCCCATCTGCAGCCTGAAAGGTGAGTTTATCCCGTTGTTGTTGTTTTGGTTTGGGGTTTATTTTGTTTTGTTTTGTTATGTTTATATATATATATATATATATAAATGCACCATTGACCAGGTATAATAATAATAATAATAATAATAATAATAAAAGCGTTCAGCTCTTTGTGTGCAGGGGGGAAAAACCACACAGAAACTCGGAAGTAGCCTGTGTAGATTTGTCATTGTTCATTCAACGGCGGTGGGGAGGTAAAAAATAAAATGTGTTTTTTCTCGGTGGAGTTCTGTGGTGGACGAACGTGCAGGGATGCGAGCTGGAGCCTCCCGTTTAAAAATGCACAAGGCGAACCCGTGTCAAAGTAATCAGTGACCCCCCCTCAACATCAACACCACCACCACCACCATCAACATCAACACCACCACCACCACCATCACCACCACCATCCTCGCTCCCTCCCCAGTGTTTTCCTCAGTGATCGAACCCAGAAACGCGCTGCTCGGTTCTTCTTTCAAATAAACAAGAATAAATCAATCGATCAATAGACGGATAAATAAAGACACATAAGCGCACGTCCGGCTCCGCGGGGGCGTTAATGTTTCGCTTTCAAGCGCGGAGATAAAATGTAATATCAACTTTTTCTCTTTTCTTTTTTCCCCTGCGTGCATGTGAGTGTGTTAGGAGAGTATGTGGATGCATGGGTTGGGGGGGGGGTTGTTATTGACGCGCACATGTGGCATCGCCAGCGGGTCTTTGTCCCCCCCCCCCCCCACCCCACCCCACCTCCCACCTCCCACCTCACAGGCATGACAGCTCAATGGCACCGCACACTGAATGTAGGCCAGTATTGACATCCCCGTGCTGCGTGAACTTGAATCTCAGGCTAAATGACCCCCCCCCCATCACCCCCCCCCCCCACTGTTTTTCTTCCGTCATCCACTGGTGTGTTGGAAACTGTTCTTCCTGGAGCTGCATCAGTGGCAGTTTCACGGTTAAATATTAGTTAAACGTGACGTTAAGGTTGTTTCTGTCTCTTTCTTGGGGGGGGGGGCAGATCGGGGCTTTTCTGTTGGGGGGGGGGGTGTTGTTGCACTTGGCCGGCCAGTGGGGGGTATATCATGTTCGTCAATGTCAAATGGGGGTGTGTCCCTCGTGTGTGCTTTCACTGGCCCGTCGCTGGATCGGAGAATGTAAACGATGACAATAATAATAATAATAATAATAATAATAATAATAATAATAATAAGGATAATAATGATAATAATAATAATAACGATAATAATGACAATAATAATAACAGACATACAGCGGCGATGCCGTGAAAAGATCCTTGAGTGAAGGACCCCCCCCCCCCATGGACCATCGTAGGCGCGAGGGGAAGTGTTTTGCTTCAGTGTGTCGTGCCAGATCAAGGACACCCCCCCCCACACACACACACACACACACACACACACACACACATATGCATACATACTCACACACACGCACCTCCTCAGTCCACGCACAGATTTTACTACGCTGCACGCGCGCACGCGCCTCGGCGAGCGCGCGCACAGACCCCGTGAGTCACACCGCATTCGCAGACCGACGCGGGGCCCCGCTGGAAACGCGGGAGCGCGCCGCGCGATCACGCCGAGGAGCGCGGGAGCGCGCACACATGCTCCTCCGAGCACAGGCTCCGTCAGAAACTATAGAAAGTGTTGAGATATAGATCGCAGCTGCACACACACACACACACGCACACACACACGCACACACACACACGCACGCACGCACACACGCACACACACACACACACACACACACACACACACACACACACACAGCGTCTTGTTTGCCTTCCTTGCTTGGAGCTGCTGGTGGGTGTGGTGTTACCAGCAGCTCCGTGGCAATAATTTTGTGGCTGCTCTTATTTTGTTTGTTTGTAATTCTAATTCAAATGATTTCTCAGCCCAACACTCTAAGTTACATCACTAAGAAAAACTTCGAGGGCTGATATGAAGCTTTTTAAAGGTTCAGTTCACACGAGTCTTTTCCGCTGAGGTTTTTTGAGATATCTGTCCCTGAGATCTAATCTTCTGCCCAACACGGTTCTGGGGACTGGAATTCTTTTATTGCTCTGAACGAAGCGATGGCACTTGATATTACTTGATATTTTGAAAATCTCACGAGCAGCGGGTCTCCTCCCGGAAACCGTCGAGTTTAACTCACTGCGGGCGGTTTTCTCGCTATCGCTTCCAGGGAGAAAAGTAGTCAATATATGCACGCCGCCTGCACCACCATGCCCAAGTACGCAAATGTGATTTCAGTCATTCGCGGTAAAACCCTTCAACAGTACCTTAGGGCTCGAAGGGAAATGGTTGTGTTTTCCATCCAGGCTCATTGTTGCGTCCATGACTGTGGATGATGCTAACAGTTCGCTTTTGCTAGCTCCGCTGTAGAGTTTTCCTAAACACATCTCTGAGGAGGAAAACGTCGCTCCGTCGTCGCCCAGGCCTCCTTGAGCTTTTCCTCATAATTTACATAAGTCAGTTCAGACCCTTGAATGTGGGTTTAAATGTAGGTTAACGCAGATATTGGCTTAGTTGGCTAATTTTGCTAACTTTAGACTAGCCCGCGCCGCTTGTGTTTCTCAAACCTCTACAACAGCAGTGGTGAAATTAGCATAACCGCTAATCAGAATGGACACAGTTATTAAGTCTCAGGTCTGAGAATTATTGAACAATATCAGCATTTCACTTTAGGCTTTTTCTATGAAATAGTATTTTTTTGTAAATACTGAATAAATGATGTTAGCTAAACATCTGGCGGTGTGCAGCAAAGTACATTTACTCAATTACTGTACATTTCAAGGACCTTGTACATTACTTGAGTATTTCCTGCATTTTTTTGAGGGGTTGTTTTTTTTGGATTGTTTTTTTTTGTTGTTGTTGTTTTTTTGCCACACCACATTTTGGAGACAAGTATTAAAATTCGCTAGATAAATCTGAAGGCTGGATCGGTCATTAGATTAGATTTTATGCAATAAATATACAATTCTAAGATTATGCACTAAAAAATGAGCTAGTCTGAACTAATCAGCATCTGAACAGCATAAAATCACCAGGACTTTCTGCAGATTAACAAATAGATAATAAAACCAAGTGATACTCAGAATGTACTTTCAGCCACAGTGTAGGATTTAATTACTTTAAGTAGATGTTTTTGACATTATTGTATTACTCCTTTTACTAAATTAAAATGATTTGAATTTCCTCCCCCCTGCTGGTAAAGCCCCCGGGTGCATCTCTAAAAGTGCTACTCTGTCGGCCGTCTGCTGTCTGAGTCTGTCTGCGAGCGGATCGTGTCGGTGTGGAGATGTGTCTCGTAGACTTAAAAGGCTGCCTGCTCTCTAATCTGTTCCAGTATCAGGAATGATAAATAATGTGGTATTTATAGAAGTCACAAGAACAAATTGTTCTGCTGTTTGTTTTTCTTTTGTTTTTCTATTTTTTTTCTTTTTTAAATTTGATTAGGATACACAGCTGTTGAGCTGCAGATCCAATCTAGTGTAAGACTGACTCGAACACTAAAGCCCGTGTTGTCTAAATAAAAGAGTAAATAAATAAATCCATAACGAAGGCAAGTTACTAGCATTTTATTTCTGGACCGATGACGTGAGGCATGAACTGTGTGACCGCCACAGGTTGCTGTGTACCTTCCAGCTGACCCAGTTTGTGGCGGGGAGAGTGTTGCGTTGAATGAGCCGGGCCGTCGACGTGTCACACTGCATCGATTTGTGGATTTTATTTGGAGTCGTGTCATATGCGTCTGCCAGGGCCAAAAATAAACTCGTCAACTGGAAAAGTCGCCCTATGGTCTGACGTTACAAACACCCCCCCCCCCACTCTGACTGCTTGTGTAGTGGCTCTGGCCAGTAATCCAAGGAGATCAACTGACCGTTAAACTGTGGTGGACAGGAGCAGCTTGGTCCAGTCTCCTCTGATGGAGCTCGCAGACAAAACAGAAGCATTCTCAGATGATGACTCCAGAGCTGAAGTGTTGTATTTGCGGTCTGCGTTTCTGTTCCTTTGACAAACGGAGGCCTTTGCTGTAAAAACGGTAGATGTTGGGCATGTTTGTCAAACCGAGCGGCCATGTTTCATTGTCCCCGCTCCGCTGAACTTGTTGCCATGGTGGCTATTGACCAACCTGACCTCATTACAGACTAGTTTTGCCATCGCTGGACGTCTCCTGTATTAATTTGGATTGTCAGTGACCATTTGCAACCAAAGCAGAGTCGACTCAAAGAACCACAGGGTTCCTAACACTTTTTTTTTTCCTCTGACACAAGGCATGATTTCCAAACTTTTTTATTTTCTTTTTTAAATATGAATGTTGAATTGCTAAAATGATTAACCTTGTTGGGTAAACACAATTTTAAAGTTGCTACACCCTCATTTGGTCTGGCATGACCATTAGCCTATTAACCTATTAGCTACCAATTGTCCGCTTTTTTGTGGACCTTCCTGACCATATTCAGTCCGTCACCGTGCCTGTTGACTCTACCAGTGTTAACATTTACTCCCGCAGTGTTTGCTAATCCATCAGTGTTGACTGCAGGGAAAGATGATATGCTTGACTTGTTAAAGTGGCCGTGGTTGTACAGTAGTGAGGCATTGAAGTTCGTGTTATAGCTGATATCTGACCTTGGATGTTGGTGATTCACATCTGGATATTTCTTTTCAGAGCCGACACCTCTTCTCTGATAATGACTGATGTAAATCTATAGCTTGTCATCTCTTATCAGTTTATTATTCAAAAATGTTGGACGGTTGTTGGAGTTGATTTCCTAAAATCAAATGAGCCGCAATGGTCAACTGACCGACTGTTTCACTTGTTGTAGCAACATAGGTCACATGGCACTAAGGGCTCAATGGGGCTATGAAGTAGAAGACACTGATAACAGTGTTGAGAGGCAGATGAGCAAACTAGGCCAGTAAACAGCTATAATTGGACTCCCAAGTCTTGCCTCAGAGGTGGACTCAGGTCCCGGAGTATCAGGGAAGTAAACGCTCTTGGTATCCCAACAGCTATCTTTAAATCCCTGGTTCTGAAATATTCCCTGAAATATTCCCTGAAATATTCCCTGAAATATCCCCTGCCCTGAGCTTCTCAAATGTATGGGTTCAATACTTTTCTTGTATTATATGACAGTAAACTGAATATCTTCGGGTTTTGGACTGTTGGTCGGCCAAAATAAGACATTTGAAGACGTCGGAGTTGAACTGCGTAGCAGCCATTTTCCACTTTTTCCTGAACTTTTTTGGAAAGAAAAAAATAAGATTAATGGCTGAAAATAAAGAAAATTATTCTGAGTTGACCCTTGTATCCATTATTGATTGTAGTCTATTAAGCCGTTATAATTGTTTGATGAATTTTATGCTGTATATGTATAAAAGTCCCTTCCTCGCGCCACTCGTATCCTGAAAGGCTCACCTGAGTGCAGCTACTGTGAGTAACGTCGTCCAGTGTTGGACCTGTGCCTGTTAGCACCAGCAGCAGAAACCTCGATCCTCCTCCGCCGGGGCCTGACTCGGCTCGGTGTGTTTTCAAAAACCCGGCCGACGTGACACGAAAAACCCGCCGGAAGAGGCAGAGCGCACGCTGAAATGTGTGCTCACGGGCTGCTAAAAATGAAATGTTTGGATGGAAAACGGAGCACGCAGCTGAAGCGTTTTTCTCCCACTCAGGCTGGTTTTCTTTGGCTGTGTTAAGCGTATTTGACACAGTTTGATTAAAAAAGAAAGAGGCAAAAAAAAGATTCATAAAGAAGAAAAAGGAGTAAAAACACGTGAGGCGGATCATGTGCACCAGTCGACAGCCGGTTCCACATAAAGAAAAATGTTTTCCAATGGAATTTTGCCATTAATTGTTCACAGATATGTTATTCTTTTTAGGTGAAAACATTCTTTAACCACTACGCTAGATCCTCAGGTTGATTCCTAGAAGTTTGCCCCTTTCTATTAACACACGGGGGATATAAAAAGCACTTCTGCGCTTAAGCGCCTGCAAGGTCGGCGATGTGGCTCTTGGTATTTCTGCTCGGCAATGGAGTCCCACTAGCACAGGGTTGTTTTTCTTTTGGTAACACGAGCCCGGTTGTATTTTTGAACGTCTGACAGGCAGTGAAGACACCGTGGAGCAACGCTCGACGCGTAGGTGTTTTTCAGTTCAGTCTGGTCTGAGTAAATTCTGAACATTTTTGTGCGTTGCTCATCAGAACTGTTGTCATCAGAGCCTTGGCCAGTGGCAGCGTCTGGTGCATATTAGTCCAGGTTAGTGTAGAAATATGGATCATTATTTTTATGATTATCTTTTTTATATATATATATATATATATATATATATATATATATATATATATATATATATATATATATATCCTGTGTGGGTATACGTGAGCATAAGAGTCTCAGTATCTGGGTCAGTGTGTATGGATTTATACCGTGTAGGCGGTTGAGAGCAGTCCTCGTATGCTGGCTCCCAGGCCAGGGTGTGTGTTTGTGTGTGTTTGTGTGTGTGTGTGTGTGTGTTTGTTTGTGTGTTGGGGGACTGCTTTTGCCTGGTGGCTTGAGGCCAGGTACAGATAGGCCAGGCAGCACAATGCCCTGTCTGTTCCCACAAGTCCAAACAGCCCTTCACAACACCCTATTTATAGACAATTGCTCTGCCCGAACTCCATTCATATTTCTCCGGTTGGATGTGTAGAGCACAACAGGCAGATGTATATTCATCTCTGTTATTTCATTTTTTTTTTTCTTGTTTCAAAATTCACCCTTTATCTCTGTGATGCGATTTTTGAACAGAAGTGACCCAAAATGAGTCCAAATGTGCATCCACTCTGGTGCTGTCCGAGGCGACGGTTCTCAAAGTGCGTCTGGTGTTTGTGTGTGTGTGTGTGTGTGTGTGTGTGTGTGTGTGTGTGTGTGTGTGTGTGTGTGTGTGTGTGTGTGTGTGTTGTGAGCATTCCACAGCGTCCAGTTACATAATCAGGGATGTTTGTCAATAGATCCACAGGCAGAGGAAGAGCCGAGCGGGGCAGCGAACAAACGTGTTAGCAGGGGTAACGTTCGTCAACCGCCGGTGCGAACAATGTCCATGTCAACTGCGTTTATGTAGAATAGACCGTCTGTTGACTGTGTCGCAGGTCTCCTAGCAACAGGGGCCAGTCTCCATAATGGAGGTAAACTGATTTTTAAGAAATGGCTCCAGGACAGTAATGGATGAATATGAAACGGCAGGGAAATGGCTACCTGAGAGTCAAGGTGCAATGTTTTTTTACTAAGTACAAGTGAGTTACTATAGAACTGATTATTTGGTGATAATTAAAATAAAAAGAAAATCCAGTATATTGAAGTTAAATTAGCTACAACCATCAGTCACTGGTTATAAACCAGAAAGTATATTGATGGTTGAGTTTATTGTTTCAGTCATTTTTTTAAGCAAAAATGTCAAACAATCTCTGATCACAACTTCTTAAATATGATGAATTGCTGCATTTACTTTACTGTAAATCGAATCAATTTGGGTTTCAGAGAGTTGATTGGACAAAAGGAGCAATTCAAAATGTCAGCTTTCATTCTGGGAAAATTGTAATGGGCATTTTACTAGTTTCTGATATTTTATAGTCAAATTATTTAATCAATTAATCAAGAACACAATCAGCGGATTAATCTAAAAGGAAAAGTGCTTAGTTGCCACACATATGATGTGATTAATCCTGACAAACATATATAAAGTAAGCCAGCGCAAGAAAGGAACGGTCATGAACTGATGTATGTAAAAATTATCTATTACATTTATGTCTTATAGTCAATAATTTGAATTAAATCTATTGCTAAAGCCCCTTTTAAAAGCCATGTGCTTAATTAGGACAACTTCATAAAAACGAATATGGTTAAGGAAAGTTAAAAAAAAAAACACCTTTGGTAAACAAGACGTCAAAAACTAGACCAGATTAAAAACATGATAAAGTGGAAATAAATGTAGCTTAGTAAAATAAAAGAAAGAAAAAGTCAATTCAAGAAACAGCAAATAAAAAAAGATAGAAAATTAGTGGCTGATATATAAATACATAATTTGAGTCCTGATCTGGATTAGTTGAAACCCAGAGGAAACATATTTTCTCAACAAGTTGTGCAATTAGACTTTTATTAACTTAAGGGGGAGAAGAGACATTCACTCGTTTCTGCTCGTAGGTTTTCCGGTTTGATAACTGTTCAGAGAAAACGCTAATCTGTACGATTTGGTGCCGGCTGAGAGAACGGCTCCTAACCGTTCGCGCCACATCGCTTCATTTTCATCTGCTCTAAACGCCGAGATAGTAGAGACTCCGCACCAGTGACGAGGAGACGGTCGGTGTTCGTTTAGCATTAGGGTCTCGACGCATCGTTCATTCTTTCAGTGAAAACATTTATGCATATTCAGTCGAGTCGCACAATTAGCCGCCGACACGTTAATCCCCTCATTAGATGTGCGTTCATAACAGCAACTGTTGGACGTTGTCTAGAAAAGGCTCTGCAACAGAAACAGTGATTAATCAGTTAATACACAACAATTCTTACAGTCAAGTGAGTGTTTATTTTATTTTTTAAGCAAAAGTCTCAAATATTCTGTTGATCTGGTTTCTAAAATGTGAATTTTTTTTTTTATACACAACATAGGCAAAAGTATGTGGACATCCATTTTTTCTACTTTCACTTTGTGATTGTTATGCATTGTTTTACAGTAATACAGTGATATTTTAGACAACTTTATGCGAACAGTGTGGCCAGGGCTCTTTACACTGTTTCACAACACGAAGCCAGGAAAGAAATGATTTCCCCAGCCTAGCGTGGAAGAACTTGGGCCTTCCTGCACAGAGCCCTGACCTCAAACCCGTCCAGCACCTTCTGGGATGGACCGAAACGTGGACCGTGGTCGGGTCTCACTGACGCTCCTGTGGCCGAGTGGGTCGATTCCCTGCGGCCACGGTCCAAAATACAGTGGAAAGCCTCCCGAGAAGAGTGGAGGCCGTTACAGAAGCAGATCAAGGGCAATGGTTTTGAAAGGAGATGCTCAGAAGTCAAATATGGGTATAATGTGTAGCTGTCCACATACTTCTGGCCATGAAGCATACCATTTTCTTTTGGACTGTTGGTGGGACATTTTGGGTTTTTTTTCTCATTAATTTTTACGCTTTGGTTTTTCTTTGGTTTTTTTTTTTTTTTTTACATTATATAGACTTAATATTTAAACAAAATTACGCAACGGCACATTTATATATAGAGTCAAATAAAAACGATTGAGTGAGCCCTTGAAAAAAGGCACTAAAACCCCAGCTGCTCCAGCAAGAACCTCCTCTGTCGCCAAAAGTAGGAGATTAAGGGACTGAGTCACTGATAAGAGAATATGTGTCAAGAAAACCTTTGGCTGAATAAAATTTCTTGGGTAAATAAGCTCTAAAAAGCACAGATAAGGTTTCCTCCATGCAAGTTTCTGAGCTAAATATACATATGAGACCAGTGGAAACAATACAGAGCTACCATGTGTATGTGACGGTAGTCATGTATGTCATGTAGTGTTTTGGAAGCCGCTGCCCTAAGGAAATCTGTTGTAATAATGGCTGCGGTTACAATCGGCCCGGCCTCACCGGGCCATTTATCTCTATCCGCTCTCAGCCAATGTCTCCAACGTATCAATTTACCCTAGCTTGAAGGTCAATTAGTGCATGTGGCGGTGGCGGCATGGGACTCTGTGCGTCTGTGATCATGTGCTCGTCTGTTGGCCACATGACCCGGATCGAAACAATTGATTCGGCCGTCTGAGTCTCTTTCCCTTTTCTTTTTTTTCCGCGCCCGTTCAAGGTGATTACCGGTTCAATTCTTGCGCCGCTGTGCTACGTTCTCGCAACGACCGACCTCACAAGCTATTAGCCTGTCTGTCCGCTTTCATCGAAGTTAACGGGCCAGGGTCACTGAAGAGGAGAAAATTGCAAAACCTCGCTACATCTGAGGACTTTACGGTTTTCTTCACAAAAATCCAGAATTATTGGGGGGGAAAGTGATGTTTTCATATTGTTCCGTGAAACCAACAGTAAAAAAATTCAAAGATACTCAATTTATGATGATGTAAAACATACATTTTCCAAATCCGTATGCTTGACTGGCAGGAAACAGATTTCCTGCTGAGGCTTTCCATGTTGGGAGTTTGATGCTCTTTCACGGCTGATGTTTGAGAGCCTGCATCGCTGGGTTAGTGCTGTTAACGCTGATACAAGACGCCCCCCCCCCCTTTCCCAGCAACCCCGACGTCCTGACATTTAGGACGAGCCAGGACTAACGTACAGAGCCACCCAGGAATACACGTTTGCGTACCCGTGCTAAAATTCATAGATGTTACAAACGGCCGACTAGGTCGACCCCACAACCTGTTTGCCGTCTGTGTGGCCGTTGGAACAGGAGCGATATTGCAGACTATATTTAGTCCCCACAGACACTGATAGTGGACCGTTCACATCACGGTGACGTCAGCGTTGTCGGTCGGAAACCGACGACTCCCGCGTCCAAGAGAACGCTGACGCTGTCGGCGACCAAATAAGTAAACGAGTCAGATGGATGCAGGCTAATTTTAATAGGGAAAATAAGCGAAACTCACAATCTGTTACACTCCTATAATGATATTTAGAGTGAGGATGGAAGAGATTATCTGCTCCTCCAGAGAATAACCTTTTGTCAAAGAGCACTCTCACCTTTCAGCGGACGGACGGACGGAGAGGCCGGACGTCTGGGAGGGGGTTGAGGTCACGACGGAGGGAATAATGGGCGGCCTGAAAATGAAAAGGGGGAGCTGGGCCGAGCCGCTGAGTGATGGGCGACAGAGGATTTGAGTAGACAAGGGGCCGAAGTGATGTGCCGAGAGACGGGGAGAGAAAACAGGCTTTTCTAAGCCGCCCTTTTATTGTGTGTGTGTGTGTGTGTGTGTGTGTGTGTGTGTGTGTGTGTGTGTGTGTGCGTCAGTGTGTGTGTGTGCGTGTCTTTTTGGAGAGCCAAGGTGGTCCTCGTGTGCCCATCCAACACCGTGGGAAGCAGCACGGGAGACCCGAAGCGAAGGCTTGGCTCAGAGAGGAGACGGTTCGGGGGGGTGGGGGGGTCTTGGCCCGTCTCCGGGTCTCCATGGTGGCTGCTGTTGTGTTCGCTTTCTCCCCGTACGTTTGTCGCTCATTTTTCTCTCCTGTTTTCTGCTCCCCGGACTGTGTTTTGTCCAAAAGACCTAGCAACAACCCCCCCCCAACACACACACACACACACACTCACACCCCTGACTGCCCCCTGATTGTGGATGTGCTTAGAAGTGTACAGTAGGAGTTGTTGATGTGATTCTGTGCTAAAACCCGTCTCTTCCTCCTCCCACCCGGGACCATTTATCGATCAGCTCCTCCACGTCTCATAAGATAAGACGGTGATTAATCGTTATCGATCTCCGATATGGAAATTAGCCTGTTGCAGCGGTACGTGTAATCGAATAAGAAACTAAAGCAGAAAAACTAATTAAAAACACAAAAACAAAGCATCAATATTTAACAATTAAAGAAACGATATACAAAGAAATAATATGATATGGAAACATATTGACTGGCAGGTGTGCACGTGAACAGTGTAGTTCTACACAGTTGACCACGATTATTTACAGCTGCCTACTTCACGTTTTTGAAGTTTTCAGCATTTTTCGAAACGTTAAAGTGTTTGAATGTCATTTTATTTGCAAACACGCACCCAAGAAGAGTGTGAAGAGTTAAGTGAAGTAGGGGTAGACGGAGCAGCACTGTGGCTTCCTACTGTGTAAACTGTTTATGCTCCTCGTCGCTCTCTCCTTTTTTTTCTTTTAATCGCCGTCCAGGATAACACATCGGATTCTGTTTCAAGGTTTTTGTTTTTTTCAGTGAGGCGCTTCTCGTGCTGAACATTGCAGAGCGGCAGCACGAAGGAATTTTCAGTGGCAACACCACTACAGGGCCAGGCTAGTTGTTTTTCCTCCTGCTTCCTATGTTTATGCTAAGCTACGCTAACTGCCTCCAGGCTGGAGTTTTATGTTTAACAGATACACCAAGCACAACAGTGGTATTGGTTTTTGTAATTAAAACTTTTTAGGGTTGTTAAGAAACTGACGCTAGGAGCTTTTTTTGTTTTCAATATCAAATAGTCCCAGGAATAAAAGAACTGCAGGATTTACTAAGAGTCTTCAAGACCGAAAAAAAAAGATATCAATCAAAAACAAAAGTTGGTAAAAATGTAATCCTGCCCTAATACATCAGTATATATCACACATTTAATAGTGACACATTCAGCTCATCTCAGTTTGTCACAGGTTTTCCTTGTTTCTGCACTGGTGCATGAACGCTTTAGCAACCCGGCGGTGAAAAAAAACCTGGACTTTCTGCTTTGTTGGTATGTTTCCGTGTGTTTACCGCCCTCGTGTCACAGTGCTGCAGAACGTCCAGCCTCAGCAGTCTGCACGCGGACTTCATTCGAAGTGTGAGAGCACTGAGGGACTGCAGACCAGCACTACTCACCTCGGGCCAGAGGGCGGATCCGGTCCTGAGAGCGTTTAAGCCCTCAGCACCTGGGTCTCCACGCTGTGTGTTTGTGTGTCAGCGGGGTGATGGATGTGTGTCAGATGCACATGAATGCTTGCACATTTTACCGCTAAGTGAAAATCATAAATCTCCAGTGACTTTAGTTTGGAATTGCAAAGGAAACTATCTGATGTTCCTCCAGTTTGTGAAATCCTTCTCCCGCAAGACGGCTTCTTATTTTACTGTCTTCTACTTTTTTAGACATTTCCAAGCCAGAATCAGGTTTAGCCTCATCAAACTTTGGCATCAAATGCTTTGCTTGATCCTCAGCTTGTTTGTATTTTCATCTGTTCTGGGATCAGATATATCCTGGTTTAACTCGGGGAATTTAATCTAATTTCAGAGTGTACTTGATTCAGGCAAACGGCTTGTGTGGGGGAGTAACTCTACCCTGGATGTTGTGTGGAGGAAAAAAGCACCGGTGCCGCTGAGCTTTGAGAGTTGAAAAGTTGAACTGCCGACCGCACCCAGCGTCACCGGTGGGTGCAGTGTGTTTTTCCTCGTATGAAGTTCCAGTGTTTAGGCAGCGGAGAGCACATGTAGTCACCATTTTCTTTTTAAAGCTACACCACTCCATATTTTTATTTTAAGAATGAGTCAAATGACTATGTGCAAACATGAATGGTGTCGCTCAAGTGACAAACGAGAATTATCGCCCAGCTCAGAACTTCCCCACATTTCAGCTCATTGTTTCGATTTAACAGCCAATAAATGTACTGTTTCGGTTCACTCTCACGGCTCTCATCATTGTTTCCAGCATCAGCAGGCAGCTGAGTTTTTTTTGTTTGTTTGTTTGTTTTTTTTTAAAGGAAATAAAACTAGGAGAAAATGAACTGTTTGCCATCTGCTCACCACCAGACAACAGACAGGCATATTTAGCCACTTGCTGGTGAACATATTGCATTGAGCGTTTGCCTCAGGAGCTAAGACGAGGCGGAATATCAGGCTTATATAAATCAGGTGGACAGTAAAAAAAACAAAAAAAAAAAGAGTCCAAATGAATGTTAATGTTATTCTGTGTCTGCCGGTTGTGCAAATGAGAAACCATTTCCTAACAAATTCGTCTTGTTTTTATAAGGCGACAGTAGGTTGGTGTCGTGTTGAACGCTCGTTGCGTTGTCCCCAGGGGGCCGAAATCTGAACCGGTGCCGTTTTGAATGGAAAAAAGGAAGGTTTCAAAACTAATTTTAAGTTGTATTGGCACCGATGCCAAAAATCCATAACTGATAAGAGCCTGAAAATTTTGAGAGAAGGGGGAAGGGGGGTGAGATGCAACATAGGCTCGAATTCCAGTCAGATGTCTAAAACACGACCTTCAGTAGCACATTTTTGTTTAGTTTTAAGTGTTTCAGTTTTAGTCGTTTGGACAGCAGCTTTACAATATGATAAAACAATAATGTAAAATCATGTCGTCAAGCTACAATATCACCGAAAGTTGACCATAACGATGCGAACGACAATACTGGTGTCCCAGGTCAGGCTGTGACCCAGAATGTGACTCGTGTGTCACATGATTGCGAGAGATGACCGACATATCCAGTCCCCCATCACCTCTGTGTTTAACCTCGTGGGGTTTGGTCCCCCCCCCCCAAACACCTTAAACACCCCTACATCGACGCCTTTATACATATTGAAGCAGCTGTGCATGGCCCCCGAATGCCACAAGTTTGACCTTTAGCCATTTCAGCCTTCAGCCTACATTCTAGATATAGGTGACCCTAATGCTCAGTGCCCTACTTTAGCACACTGTTTATGTGTCTGAGAGTGTGTGTGTGTGTGTGTGTGTGTGTGTGTGTGTGTGTGTGTGTGTGTGTGTGTGTGTGTGCATGTCTCTTTGTTCAGAGCTGCAAACACTGGTGGCAGCAGAGGGAGGTGGAGAGAGCAAATGAAAGCAAGGACTCTGGCAGCTGAACTGTTTGCCCATTTTTCCCTTTCACCCGCTGCCGGCCGGAGAAAAAGAAAGAGGGAGAGAGAGAGAGAGAGACAGAGGATGGCAGAAAGGAGACAAAGACCTGCAGTGAGAGGAGGAGGAGGAGGAGGAGGAGGAGGAGCAGTGACTGGCAGAAATCAAGGGAGACGGGAATGAAAAGTCAGCAGCTTGACAAAAGATGGAGAGACGGGAAGGAATGCAGAGCTGTGTGAGAGAGAGAGAGAAAGAGAGAGAGAGAGATTAAAATAAAGGGGAGGAGGGCGGCTAGAGTGAGAGAAAGTTTTCTTGTTTGACAGCAGCTGCTCACATCAGCTCTGTAAACAGCAATCTAGTGGCTGATTTAGCACCAAGATTAGGTCAAAACCTGGTACATGGCTCGACCGCCCTGTTTTCCTCTGTCCCACACTCACATTTACAGTGTCTCAAATACAGGCGAACCCACCCCCCCAAAAAAAAGTTGTTCTCATTCACGTCTTCCTCTGTTTTCTGTCGTCAGACAATGGAACAAGTATGAAACAATGGCTGAAACGTGGCCCGTCAAGAGGGCGTGAAAAACGGCGGCCACTTCCAAGCCAAATCCGGGCCAAACACAGCACTGCTAGCTTCTTAAGTTTATCACCGCAACGTTGCCTGGCAAAACCGCCAAACACGCACGTGAAAGACAACGGCTGTGCTGGGATTTCAGCTAAATTTACCTGTGAAAGATTCCCTAGAGAGAAGGTTAGGAGCTCATTCATGTCCATGAATGGGCGATTCTGGCGACTGTCTTCTACAGAAACTAGCTAAGGTTTGTCCAAAATATTAATAGATTAATCTCTAGGTGTTTTTGTTTTTGGAAAAAGTTGCTAAAGGGCTCTGAAAAGTTGGTAAATCTAGTAACGACAGCACCATGTTGGCAACAACGGCTGTAAACGACCCCGGATGATATATTAGAGACTGTTGGCGCCGGTTCAGTCACAAACATTTGTGTTTCCAGGGCTAGGCGTAATGTCGCAAGACGGCCAAAATACGACCAATTTGAAGATGAAACCCTTTTATTTCCGTCTCTGTTGTGTTTTTCTTACAGTCTGTTAGAGTTGTTTTTCCCATGGCACGAGGAGAAATGCAACAAATGGCTTTTTCTGATGGCAGGAATACAAACTCTGATATTTCTAACTTTGCTGGTAATAGAACCTGTGGCCAAAGTCAAAGATAGTTTTTTCTCTTGCAGTTCTGAACCATCACATTTATAGAAATGCCTCACTGTTGGCTTACTTCATCCCCATAATAGCCTTTTCAGCTTTGAGAAGCCTGTTCCTGTATTTGTTTACTCATAAACTGCTGTGTATAGAAGGGTCAGTGTAATCTAAATGTAAAGTAGCAAAGAAGCAAAAAAAGCCCTAACCTGACCTCGGGCCAAACAACACATTTGGTTATCCCTGCAGTGCTTTTATTCAGTCTGGTCAGAATGTTCTTGGCCTAAATTCTTCCCTTTAGTTGACTTTTTTAACTCTGGCAAGTTACATGTCAAAAGCAGCAGGGAAGGAAAATGATGAAAAGAACTGATGAGATTAAAAAAAAAAAGTTTGCTCAAAGGGTTGGCAATATCACTGTATATGCCAATTTATATTTTCAATATCATACTGATATGTGTTGAAAAATTTCAACTGAGATAAAATTACGATAGAATAATGTTGACTCTAGTCTCATCCAGTGAATTAATCCCCTAAGAAACCAAGGTTCATTCAATCAATGCTGAAATCTCCTGTAAATCAGACACGGTATCACCAATATTCTTGGTATGAGTGTATGAGAAAGTGTCGACCACAGCAAGTATATACCGGCGCTTGTATCGCTCATAAAAAGTTAAATGTGTGGGTTCTATCAGTGTTAAATGATCTCGGCAACCCTATAGCTAAAGTAAGCCCAGAGGGGAAAACGTGCCTGAGCTAGTTAGGACCGTAATCTCCCTGACGATCGGTTGGTCGATCATGCTCCCGTCCGACCAAGTTCTCCGTGGTCGGACAATCGGCGGTTTTAACTTCCATAAGGAGAACACAGCTGCATCAGCGTCTTTCAAGGATTAATCCATCTTTTACCGTGGTGCAGGACAGACAGGCTACCTGTGTAAATTAGTGGGGTTGTTGACGGTTGCTCCGTTAACTTTGAGTGTTTAATTCTTGAGGATTTGAGTGTATATTCCCCAATAGTTCTTGTGCTGGGATCATGACAGGATTTCTAGTTCTATTTTCAGAGATGATATCAGTATGGGCAGGCGCTTGTTGGTCAGCTCCGAGTTTGTTGTTGCTATAGTATAAAAAAAATGAAGGAGGTATGAGTTCAGTCAACCGAGATTTTCTGTGGTTGACTACGGCCCCGGAGCAAGTCACCGCCGGCCCTGCTTGAAGCAAGCTGAACCTTGTCACACAGCATTCGAGTGGGTTTGGAACAGTGTCTGAGGTCGTAGCGTTTCCATTTGGATCGCTGCCAGTTAGTCTGGTCATGGACTAAAGCCCAGTAGGTGGGGGAGAAGGCCAGGGCCGTAGTCGCTGTCGGACTTAGACGAGTTCAGGCTGTGGCTCTGCGCCCGAAGCAACACTCACGACTACAAACCGAACTTGAAAAGGTTTTCGTGGAAGAGAGTCATTCAGTTTCACAGTAAAACCGCATCCACAACTTTCTATGTTTGTCAACACAAAAACCGTCAGCTTGAGCGGCCGGGCGTCGTCACCCAGCGGCAGCTGAATCCTGCCCCGGCTTTCCAGTGAGACGTCGCCGGACCTGGTGCTCAGATCGGCCTCGGTGGAGGTCAGCGCGGCTGCTGGCAGCCTGGATCCGGAGCTGCTGTGCGGTGACATTGCATCGCATCCAGGGATAAAGAGACAGAGTCAGGAGGAAGAGGAGAAGGGAGAAGTGTGTGTGTGTTGGGGGGGGGTTGACAGGATGGATTGACGAAAACAGATTGCGACATGTTGGAATGAGAGGGGAATGCCATCAGTCTGCACGATTATGAATGTGCATAAAACAAGCGCGGATTAGTTTAGCTGGAGCTGTTTATGCAAACGCAGCCTGATATCTGAGACATAAAACCTGTTTGGTGCAACAGATGAACCAAACAACTGTTATCTGACAGTTGAAATGTGCAAGTAGCGCACAGGCGAACGTGGAGCAAGGCGTGCTTGCTCCAAAAAAAAAAGAAAAACCCTGCTTTTCTCGGCTAGCAGTCTGCCCCCCACCCCCCGACTGAAAACACCCCGGGGTGTTTTCAGTCTAGCTGCCCCCTCGCTCGTCCTTCAAATCTGTTCCCTCTGTTTCTCTTTCCATGGTGACAGACGATGCCTCCTGTGCAGTTAGCTTAACGGTTATTACGCGCCCTGAAACACACCGACTCGGAGAGAGGCAGGGACGGAGATGAAGAGGGAAGGATGAGGGAGGGAGTTAGGCCGATTAAAACGTAACAGTGTCAGGAAACTGTATGTGGAGGAGAGTGTGTGTATGTGTGTGTGTATGTATTTGGGTGTCTATAAAGGAAAGAGGGCAGGTTAAGGCTATACAATACAACCAACATCTCATACCCCAATAGAGGTCAGTTCGCATCCAGATAACAATACGTATCACGATATAGCACATTTTCCTTAAATTCAATGAATAAAAGGTTTCTATAACATGACCACTTTAAAATGCCTATTTTAGTACATTTTACATTATATAACTCAACAAATAAAAGGTACTTACTCATATTTGATTTTTTTTTCTTTTATTAAGAACCTTTTTGCAAATTTCCAGTTAAGCAAAAATGTAAGACATTGAATAGAAAACACTTTATAACTTTATAATCGAAATGTGAAAATGGTCAAAAAGATTGTAGAATACTCTTTAACAGTAGAGGTAGCGCCTCTTTTAGGTTCACGCTCCTTGAGTCCACCGATTTACCCCGATCTATGTCACATTCAGTCACAGAGGGCATCATGTAAACAAAGTCACTCCGCACTCATATCAGGAAGCACCAGAACTTTTAAAAAATTAGAGAAGGCGGCGCCGTGGCGGAGCAGATCCACAGACCGACCATCAGTCGGTGGCAGCAGGCAGCTGCCAGGACCAGCCGAGGCGTCTCTGAGCGAGGTACCGATGGTCCAGCCAGCTCTGCCATGTGCTCCCGTTGGCCCCGAGCTCGACGACCGGCCTCGGTGTCAGGGCGGGGGAACGAAAGAAGTCCTGGGTTGTTGGGCGACGACCTAAGTGCGCCGTTGATCTGAGTCACGGGCGGTTTTAACGAAGCCCGGTGAGGCGAAGATGCATGCGGTCGTGCGTGCACGTGTGGGCGTCCAGGGCAAGTGCCTGCGTGCGCTTTGGTGCTTGCACCCTGCACATCGGTGCATATGCGAATGTGCTGGGTGCTGAAGGCGCATTTAATGCAGTGAAGCCAGCAAAGTCCAGAAACAGGCTGAACACAGAGGGTTCAGGGGAAGCGTCAGAAGAGACGACGATCGTGTCGGAATCTTTTAGTATTTACTGTTTTTTGTCTCATTTTTTTCACCATTTGTTGCTTGCATGTTACTGTGAACAGATACTGAGGCATTTCAGGGGTTAACATAATTCTCAGGGCTGCAACTAAAGATTATTTTCAGCATCAATTTTTGATTATATATCAATTTTTTGGTCATTAAACTGTTGGAATCACAAGTTTCCTGGGCAAAATTGTCGTATTCAAGATGCTGGTTTTGTCCAGTCACTACCCAAAGGTATTGAGCTTATTAAGAAAAAGACTATTAAAACTATTGAATAGCAAATATTGACATTTGAGAAGTTGGACGGGGGCAAGTTTATTCTCACTCTCGGATTAGCCCTACAACAGCTAGTAAGGGGGGGGGCGGCTCTCTTTGGCGTTGCAGCGAGGAAGCAGCGCTCGATGGATGCAGACTGAATGTGTGCCACGTTCGGATATCGACCACTCAGCGTCACACATAGTGAGTGGACATGCTGCGTGGTCGGACGATTTATCGAGTATGTGACCAAGCAGTGACTTTCATGCCTGCCTGAACTGCAGCCAGCCTCCATTCAACAGACTGATGGATTGATAATGAAAATAATAGCCGCAGCACTTAAATAGATTTGTATGGACTTGAGTGGACTTGTATTTGTTGTCCCGGTCACCACGATCCCGGATTTTAGATTTTGGATGCATACTGGCTGTCGGATTTCCGCCAGTAGTCCATTAGCGATATGTTTGTTTGGGGTTTTTTTTGTTTGTTTTTTTTAACCGGAATTAACATTTCTCAGTTCATGGGAAAGTCCACGGTCCAGAAGCTAACACGCTACCGAACCTCAAGACTAACACCGCAACAGTCTGCAGCTACAAAATTTTGCGGGCTGGAAAATGAATCGTTGCTAGTGGAGGCTTTCTGGTTTGGATTTTGATATTTAGTGGAATAAAGGAGGGAAGAGACACTGGCAGAGATTAAAAAAAAAAACTAAACTAAACAAAAAGCGTGATTTGATGATGTAGATAGATGAGGGAGAGAAATGTTACGTGCAAGACTGATAGAAAGATGCATGCAGAAGGAGGCCAGGGAGGACGGATGGCAAACAATGGAGGCAAAGAGCGGGTATGTGTGTGCATGCGTGCATTGGTGGGGGGGGGGCTTTGGTGACTAATCACTTCCGTTTGAGACCCAGGGAAACGGAGGCCCCCTGGGTCGGCAGTTCGCTTTCCGATGAGTGCACGCATCCACCCCCCCCGTGCGATGCCCTATCTGCGGATAGGCTGACGGGGCTCGGTCATCGGCTCATGAGAGCATGAACTCGGCGTCCACGCGCGCCGACACGCGCACGCACACAAGAGCGTGATGTCAAGAGGTCCCCTATTTTCAGATTTAAATGTCAGATCGAGCGTAACGCTGTCAGATAGATACAATAACAACCCGCGCCTGCTCGCTTGCTTTTAATTCTCCCTTTTAAGCCCTGGGACAACTAAAAGAAAAAGAAAAAACAAAAAACGCTGCCATGTGACAACCATGGTTCTCAAAATAACGCTTTGACCGGCTGCTTTGCCGATGCGGATTCAAATCTGAGTGTTTCCTTTTTTGAAATTGTTTTTTGAAGAAAACATGGCACGAGTACAAAATAATGAGCCGTAAGAGGCGAATGAAGCATTAGGAAACAGGAAAATGAAAGATCAAAGCAGCAAGAGGAAGAAAAGAAGACAACAGCTTTCTCTCCTTCTTTCACTCTTTCTTTCTTTTTATGTCAACTGTTTGATTTATCATTGTGGATGTGTGCAGACACCTGCAGCTGCACCCTAATTCAGTTTCTATTTGGTTTGCCGTTTGCCATTCAGGTTGCACTGTGATTAAAAAGTCCGGTTATCACAGGGCAGTGAGGAGATAAAGCAGGATGTGGTTGGTTTTTGTTTTTTTTTCTTCTGCGAGCAGAAGTGCATGAATTTCTCGAGCCTGTAGTGGATGGTTGGATCTATTCATTTATTTGTCTGAAAGACTGTTTTCCCATATGACCTTGAAGGTGCTGATTCTTTAGAATGGAAACCTGCTGATTTTACGAATCGCCGTATGTTTACAGGCCTTGAGGAGCACGTTTGTGTTCTTCATATCAAAAAACGTCGGCTCCCGAGGGAGTGAAATCTGACCGAACAACCGCGACGCCGAAGTCGCTTTGACGTTACCCCGATGTCTTTGGGCGACATATTTAGTCTGCGCGATTATTTTTAGGAGGCAAAAAAGGGGTGAAGCGGCACCCGGAAATGCGAAGAATATCATGGCCGCAGCTGCAAGTCTTGGGCCTTGGAGAGCAATAAGCTAAAAAACGAAAATGGACCTACTTCCTCCGAGCGGCCACCTTTCGTCACGCACTTTGCGGGCGCAGCTGCTCCGGAGAACACACAGTAACACACACACACACACACCGTGGCTGTGTGAAGGTGTGAAGGCGTCTGATAATAAGCAGCGTGCTTGACTAACCGTCCTCGGATAAAAGAAGTGTAAAGCAAAGTAACCCCCCCCCTCGTCCTTATCAGCCACTTCTTTGTCACAGTCGTCCCCTCAGGTGACGACTTCTCACAACTCTGTCTATCTGCTTTTACACCTCTTTCCTCATACTGACGCTATCACCCCTGCATTTTAATCTTTTCTATATTTTGCCAATAATTTCTTACATCTTCTGAAAACCCTGCCTGACCCTGTGTGTGTGTGTGTGTGTGTGTGGGGCGGCTCTTCCCTTCTCTGTCCCACAATCCTTCTCAGCTCATCTCTGCTGCTAATAACTAATTAACGTTCATAAGGGTCCACGGCGCAAACGAAGTCCCAGAGGGAAACAGCTACATACAGTATTTAATCAACTCGTGTGTGTGTGTGTGTGTGTGTGTGTGTGTGTGTGTGTGTGTGTGTGTGTGTGTGTGTGTGTATGTATGTGTGTGTGTGTGCGCGTGCGTCCGGCTAGGGTTCGTAAAGTGTAAGACGTTTGCGTTCAACCGGATTTTAATGCAAACGGTTTCTCTCACCTGTGCAGGAAGTGACACCATGACGACGGAAATGCAGGAGATCGCCATCACGGAGGACAAGCCTTTACTCACGGGTCAGGCCGACACCGCCAAGGTCAGGGGTGGTGCTGCACACACACATAAACGCGGGCACGCACACACACACACACACACACACACACACACACACACACACACAAACAGCCCCTAAGGAAAAATGTACACTCATCTTCAGCTTGATGTTAGACGCATACAAGCTGACTTTAAGTACATAAATTGCACAGTTGTCATTGTGTGACATACATAATCTTAAACCACAGATAAATGGCAGGGTGTGTGTGTGTCTGTGTGTGTGTATGTCTGTATGTGTGAGTGTGAGAGTGTGTGTGTGTGTGTGTGAGTGTGTGTGGGTGTTTGTGTGTGTGTGTGTATATGTCTCTTGTGTCCCAGGAGACAGAGCTGGTTTGTGTGTGAGTGTCAGGTTTTGTGTCCTTGCTGTGCATATGTGCATGTACGGGAGTATGACACATGCGAGCGGGACTGTATGTAAATTCGTGTGCAAGTGTGTGTATGTGCGTATGCGTATCCGTGTGTGTCTGTGCACAGCTGCAGCGCTGGCTCAGATCCGCCAGGTTGACGTCAAAGCCCCGGGGGAGCGCGAGCAGCTCCCCTGCCCTGCTTAGCTGATGTTGCCGTGCAGATGCAGCGCCGCAGAGCAGGGACGCGGGTCCCTCGCTGCTGCCACCCGGCGGGCAAAGGGGAAACCGCAGCTCTGAAACGAGAGCGGCGCGGCGGCGGATATACAAAGGGACAAAAGAGTGGGGTTTAATGAGTCAAGCCGACATCCAGCGATCTCCAAGCAGTGCTCCTGCGAAACGAAGACAGAGGTGCTGTTTGCAGATGATCACAGCAGTAATCTACACTGTGGTACAGCACATTTTCATTAGAGAAACCATTTATAAATACAGTAAATACAGTAACCCAGTCGGGAATTATCGGAGCATGAGACGCTGACAAAATTAAATATGGTGATACTTTAAATGAAATGCCTCCATACTGATATTTTTAACATCAACAAATCCCTTGGAAAGATAAAAACCAGCAGACTTAGTCCTCAAGCTACTCTCTTCCTACCAAAGACGTAAATCTAATCACAGATATATCGTTGCCTTTTTTCTTTAAAAAGGAGTCCACTAATTTCTTTGCTGATGTTGATGCACAATTCAACTTCTGTCCGTCTATGGATACTCACACAGTAGCTGCTATGGAGATCGCTGTCGGTTCTCGATTTTTTTCCTGGGATTTGTTGAAAGTCAGGAAAAAAACAGAGAATCTCAGCATCTTTATCTTGATAAAGAATTTAAGACCAAAGTGTTGATAATATATGAATCGGTTTCAGTTTGAAAACCTCTTTTTCTTTTTTTTTTCTCGTGTATGTAAATAAAGAATGAAGAAGAAAGGATCAGGAGCTTGCTTGTCAGTAGATCTGTGGTGGTTCTGTGATAAATACCCCCATCTCCTGGGGGGGTCGTTACTCTGGCCTGCAGCATGGGCCAAAATGACATGATCCGGGGGGGGGGGGGGCGGCGAAGGTAATTCAGAGAAGGAAATACAATGAGGGCCTGTGATCAAGTCCTAATGTGATTTCTATGGGGGGGGGGGGTCTCTCTCCAATCACTGGACCTCCTCAGTTTCTCCTCGGTGATGACTGCCCATCTCCACTTAAACCCCCCATCCAAAAAACTTCCCACTTTTCCGAGAGCTCGCGATGCCGGTGATTGATCGGCAGGGTGAATGGAGCCTGAGGTGGCAAACGAACAGCCCCTGTTTCAAGGATCCCGCTGGCTAACAGGCTAACCACCTGCTCCGCCGAGGAGGCGAGAGCGTATCTCCGCCCGCCATCCCGCCATCCCGCCATCTCGCCATCCCGCCAGTGTGGGTGTTAATTAGGAAGCGAGGGCTCAAAAATAAATAAAAGAGCTGAGAATTTTTCCTCTTGTTTCCGCTCTGCTGTGTCTCAGATCCCCAAATATCAAAACAGTTTTTGGATCTGGATCCGGCACTTGCATTAAAAAAAAAAAAAAAAAAAAAAAAAAGATAAAGCACATGAACAGCTTGTTCTAATTAGACTCCATCCCCTTTTTCTTTTTTTTTTTTTGATACAGGATGCTGAACTGGCAGCCAGGATATTGCTGGACCAAGGACAGGTGAGTCCGTTTCCTTCCAGGATCGCATTTCGGATTTATTGACTCAAAAACCGTGATTTCCTGGTCTGGTGTGCAGGCAAAATACACGGTGGAATTCAAAACTGAACAAATGGACCAGGCGGGAAAACGCCACTAGACATTAGGTACGTTTCTATTGTTGTTTTAATTAAAAAAAAAAAAAATCCCACTGTGTATCAGAAATAATTCGAACCCTTGTAAATTCAAGTTGACCACAGCCTCTGCTCTTTGGTTAAAAAAAAAAAGCCAACTACAAACTTCTTTTTACAAACTTTTCATTTTAGAGTTTTCACAGGTGCATTTCTACCCTGAAACCCCTTGTAGGAAAACAAAATCCAAATACAAGCCTCATTTCAAAGTTCTTCAAGGCTGCCAGTGCAAAAACTGTTTTAGAATAAATGTTTTTTTTTTTTTTAAATGGATCCTTAAAATGAAAAGAAATAAAAAATTCCGGAGAAGATTGAATCCCTGTATTTGATTCACCTGATACGGACACAAAGAATCAACAACTCTCGCCCCAGAGTGTCAATATCAGGCTGGAAAAACTAACCCGAACCCTGTTTGTCTTGCCCCCCCCCCAGGAGCACAGCGTCGAGACCCCACACGGCGTTCTGCACGTGACCCTCCACGGCACGCGGACCACCCGTAGGCCCGCCATCCTCACCTTCCACGACGTGGGCCTGGAGAGTGAGTGGCGCTCTTTTTTCTCGGTTCGGCTCTGACTCACACAGTCGTTTGCATTCCCACGATTTTTTTTTTAACTCCTTTCTTTCTTTCTTTCTTTCTTTTTCCTGTCTCTCTCTCTTCTTCCTTCCTTCCTTCCTTCCTTCCTTCCTTCCTTCCTTCCTTCCTTCCTTCCTTCTCCCCGGCAGGTAAGAGCTGCTTCTCCACTCTGTTCAAGTTCGAGGAGATGCAGGAGATCGTCAAGAATTTCACCCTGATTCACATCGATGCCCCGGGGCAGGAGGAGGGGGCCGCGGCCTACCCCACGGGGTACGAGATCTACCACTCTGTGTTCTTTGAGTACTGACATGCTAGCTCTCCCCCGGTGTCCTGCAGTAACCTTGCCTTCTTCTTTTTCTTTTTTTCTTTTTTTTTTTAAGTAAATCTTCTCAGAAAATGGAAACTCATCTTCTGTGCCGGGCTTTAGACCTAATCTCCTCCAAAAATACTTAAAAACTCCCATCTCTCCCATCTCCTGTCAGAGGTTTAAAGAAAATCCCCCCCCAATTTCTCCCTCTCTCCCTCTCCGTCGTCGTAATTTCTTCGCCCTGCACCTCTCTATCCCTTCTCTTCCTCGCGAGGTTATTTAAGGGGCTCAGGGGAATTTAGTCGCATGCACTGTCATGGCATCTTGACGTTGAGCCTCAACCTCGAAACTGAAGCACATTCTGTTCCTGATCTCAGTTCACGTCCCCGTGGATAAACCTGTCGCCTGCTGAATGTGCTTGTTTCAAAATAAATATCATCCCTCTGCCCCGAGTTGCTTGTTGAGATCTGCGGGGCAGGAAACGAGATAATATTGTTCGTTTTTGCACTAACAACACGCCATTGAACGCCGATGCTTCTGTTTTTGTTTTTGTTGATGTTGTTGTTTTTTTTCATACCATGAGGCTTCGTTAGATTGAGCCCGTTTGTGTTTGCCGTTGCAGTTACCAGTATCCCTCCATGGAGACCATTGCCGAGATGATCCCTTCCGTCCTGCAGTTTTTCAAGTGAGTTAACCCGTTTGCGTCGACGTCCCCAGGATTTGATCTGGTGCCTAAACGTGCAGCATTTCTGATCAATTATGTTCAGTAATATTTCATATAGTTACACTTTTATTAAAGAGATAACATTAAAATATGGCTGCCGGGGAAACTTATACCACTGTGCAAAACCATCATACATCAAAAGATATTTTATTACTTGTTATGGTGAGCACCTAAATGCCACAATAACCATCAGAAACCAAACTCAGCACCACGTTTAGTTTTTAATAGGATTTTTCATGCATCGTACTGTCACTTAACGCCATCTGAAATTTGGCCGCCCACTGAGGTAATATGTATATATGTATGTGTATATATACATATATATATATATATGCGCTGTATATATATTTGCGAATGGTGTATGAATGCTGTTAACTTGTTGTCTCCTTCCGTCAGCTTCCGCACCGTAATCGGAGTCGGGGTGGGAGCGGGGGCGTACATCCTCTCCAAGTTCACGGTGAGTTTATTTTTGTTGTTGGGGTTTTTTTTTGGGGGGGGGGTGCTTGCCATCATGGCAGCAGTTGTAGCAACACAAGGGATCGTTTAAAATCTGTGACATTTTATAAAGACTTAAACTGACCCACGACCCGGATCGGAGACCCGTCTCCGAGACTCGTCTCCAAGACCCGTCTCGTCCGTTTTGAAAAGCGACAACGCTGGGCTGTGTTTTTCTCCTCTTACAAAAGTTACTTCTTGCCTTTGCCCTGTCCACTGGAGCAGCAGTGTCCTATATCACTCTTAACAATAACAGTTCAAACATTAAAGGAGTCTGTTTGCCGCTTCAGCTCGCGAACCCGGACTCGGTGGAGGGTCTGGTTCTGATCAACATCGACACTAACGCCCGTGGGTGGATAGACTGGGCCGCTCAGAAGGTATGGCTGTTTATTTTCCCTCCTCCTTTCTTTCCTTCCCTTCAGGCCAGCGCTTCATTGTCTGATACACAGAAGCATTACGTTTAAATCTTGTTAGTCCAAACCCGAGTTCTCCATCATTTTAAATTAAGCCGTGGATGTGAAGCCACGTCATTGCACGTGAACTCAGGCCCAGAGCGGGTATTGATTATGTCATTGTTTAGCTTATTAAACTAATTGAATGATGAAGAGTCCTATTGATTTCTCTCTCTCTCTCTCTCTCTCTCCAGCTCAGCTCTGTGACATCCTCCCTCACAGAGCAGATCCTCTCCCACCTTTTCAGTCAGGTACCAGGACAACGATGTCAATAATGTGTTTTTAAAAGTGTATATTCACATTATGTTATGTATCTCAACCGCAAATAATAAACAAAACAACAACTAGATAAATAAAAACTACTCACCGGGTGATTTGCATCATTTTTGTTCTGGGTTTTTCTGTTTCTCCTGCAGGAGGAGCTGTCATCGAACACAGATCTAGTGCAGTTTCACAGAGACCGCATCTCCAAAGCTTCCAATCTGGTCAACGTAGAGCTGCTCTGGAAGAACTACAACAGGTGAGCGCGCACTCGCACGTGAACGCGAGTAATTCCCGCGTGCCGGAACGACCGGCCGACGTAATCCTCTCTTTTCATTCCCATCCAGTCGCAGAGACTTGAACATTGACCGCAACAGCACCTTCAAGTAAAAACCCTCTTAACTTCAATCGTCATATTTTATATATCTATTTAAATAAAAACAAAAAAACAAACGTACCTTCTCCTTCGTAATCTCTACTTTTGTGGACTTCAGGTGTCCAGTTATGTTGGTGGTGGGTGATCAAGCTCCATACGAGGACGCCGCCGTAAGTTTCAGCTGCTCTCTTGGAGCCTAAAATCTAAAAGTGCTCATAAATAGTTTTATGATTCACACCAGTACATCATACATTGACAGTTGTCAGCCATTATTCTTTTGATAGTATAAGAGATTTATCGGGGGGGGGGTTTCCCTTCTCTGGCCACCAGGTGGAGTGCAACAGCAAACTGGACCCAACAACAACCTCGTTCCTCAAGGTAACGTCGGGTTAATGTCTTTTTATTTGGTGTCTGTTTAGTGTCTCTCTCTCTCCCTCCCTCCCATTCACTCACTCATGCCCTCTGTCCCTCCACAGATGGCTGATGCCGGTGGTCTCCCCCAGCTGACCCAGGTAAAACCGCACCGGCCGTCGCTTTCCGATACTCATAACATGGGATTCAGTGCCGCAACATGCAAGATTATTCCAGTGGCGGCTGACGAATATTTTCTCAATTAGTCCATTAATCGTTTTGCCCGTGATTTAATGGAAAAGGGGGGAAAAATTTCCCAGAGCCAAAGTCTTCCTCAACTCGCCTTTTGTATTGGAGGACATTTTAACCTGCTGTTAGACTCAATATGTTCATCGCCCCCGTCCCTGAAAATCACCAAAAAAAAAAAAAAAAAGAAAGAAAAGAAAGGAAACTGATTGTTGTCAAGTCCTCGGACTTAAAACAGGAAACCGTTACCCCTGGCTGCCACATGGGGTCGCCAGATCGCGCTGTCGCCCGGTCCAGGTCCAGGCAATAGCTGGTGATGGCGCTGACAGAATGTAAAACGCCGTCTCTTATCTTTGTGTCTGCAGCCCGCCAAGCTGACCGAGGCTTTCAAGTATTTCATCCAGGGCATGGGCTACAGTAAGTCCCCGCCCGTTGAAATGGGAAAACATTTTTTTTTTTTCAACGGATAGCACGGGCATTACTGATCTCGCCGTTTCTCTCTGCTCCGCAGTGGCTTCGTCTTGCATGACCCGCCTGTCCCGCTCCCGCACCACCTCCCTCTCCTCCTCCTACTCCATGGACGGGTCCCGCTCCCGCTCCCGCACCCTGTCCCAGGGCTCGCAGGGCGGCCAGATGCCGCCCAGCCCCTCCCAGACGATGGAGGTGTCCTGCTGAAGAAGAAGAGGAGCTAGAGATGGAGAGAGATGGAGAGAGATGGAGAGAGATGGAGAGAGATGGAGAGAGAGTGCGTGAATGAGGGTGGAAAATAATGCAGGAACAAGACGAATGGGTCACTTATTTGTCACTAAACAACTCCCGTCATTCCCCACAAGAGCAGAGTAGGAACAAGGATGGAGGGAGGGAGGGAGGGAGGGAGGGAGAAGGAGAAATAGAAGGATTCCCGAGGAAGGAAGAAACCTCTCTTCCACGTATTTTGCACCACATACAGGTCCAGCCCCCCCCCCCCGCCAAACTGAAAACAGAGCGGATTGGGTCGTCACACAATGAATTTAAGAAGTGTAGGCAAGAAGAGATTAATTAAAAAAAACAAAACAAAACAAAAAAAACCAAGAGACCGGCGAGCCGTCCTGTCCTTCCCTCTACTGGAGCCTCTGTCAGCCGATAGAGCCCTTTAATTTAGACAGGGGGTGTGGCCTATAGAGGCCGCTCGCCTTTCCGTTAACCAATAGTAATAATTCTGAAAAAATGGTGTTGTTGATGCTGATGATTATGTTGTTGATGATGATATTGAAGGTAATGATGATGATGATGATGATGATGATAATGTAATAGGAAAAAAAAAAACGGTAAACACTTTTCTCTTTATTACGCAATGAGTTTAAAAATGACATAGATAAAAGAAAAAAAAACCTACTATAGCAGAGATACTTATAACAATGTGTGTCTACTACTTTTTAAGCTAGTTTTTATTGTGTTATTTTTGATTTCTTTTAATCGGATTTTATTTTCTTATTTGTAACCTGCCTCAGCACGAGGCTGAAGCTACTGATCGGTCGACCCCCCCACCCCCCCACCCCACACGGTAACAGCCAGTGAGAGCCATTATAGTGACTACTTCCTCCTTGACGTCGCCAGGTTGTTCATGTCTTCCATTTGCTCCGTCTGTGACTGACTGGTTTTTGTTTCCCCATTGGTTTTAAGGAGCAGGAAGCTTCCACTGGTCTAGGGTTGTTTCTTTTGTTTGTTTGTTTGTTTTTTGTTCTTGTTTTTGTTTTTTTTATTCTTGGACTGTTTGGAAGTTGCATGCCTGGTATCAGTCCATATGAATACTGGCTGGATAATGTTTTTCTTTTATATTCTGCTAATGAATTGCATGGAATTGAGCGCGTGTCTTTGTGAGTGTGTGTGCGTGCTTTATTTTTGTTTGTTTGTTTGTTTTTTTTGTTGTTTTTCTTTTTTTTTGCTTGGAGTGTTTGGTGAACGTGATGATCGGCAGACCCGGCGCAGACGAGGCTGTCTTAGCTTTGTAGCTAAATATTATAATTATAAATATATATATATAAATATAGCCCTCTCTCGTCTCAGCTCAGCGCAGTCCCTAGTATCCAGACTAGCGTAGCGGGGGCGCGGGGGGTTACATCACGGCTGGGCTGGGTATGGATACTGTATTCAGGCGTGGCGCGGCGCGCGGTGCTCATATCATGGGTTGTATTGTAATCCCCCATCCCAGCCCATCATGGCCTCCTCATACTAACAGCTAGCATAGCTTTAAGTTTTAAGCTTTTTTTAACAAGCGCGATGTAGCGCTCTCCTCACGCTCCCCTCGGGGCAACAAGCGGCAGTATTCAAGCAGTGGGGGTCAAGAGAGTTGTGTTTGCAAGTGGATGTTGCTACGTGTGTGTGTGTATGTGTGTCCAAGAAGGTAAATGTGAGGTGCATGGAAGCGCTTGTGTCTTGTAAGCACAATTAAATGCAGCAAGGGGGGGGCGGGGGGGCGACAAAGGCCCCGGGGTCCTGTAGAAGTTTAGTAATCGGTTTTGAGACCAACAAAAACCCTCCTGTGACTTATCAAAGACAATGAACCAGCCCATTCACTGCCACGGCACTCGGAAATAAAAAAAATTAATAAATAAAATTAAAAAAAAAAAAAATAAAAGATCTGACAGCCTCAGTTTATAAGAGGCCACCCCCCCATCTGTTTTAAGGGCCAAAAAAAAAAAAATCAACCAGTATCTGCACCTTGAGAAAAAAAAAACACATAAAAACCTTGAATTGTAGTCAAAGAGCAATTTACTGCCAAAACTAAAAGGCCCAAAAAACAAAGGAGGGATCTTTTTTGTTAAAATTCCACCGTCAGAAATGCTGTGATGTCAACTCGCGCCTTATACCCTCTGGTCACAGTGTCTCTATAACTGAATCCTGATTACTTCTAAAATGTTAATATTTCCAACAGCAGATTAACACAAAGCTCACCACTGCCCTGTGATGCGTAGCCATCGGACTGACTGTACTTTTAACCGACCCGTATCGAAACACAATCCAATACCCTTGGAGCGCACGTGGGGTTTTAAGCGCGTCACATGCATTTTGTGCTCTGACGCGGCTTTGCATCTTTTTTTCTTTTTAATAAGCTGTAACATTTTCACGAGTCAGCCGGAGGTCGTCCGTTTCTGTCGCACGCCGTCCACTGCTCCTTTTTCCAAACCTGTTTTGACGAAGCGGAGATGGATCGATGAATCTGATGACCGGGAAAGGGAAGTCATTGGTGGGCCTCGGATTTGAGCTTCGACTAGACCCGCGCTCGGGGGATGTTAACGATGGAAGTGATGATGGCGGCAGTAATCTGTTTTAAGTCATTTAACCTCTGGCTCGTGCACAGAGAAGGTTTTTTTTGAAACGTCAACAGCTGTCGCATTTGAGAAGGCAAACTGGAAACCGTGATGTTATGCAGATTTGAACTCAAGGTTGTAAATGCGTAATCCGGCGTCGAAACCGAGATGCTGCCATGTTTTAGGCGCTTGGGTCACCGTCCAGAGGGTGTAAGTGTAGAATGTAAATGGTTTTGTTCCACCCAGACTAAATTTTAAAACTCAGTCAGGCATGGGAACCTCTACCAAATAAGGGACACTGAGCTGAGCCTAGGAAATAAAATTGCCAAAAAGGAGCGGTACTTCATTGCGGAGAGCGGAGCAGGGCTGTGTGATTGTAAAAGCTCGTCCATTTTGTCTCTGTTCGTCTCTTAATTTTTACTTCAATCATATTTTTATTTCCCCTCTATTTTTTGGAATTTTCTTTTTTTTCTTTCTTTCTTTTGTTTTCTTTTGTTTTATCTCTGTGAAGTGTTAGTTAACTGTCCCATTGTGCTCACAAGTTAGTTAAACTGTGTGATAGTTCTTGTGTAACTTTTTTAGCATTAGCGCTGATAAGGGAGAATAATATAATAACAATAATAATAATAATAATTTAAAAAAAGATTAAAAAGTAAAGAGAATACAATCAAATTTACTTGTGTGGCTAATTTCTCTGTGTAACACGATGAACATCCTAAAAAGCAGACTTAAATATTAATAAAATCTTGAGAAAAATATCCTGTCTCCTGTTTTGCTTATTCAAGAGAACGATGTGTATGTTTTTTACATTTTACCTTTGTTTTGTTGATAAATACATGCACATTTCAGCACAGTACTTTTTTTTTTTAAATGACACAAACTTGTCAAATAAGGGGAAGAAAAGCCCTGTTTGTACTGATGATAAACCAATGCAATTTAACCTCCAGTCACTAGCAACTGCTCCATTGAAGTGCAGCTTCTCTATTTTTACTCCTAATAGGTTTATATATTTCCTTTTTACCCATTTTTTATGGATGCAGTATGTGTAAAATAAGTCATAATCATGCTTATCTTATAAAAATGTGTGGTAGTGCTAAACCCATCCCCGTGACGAACCTACAAAGTGCCATACAGTTCCAGTCTCGATGCAGGCAAACCTCAGTACCGTATGATACCACCCAGTGGCAGTAATGAATAAGTTATCTTTAGGCCCCGTTCAGCCTTTATGATGCACTGCATGTTTGTTCACTAGGTTTTTTTTCCAGTTGTTGACAGAGATACGGTTCTGTTCATTATCTCTCTTTGTTAAAAAATGTATCCACATTCTCACATAGCTTTTCTATTAAAAAAAAAAAAAAAAAAGGGAGGGGGAACAAAAGCACTGTTTGTTCTGGTGATAAACAACTGCAGTATAGTGTCTAGGCATTTTTGGCAGCACTGAGTGGTGCAGTGCTGCTGGAGTTGAGGAGTTAAAAAAGAAAATGTACCATTTGGTAACGAAAGGCACCGGTGCTTCACTACGTTTTCCTTTTACTCCCGATAAGTTTGTATTTTTCTCAGCAATATGAGAATAAAGTGCAGTATGTGCACTTTGAGGACATGCTTCTTGAAAAAATTGGGTCAACCTGGTACGTAACACAGTACCGTAATAGGACTAGCTTGAAGCGCCTGTGCTCCAGTGATTACCCTGTGATGCTAAAGACCACAATTTCAAAAAGAAAAAAAATTGCACTACTGTTCACCCCATGAACTCTGGTTTAATTTTGCAACACAATTTCCTCTATAAACACCATCATTTATTCCTCATTAATAAATCAAAATGTGTGATACAGAAGATATATTTTCATAATTTCATTTACACCAGTGTTGAACTATAGTTTAAATACATTGCTACTACATTTTAAGTTTTTGATCAAACTTAAACTAATCCCCTAACTCTTTACCCGTCTTATAGTTTACCTCCAAACATCCTAACCAGAACCTGTTGTTTTACTTGCCTAAAGGTAAAACTGTGTTGTAATATTTGTGCACACTGTGCTAAGAAAATGACTAACAAACCTACATGAATCCAGTCTCCAGTGAATGCAATCTTCATTGATTTTATATAAAGAAGTGATTATATCTAGTCCCTGTTCAGGTTTAGTACTGGAGACTTGGTTTCTCCTTGGCAGTTCAAACTGCTTTGATTCTGAAGAACAACAAGCAGAAGAGTTTCATTTACTCTCAAAGATTATGTGAAAACAATTCATACTGTAAGCAAATGAGAGTTGTCTCTTACACTTTGATTATCATTATAATGTAGTTCTCAAAAAATATAAACATTCAGCGAATACAAACTAAATTACATCAATGATCCCTATAATGTCAATCGACAAAATAAATACATTTTACAAAGTGTTATTAGGTCAGTGTTCAACAACAGTGTATTGTCAGTACAGTACCATTACTTTTTCATCGTCATTTGAAAAATTATGAATAAATAAAAGGATCACGTAAATGGATCCAAAACCAAAATATTGAAAAAGATTACAAAAAAGGGACCAGCAAACCTTTAAAATGACAGAATATAGAGAGTATATACTGTATATGTTGCTAAAATATAAAACGTTCAAAAAATGTATGCATCATTAATAATAAGCCTTATTGATCAGCTATCAAGTGATCCCTACTCGCTAGATGCCACTAAATCCTACGCACTGGTCCTTTAAAAACCCACAGCAAGCTGGAATTCAGCTGTGTTTCTAAGCTCCCGAAAGCCTGTGGCTGGCAATATCTTCCCTCACAACATGGTTTGCTTGATTGCAAGCTTGATTGTTTTGTTCACTTCCTGAATAGCGGCCTTCTAAAAAATTGACGTATGGTGTAAAAAATCTTTGAGAAAAAGCCCCACAGAGAGAAGTGTGTATCTACTGTATAGACATGAGGCAGGCCCAGAGATTCAAGACACCTGAGTTCACTGAATATATCAAAGGTGGGATGGCTGTTGAGCTGGTGGAGCCTCAGAGGGTCTCTGAAGCAAATATGAGCCACTGATGTGGTCAAAATGACTACAATTGGCAGAAGACAGTCTGGTGGAGCCAGGAAGTAGACATGATTCTTCTTCACTCTTACATTTCCACCTATGTCTCTGGCTCTGCCTACCTTGTTTATGGCCTTGCTGATGTTTTCCTTGAAAAGCAGCCACACTTTTAACCTCTCTCTAATGCCTGTTTCAAATCTGGTGACTGAATCGCTGTGGGGCTCCTTGATTTGTTGTGCACAGTGTGTAATCTGATCACAGTAGAGCTCAACAGACTGGAGAGACTTTTGCAGATCTTCCAGAGCTTGATCGATGCAGTTTGGATCCTGAGGCCTGGCTTCCAGGGTTAAAGATGCAAAAGCACGGTTGTAGTATGCAATTGCTGCCCAAAAGGGGTCTTCCTGTATGGCTTTAGTGTACATCTTGATACTTCCTGCAAGATTTTTCCCGGCACGTAGCTCATTGCCAAAGGCAATGTAGTGGTACAAGCTTGATAAGGGTGATTCTCGGTGTCTAAGTTTCTGCCTGGCTCTGTCCAGGTCTCTACTCAGTCTGGTTTTCAGCTCTGCGATGGAGTCGTTCTCATTGAAGTTTGTTAGTAGCCACACTCCCCAGAAATCATTCAGTGCAGTCAAATCTGAATCTGCCGGCTTGTTGTCACTGCTTTTGTACACGTCATTGAGTGTGTCCAGATACTGACTGAAGAGCTCTTCCTTCTTCTTTATGTTTGGGATGTCGCTCCTTAAGTAGCGGGCTAGTTCTTCAGCCACCAAGCTGTCTCTGAATTCTTTAGCCATCTTTATGCTTGACTTGGAGTTTTCAGTCAAAATATGTGTCAGCATCTCAGAAATATCTTTAGATCCTTCTTTGCTGTAGCTTTTTTGATATAACCTCAGTTGCATCACAAAAAGATATTGATAATGTGGAGAGGCTTCTGTTATATTTCTCAGTAAAGACAGAGGTTCATTTTTCAATAACTGCAGTTTCAGTAGTATAGGTAGCTGGCTGGAGCAGACAATGAGCTGAGTAGATCCAGGAGATCCTTGTCTCCCAGTGCGTCCAAATGCCTGCGCCTCCACACGAGCATTCTTGGGCAGGAAGGTCTGCACAACAAACAAACCTCCAGCCCTCTTCACTTCGTTAGAAACCTTAAGGTCTGTACCACGACCTGCAAGGTTTGTTGCTATGATGACATCTCCAGCCTGAAGCTCTTTGAAGACTTCAGAATTGTCCATGTTGTTGCTTATGTAAAGCTTTTGGGTTTTAACGTCATATCTCAAAGCATGATACAGAGTCTTTGCTTGCTTGATGGTCTCACAGATGACCAACACAGCTCTGCCCTCCCTACATAGAGTAGTGTTGGTTTGTGCTTTGACAACATCACAGATTTTTTTAATCCATTCTTTTTCATCCTCTACAATCACTCCTTCAACCTCAAACAGCTTTCTGCGTTTGAATGAAGGTATCTGACAGGTCTTGATACCTTTATAGATTTTCTGCAAGGTCTCGGTCTCGGCTTGTCGGCCAAGAGTCCCAGACATTCCATAGATCTGATCTCCATACTTTTGAAGGAGGCCAACGTTGGACATGTAGTTTGTGATGACTGTCATGTCACTCAGCTTGGATTTGTGTTTCATTTGCAGAAACTGCTGTAGTCCATCTGACAGTGTCATGAAGTTTTCAACAACACCTGTGCTACTGTAGTCGACTGGGACTATTCCGTGTTCCTCCAAAGTATATTCACGATCCTTTGTCATGGTTTGTGCTTTGAATGCATTTTTAATCCAAACATTTAGTTTAGATTTGACCAGATCTGAGAGGAAGCCTGGGACGTTGCAGCTACTTTTAACTTTGCTCGGTTCACATGGTGTGAAATGCAAAGCATTTTTTATTTCTGTTTCTGCAGCACTGAACACACTCTTGTCATCGGAATACATGAACTGACAGAAGCCTCCGTTGATTAAAAGCAGTGGTACTCTTTGCCTCCCCCCATTTTCTCTTTGCAGCTCTTTCTTAAATTCAACTATGGCTCCATTATTGTTTATGCAGTGCAGAGCAAACTGGCATGATGGGAATTTCCTCTCTATTGTCTTAAAGAACACAGCCAGCTGGTTAGCAGTGACATTTGCGGTTTTCTCAGTTAAAAGGCTCAGGTTCCTTCTAAGGTCCCTGACTGAACCTTTTGCCAGAACACCTGTGTCCTCGGCTATTTGAAGGACAGTGAACTCGTCAACATCATTCCCTGTTGCTATGCATTGAAGCACGACTTGATGAAAGGGGTATTTTCGCCCCACAGTTGTCATTTTCCCAATCTTACTGTACTGATTAACAGTGACCCATATGAGTGCAAACAGGGGATTGAGATGATGCAAAGCAGGCATTTCACTACTTAAATAGACCGTATGATCACCCTTATCCAGCATCAATGAGTCCACTTCATCCACAATCGCGCACTGGAATTTCCTTTGCTGAAATATTTCCATCCTTCCGAAGTGGTGCATGAGCCAGCCTCCAGCAAAGTCTTGCACAGTACCATAAACAACTTGAGACTGATAGCACCTTTTTAAGTCACCTTGGTCGAATTTGTTGGTGTTGCAGTCTACGCTGATTTTCAAAATGTCATAAAATATTTTCCACTCTTTTAAATCTCTTTCTGCCAGAACTGATGAGCTGGACATAATATCTACTTTTTTCTCCTCTCATAGCTCGAAATGCTGCAAACATTGCCACGACACACGACTTTCCCTCCCCAGTGCCAACCTGGATTAGACGCCCCGTTTCGGAAAGAGCCAAAAGACACCAGCTCACCATCTGTGTCAGTCGCGGTCTGAAGTAGGTTTTTTCTGCTGCTTTACAGATCCTGAGCAAGTCTTTTTTCAAGCCACTCAGCTGTGATCCATTATTGTGTGAGGTAAGATCTTTATCAACTGATGAGACAATGTCCCTCACCTCAGCTAAAAGATTTTCATCAATTTGGTTTAACTTTTGCTGGTGGATTTCCTCAATAATTTCATCCAGTTTCCTTTCTCTGTTGACGGCTAAATATTCCCTTAGGTATTCATCCGTGACATTCTTGTCTTGGACCAACTCGACAAGTGTCTTTCCTGTTTCCTGACATCTCCAACTGGGTGTGATATAATTAATCTCTATACAGTGCAACATTTCCAACATCCATGAGAGGAGGTGCGATCTGTCAGTTGTTGATGTTGACTCAAATCGATTCAGAAGAGCATCAAACAGGTTGGTAGCGTCGGTTGGGCTCCATTTGATACTTTTAACCAGCCCTTTCAGCTTGTCGAGGAGAAGCTCTTCTCCTGTGTCAGCATCAGCCATTATTTCAGAAAAGCTCTCAAATCTGGCCAAAACAGAAGTGGAGGAAATTAGGATTTTGAGAGTCTCTCATCTTCTGCACACTTTTAAGAAGCTGTTATTCAATAATATTGAGATAATAATCTGTTTACTTACAGCATCGAAATCAAATATTGATGTGAATGAATGTGTTCTTTTTTTAAATGTTGGCAGCAGCACATTTTTGTAATTTGAATTCGACAGGTTATTCTCTACACTGAACAGTATCATTACTCTTACAATGAAATATTAATAATTATGCATAAAAAATAATTATTCATTGCAGTGTGTAGCTTAACTCTTGTTATCAGTGCATTTAATATATTTTGGCATTAGTCTGATACTCACCCCTTGACAAGATGAAATAAGTGAGTGATACATTCCCTTTGGACACCTGAGCGATCTGCAGCAAGAACCTTCTATTTTCTTTTTTATACTCTTTTTGTTTGTTGTTTTTTTAATCCCCAAACTTACCCGGGCAACGCCCAGAGAGAATTTTTTGCCATACTTTCGATTTATTTGTTTGGACTTCAAATCAAGCTGACTTCCTGTAACTCCCCTTCAGATGTCCTACCATTATTATGAATCCCATATTTACTGACCACAAGTTTGTTTCTGTTCTTTTTGTAAAGCACTGTTCATCAATATAATATTAACAGTAATAGCAGATAAACACACACACACACTAAGTGACCCTGAAGATTGTCAGAAGGCAGAATAAAGGAACTACCCTCAATACAGTTTGTATAACTTGTGCTCGTAAGTTTTGGAGGTGAACCGAAAAATGTAAATGCTAACGATTTTACAGCCCATCCTTCTATAATACCTCCACCCTTTCTGCACTCACTGCTCTCTGTCTTTGAAGGAAGGGACTTTTTGAGATTACAGCCCTAAATAGAAGATGTTGTGAGAAGGTCTGATTGCTAAAGTTACGACAGCCTTTGAAAACTATCAAAAGAAATACCCCTACGTGAAAAAGTCCCACTTTAGTTTTCCTTTCGATTCTGTGAAGTTGCGACTTCTTGGAAACTTGTACCGAGGTCAGCTCGAGGATTGTTGAAACAATCCCACACTGTGTGCGCACGTCCGACAATTGACATTTTCATGTAGATTTCCAACGGTTTTTGGTAAAGGTTTGTTTTCCACAGGCTTCGGCATAGTTTTGTGACAGAAATCGCTCCAACATTCCTCTGCATGATTTTAGGGGTTGATTTTATTCCAAATCAATGAAAAAAGTTTTTAATAACACTCTTAGCCTCAGTTATTTGAACATGTGGAAATTTTTTACAGTATCATTAATTCTTCACATGGCATAGAAATCCAAAAATTATCTCAAAGAATTCAGTGTGTATCATTTAGTTAAAGCCTTTAAATTCATTGCCAGGTACAGTTTTGATGAGTCATTGTAACCAGTAACTGGAAGAGAATACATTTTAAAGGAAACGCCGAACCTGTTACTGACCCAGAAACATACAGGTGAGTCTCATGGAGTCAGAAAGTACGGTCTTCAAAGAGCTTCTGCCATCTGCTGGACAAAGAATGATAATACATTGTCAATACAGACAGTTTCCATGCTACTCTTAATCACTCATTCGGGGCTGGAGCTTGTTATAAAGCCAGGATTGTCTGCAATAACTATTACTCTTTAAAAAACAAAGAAACAAACAAAATCCTCCCCCTGTCATTAGAATACTTTTTTTGTTGTTGTTTTTGCTTTGAGTATGAATATTTATTCAAAATAATGAGAGACAAAGTGGCAACTTTTAAATGTCATGTTGGATGCGGTGAGGATTTGGTCTTTGAAGCAAAGACACGCAGTCGCTTTTCGGGCTTTTTAGCGTCTGCGCTGTTTATTCTGCGCCTGATTTATTTATTCAACTGATTTATATAGCGCCGAGTCATACCAGAGGTTATTCATCAGACAAGTGTATTGTTGCACACTAATTGACTAATAAAATGTCAATCGTAGTGTCCGACTGTGTTTGTTTTCATGTTCACAAGCTTCCTCAACCTGTCAACATGGAGTTCCTGCATGTCAACACACCTGGGCCACACAACAGGGCGGGGACAACAGGGCGGGGTCAACAGGGCGGGGTCAACCGGGCGGGGTCAACCGGTCGGTTGGCATTGATGTGAAGACATGGGGGGGGGGGGGCTGTGTCAAGCCAAAGTAATCGGCGAAATACCGGAAATTACATGTTTTATTTCAAAATAATAGTGAAAATATTCAGGTATTAATAAATGGTTAAAATCTGTAGTCAAACAACGATAACAGCCTCATTTAGGCCACAACCAACATCTTCACTGACACATTAAATTGGAGCCCAGAACTTTCAAGATCTCCAGTTGAGTAATTGTGGTTTGGTGGTAAATGATGAGGAAAGACCAGTGGTAGTTGTTCACTGGTTTCTGACTGAATGGCCTCTGGGAAATTAACCACTTATAATTTTAGCGTCCGCGCTGTCGATTTAGTTTTATTCATTAGTGGTGACGTTTACATTATATGAGGAATCAATACATTTGATCATTTGTTCAATCTTAATTTTCTTGTCTCTGGGCTTCTTGTGTAAACCACTGCACTTTGTAGATATTCTGAATTATCGGATTAATGTAGAAAATGCAAATGACGGATGACTGTTTTCAGTACCTGCCTACGTACGTTGATGCTCTGGTTAAGACCCTTGAATATCCTCAGTGGTTTACCCTGTAAAGATGCCAGTTTTAAGTCCCATCAGTATAACACAGCATAGCGAGCATAGATGGAAAATTGAGGCTGTGCACGCGTAAACTCGCCTCCTGTTTTGAAAAGCTGCTTCCCGGATGTCCAGGTGTTAACCACTGCAGACTTGGCACAGGTGCGTCAAGGCGGAGATAACTACCACGGCGCGTCCCGCGGGCGCACGGACAAGTAACGTAACCATTCACCGGATAAGTCTGGGCCGTGGGAAAATCAGTGTGGTTTCAATTCATGATTAAAATAAATCTTCTCTGATCATGAGAGGAGACACAGCTACGGTGGGTCCGGGTTCGGTTTAACTCAAATCCTGAATGATTATCGATCAGCGACTTTTCGGGCAGAAGAGGGACGAGTTGCTTTTTCTCGGTGTTTGAAACATATTTTTCTTAGGGTGAATTTTTCTCCCACTTTCCAAACGTTTACCAGGAGAACGGCGAGGAGCAGGGCGACCACGGAGCGTGCGCAGAGGCGACAGGAGCCGCGTCCGGGGAAAGACGACCCGTGAGTGCGTTTTTAAAACTGGGTCACCGGTAGAAAAAGACGTGGGCTTTTTAACGGGGGCTTGTGTTGGGAGTCTTCAACCCTCAAACACTGCGGTCCGCGCGTAACTTCCATCCTCTTGGTGCATATTTCACATTTTATCCTCCAACAAGTAAACGACCTAACCAGTCCAGGACATGTGGGACGGTGTATTTCCCTGTACCTCTGGGACACTGTTTATTGGCACCTGTGACTGGCAGGTCATTTTTTTTCCCCAAGGTAAACAGACTGGGAAGCCAGAGCCAGATTATCATGTTTTCAGCTCTTCTGAATGTGTCTGCGTTTTCGCACAGGCACAGAAAAGAAAGAATCGGCAGTTTGAATTGAGCAATTGTGGATTTTCTGTGCTTTCTTAGATTTAGATTCAATGGAAAGCATCAAAAGTACTCATTCTGAAAAACAGACCCCTTCGCAGGTCATTTTCATATTCAAAACAAATGCTTTGAATATTAAACGAGTGTTTTATTGTAAAATAATACAAAACTAGCTGCACACTGGAGTTAGAGGTTCGTTAACACATTCAACCCAACACAAGTCTTATCCAGGCACTGAGAGTCTGTTTGATATACTTAACTTGTGAGTTATGCGCAATGTGCTATGATTAAAAACAAAAACAAAAACAAAAAAACTGCAAAACAAAAAAACAATTTCAAGCCAAATTTATAAACCAAAAACCTGTAGTTTGCTTTGTTTTTGGAACATTGTAATAGGACCCTGAATTTGAAAAGTATTAAAGGTAATTTTACCGCAATTGAAAACTATTCTTTTGATCACAGTGCGACTCCAGCAACATGTTTTTTTGTGTTGTTTTTGCTTGTGCCTGATAAGCTCCCTGACAGCAAACTGCGTCTTTTTCTTTTTTTTTTTTTTTTTTTTACAGAGGACTGTGTCGCTACAAAATATGCTGAAAAAAGTCTCCCAAAACCCTTTTTATAATCAATACAAGGTGAGTGGCCACACACACACACACACACACACACACACACACACACACACACACACACACACACTCGTGGTACAGAATTAGGGGTTGTCACATACAGTATATCAACTCTGTTTTTACATCGCAAACACACAACACGCAAACCTACTAAGCCCAGGTACTGCGTTCTACTGCGTTCTACTGCATTCCTGACCCTCCCTTCCAGTTTGAGGATGAAAACTGAAAAAAGGATTCGCATCAGTTGGCTCCCCTATGATGATTAAAATCATTTTATTTTCCTCCATCTCTCTCCTCCTCAGACTCTTGGTTCATCACCCTTGGATTCAAGTGGATCATCTGTGAACGAGTCCCGGAGCAGACAGGTTAGAAGCCGCTGGTAACAGCAGCTTTCGGCTCGGCTTCTACATAAACAGTGCATGCAGCTGGGGATCTGATGAATAGCAACACGCCACCTGCGTATTACCGAGTGTATTTTTAGGACACTCCCAGTTATGTTGTCTTTCTTTTTTAAACACAGCGGTAAAAGCACACAAACAAATTCTTGTTTGCTGGAGAAGGAGCATTGAGCCTATAAATGCCTGAAACGCAGAGCGCTATCACATTTTAGTTTCCATCTCTAACAAGTGAAATGCAACGTTCTTATCACACACTGACAGGGAATGCACGAAACACATGAAGTGTGACGTTTCCCACGCCTCACTCGAACTTTTTTGTTTTGTTTTGTTTTGTTTCGGCACTGACATTTAATCCGCAGGTTGGTGAATTCCTCAGCGATCTCTCAGCCGATTCGACAGGTGTGACGGACAACCACCAGCTGCACTCAGGACAGGTGGGGTTCAGTGCCGGCAGAGCATGCACGAGTGACAAATGGTGCAGCTTGAGAAGTTAAAACCGATTGTTAGCTGAAATGACTCGAATCCGCCATATGAAATGGATTGTTAATGGTCCTGCTCATATTTAAAATAACACATCTCTCCCTTTCACACTGTGAACACACCTGCAGCACAGGTTAAATCCACACCCTTTGTCTTGTTTTTTTGTTTGATTTACAATTCAATCAAACTTAAATGTTATCATGAAATCTTTGCAATGTGTAGGTGTTTTTGTGTGAGCAGATTTCCTGGACCGGACTTTTCTATTAATACATCAGTTCATTGTCAGCATGTGAAAGGACACTAAAAACAGCACCATCAGGAATTAAGATGCTATTTTTAAAAAATACCATCTTAATTCCTTTGTTATACAGTTTTTGGTTGTTACCTGCTCTCAAATTTTGGCCAGCAAATAAAAGCCGACATAGGTATTCTATAGGGACAAAGAAATTAAAATAAAGAGTAATAATCAGGCTCTGTTGTAGCATTTATACCTCTGCCAGTGTTACCAAATTGTCATGGAAAGTCATTGCACGTATTATTTTGATGGGTAGGAACATTAAATTTTTGTGTACTGGTCCTTAAGCCAAAACTTAAATTTCTGTTTGCTGCGTCACTTTCTTTTTTTTCAGAATGGAGACCAGGAAATGCTTAATTTAAGCCCTCAGGTTTGTTTTTAAATTCCAGCTTAACCCAGTTTGAGAAATCTGTCAACAGTCCAAATCAAATCTAACACCTCTTCCCTTTCTGTCTCATTTCACTTTCTTTGTTTCTCAGATTGGAGTCAATGGGGATTTGGCCAGAAGGAACCCGTTTCATGTGAATTGTTTGGTACGTACTGTACAGGGATTTCTGTTTTAAAACCAGACCAAAACATTACCTTAGCTTCTCCCTTATTCCTTTTTTGGGCTTGTCCCTAATGGCCTTATGTTCTTTCACCAGGAATCGTTCAGCAAAGGTCACGTAACGGAGGATGTAGGAATGGAAACTTCAGAAGAAGTACACCTCGACGGCATCTTTGTCCCTCCACCTGAATTTCAGAGCTCGCCTCTGGATCTTGAGCCCGAAACTCAGACTCTGGAAAATGGTGACACGTTTTCTGAGCCTCAGAAGGACCTTTTTCAGACCCTTACCCAAAACTGCATGCAAGACCTATTCCATACATCGACATTGCCCCAAAACGTGTCTGCCACCAGTCATTTTCATGATGAGACCCTGGAGGCACCAGACTTATTTAAAGCAAGTCCCCCTCTTACACGGAACCTATTGCAGTCAAAAAAATCTGACCTCTTTAAAGTTGAAGATCTTTTCCAAGGAGAGGATCTAGTCCGCACAGCACATGCTAAGGAGGCGAACCTCATCGACAAATCTCCCAGCATTTTTGTGGACCCATTGGAGTCTCCTTCAAACAAGGACGGTGATCTGTTCCAGTCTTCACAACCCACCGTGGTGAGCCCCTTTTACACTGCTTCCAGCAATCAAGCAGATTTGTTTCAAGCCGTTCCAACTGGGGAACTCTTCCCCGTCAAGAAAAACAAACAAGATTCCTCTACAAAAGAGAATGGCCTTTTTGGCATATCTTCTAAGGAAAATATGGATGTCTTTTCATCTTCATCTACAAACACAGACAACCCATTCCATGACATCTCAAGTTTGGAAGACCCACTGGGTACTACTCAATCGAAACAGTTCAACCCTTTCCAAGACGTTTTGAATCGGACTCCAGACATCTTCCAACCACTTCCCTCAAAGACTAACAGCAGGGGTGTATTTGAGACAACCTCAACTGATACTGCCTCTAAGGCTGCATACTCTCCACCTTCACTAAACAGTGTGCCAGGATTGAAGCTGGATGTGTCATCTCCATCAGATCTCTTGCGATCAACGCCATCAGAATCTCTTCCAGCCATCCAACCAAAGTTTCCCAGCGAGCCACGCAATATTTTCTCGATGACTCCTCAGGGAACCAGACATGATATTCTCCAGCCGACGCCTTTCAGTCAGGCCAGTAATCTGTCTGTGTCACCCAGCCAGTCTCCATCTGAAATGAGTCATGTACGTAACAGATGCCATTCGATACGTAACCAGCCATAAAAATTAAATTTAAATACTCATACATTGTACTTAAAGTGTTGGTCCTTTTAGAGTCCCCCTGTACTGAGAGATGAGTCTGGTGGACAAATTGCTTTAAGACATATTCTGATTTATATAACGTTCGCTTCATACTTTCTCTTAAAATCAAACTTGCAGTTGCCGACCTTTAAGCGTCCACCAAGGCCACTTCCTCGAACTAGACCACCAAGGAAAGAAAAGCCACCAAAACCAGAAAAGCCACCCACACCAGCAAAACCTGTATGGAAAGAACACAGTTTAACATAATCCTACTGATTACCTTCTTGTTTAACTCAATAATTACCTTGCCACTGCATCTAAAGTGCTATTACTAATCATTTTTGTCTCTTTTGGATTGTTTGCAGATTGAACCTGAGCCAGCTATACCAAAAACATCTCCTAAACCGGCGGTCAGAGCGCTACCAAAGCCAGTTATTCGCCACAAACCAACAACTCCGGTACGCATCATGTTCATAGGTGACCTTATTAGCATCCCAAATTAGCATTCGCAACAGTATGTTTGAGAATATTAGTGTAAATATCTAATTAGAAACGATTTAAATGTGCATTTGTATAAAGTGTGCGTGTAGCTATCAAGATTAGCTGTGGACAGGAAGCAATTTTCGGGTGTGAGTGTTTTTAAGTATCTCTCTTTTTACAGGAAGGTAAATCAGTGGACCCTGAGAACTATGCTGTCTTTGAGGATATTCTGCTTATTGGACAGGTGTGTTTTACATAATGGAAAAAAGTGATTTTGACTAATAGAAATAAGTGAATAAATGTATGGAATGTATAGAAAACTTACCAGGAACAAAAGTAAGGATTGAGAATTATAGAAATACAATTGTCTCTGTTTTATTAAAATCTCATGCAGGAAAGGTGTGTGGAAGACTGGCCTGAGGACAGTCCTGAGCTTAACCCTGACTTCAAAGCAGTAAGAAAACATTATCAAGATTTAGGTAGCATTTATTCTCACTAATAGGCCGACATGCTACCTTGACCTCTCAGCATGTCTCCTATGCAAATGTCAAAGACATCTCACAAGGTTTTTTGTTTTGTTTTTTTTTTCCTTTTAAGTCTGGAAAATTAAGACTGCGGCGAGAGTCACTGAAGGTAAGCGACAGGTAATTCTTCAAGTTAGAACTGTACGCATTTAAGGGGAAAAGAGCAGATAAAAGAAAAGCAAAAAAAAAACATCTCATAGGTGAAGACGGACTCCGATGGAGGAAGCTGCGAGGAGCAGGATGGCTCTGGAAGCCAGAGCAAGGTACCATCTGACAATATTAACTAATCGGTCACTATTAGAGATTCTCTGGTTGCCATTAATATATTTTTCCAGAATATAGTTTAACGTCTTTGTGCAAAAATTCATTGCAGAGAAAGAACAAGAAATTCAGAAGGATCCTACTCTCCAGAAGAGGCTCACAGGTACAACAAGTAATGCTAAATACCTGCTTTGTTTGAGGGTGCACTTTTGTCAAAACAACGGTAATAGTATTTTACTTTATAGGATAAGTTTCCTGATGACACAAAGGAGGGGAGAGGCAGGGCTCTACCCATGCCTCTTAAATCATCAAAGGTAACGCTCACGGAATCTGGGATAAAACTTAAATCTTAACTTGTCCCTACTTATATGTATCTGTCATTAGAAGATAACACACTGCAGTATTAAAAGTGTTATGTGTGATTGCACCTAAGGGACTAAGGGGAAGTAAGGTTTATAACGGTGAGTTCACTGCATAGGAAGATTGTGATGTTGTGCAAATGCAGTCGAAGGAAAGGCACAAACAAATAAAGGCAACGTAAATTAGTGTTAAAAACGATTCATTTGGAGTTAAAAACATTGGATTTCTTTAAAATGTGGAGGATAAACTCAGTTGTTTTTTCTTCTTGAACTGCTACGACTCTACATCTCTGATTCCAAATAAAGCAGACGGAGAACTGGACCTGCTAAAAGTTCAGCAACGATCTTAAGACAAATCAACTGCCGCTTGCTGTGCTGTCAAAGCCAATTAGAGACTTGATCCAGAAGGAAAATCTTCTCAGATGAATCAAAGCGAAAATTATTGCTGCATTTGACTGAACATGGCTCAGTTTAAAAGTAAGCGCTTCTGTTTCTCAGGAGAATCTTTCAGAAATACACATGGCTGCAGGAGAGACAGAAGAGGGGGAGCAGAATAGGATGGACTACAAAGTATGATAATTTATTTTATTTATAAAATCTGTGTTTCTTTAGTGAACATGAAAAGGGTTAGTAAACCTGTGGTGGTTCCGTAATGTCTCCTTCTTTCTCCAGATGAAACCTCTGAAGACCAAAGTGAAACAGCTGCTAAGAAGGGCCTCCACTACTTCCTCCGTGCCAGAGGGAAACCACACCAATGAACTACCTCAAGAATCAAAGGTGAGTTATCTTAAGTAAAAGTGCACGACCTCACTGAAGCACACTTAGTTCCCCCTATAGTCCTTCTACTCAATCTGCCATAGGGGTTTCCTCCAAGCGGCCTGGCACATTCCAGCCGTGCTACACCGTGTCATACATGTGACTACTTCAGAGCTGCGGTGCCTATAACTTTTTCTCTGTAAAATCCACAATAGGATGACGACCTCAATAAGAAAAGCATCGGCAAGAAAAACTCGATCATACGACGATGGTCAGAGGTAAAGTACCTGCCGGCTGTTTGTCAAAAACAAATTCAATCCTGTAGAGGATGAGATGAACATTTTCTTTCCGAACCTTGATTTCAGTTTTCAACAATGGTCTTTAACATTAGCAGCTCAAATTCTACCTACGGTGCTTCTGTTTTTGCATTTCCAAGTACTGGGGAAAAATGCAGAAAGCGCATTAATCCATATCCCAATGTCGACGCTGTGAAAGGAAAGACAGATTTTTATTTCTGACCAAAGATTCACAGTCTTTATAGTTTTTGCCTTCGCTTCCTTTAAGACAAACGTTCCTGAGCAGTTTGCATGTAACATTTTTTTTATGCATTGCCTATTTATTTTTTTTATTTTTTTTCATAACAGGGGACAGTGGTGGATGACAGCACTGGTGAAGAGGAGGATGGAGGGGAAGCCCAGCATGAAGAGGTGAAACAGTCATTGATTTTCATGCTTTACATCCTAATATTAAATAGCCAAGACAGCAGCCCATGGTGTTGTCATGATTGACGGCATGATGACAGTTCAGCCTGAAGAAGTTATAAAATGAAGCATCTCTATTTCTTTTTTCTTTTTTAATATTCTGTGTGTGGATTCAAAGACTCTGTGTTACATTTTTTGAGCATTTAAAGGAGATTCTCTGGATACTTCTGTCATTCATTCATTTTTATTTTTACAAATCTCCTCTTTTTCTCTCTCCAGAAGAGAAAAAACAGGGTGAAAATTAAGTTTGTGCCCCACAGAGGATTCGCCATCACTGTAGAAAAGGTAGTGGACATCCACATTTCACCGCTTCGTATATATGAAAACCCTGATGTATGTGTGTCACCTTAAAAACCTCTTTTTTTTTTTTTTTTCTCCAGACTGATGATAAACCGAAGGGAGCACACGGATATACGCCTCGTAAAGGCTCAAAGGTCAATTTAAATAATGGATCGGTACAGTGTGTGCTCTGCTCTTACTCTTGTGTTGTATTTGTGTTATGTGTTATGAGGAAGTCTATGCAGAGTAACATGCTTGGAATTTTTTTTTCTTCATTTCTTTTTCCTTTTTGTTCCCTCAGGATAAATCACAAGACGAGGTCTTAGGTGCACATGGCTACACGCCTCGTAAAAAGTCACAGGTAACGGTCAGCTTCAGTTCAGCGAAATCAACATTTAAACACTGCGTGAGATAATGTCTAATTTACTCCCTCATTGTCTCACATAGGATGATTCTTTTGAGGATGTAGATGATATGAAAGGCCACAATCTTCAGACAACTGGAAAGGTACTATGTTTCTTTTTTACCATTATATCAATTGCTGTTTGACATCGCATTTCTATTGTGAATATAGCAAGTTGCTCACTTCCACCAATTTGCTTGAAAAGTAACTAATATTCAATATTTTCTGCCAAGAAAAAGTGCTTAGATATTTTTGAAACTGGACATTTTGTACTCACTTCTCTATTTCAGCAGGGTTTTCATTGTACCTGTGTAACTTTCCTGTTTGTGACTTTCCTACAAGTAATAACAGTTTCTTTTTAATGTGCTGCTTAGGCAGCTTTCATGGATGACAAGCACTTACTGAAAACACACCTTTCTCCTGGACTCTATGGAGATGAAGATGCTTATGGAATGGACGACTGCAAACCTGTAACTTTCTTTGCTCGTAGTTCTCAAGTTTCTCACTGAACATTTTGTTACCTTTTTCACTTAATTTGCTTTTTTTCCCCCTCTCATCAATAGAAGAAACCAACAAAGATAAAACTGCTGCACATTCCCCGAAGCTCTAAGGTAAATGTGATTTTTTTGTCATGCAGTGGTAGATGTTAGATGCTTTCTTTTCCCCCACTAATTCGTCTGAATGTTGCTGTGAATCAGGAGGACAGGCAGGATGACAAAAGTCCCCAGAAAAAGAAGAGCAGCTTCTCAGCAGAGGATTTAGATGATGGAGAGCTAAACTGGATGGAGGACTGCAAACAGGTATTTTCTAACAATTTTATGATTTTTACTTTGAAATGATACTAGTTAAATCACGATTTGTTTTTTTACATTAGAAAAACTCCAGACATAAAGGACCTAATCCTGTTCCACGCAAATATAAGACCGCCTACGATACAACTGGAGAGACTGAATCGATCGGATGCAGTCACCACATTCCTCAGCAGGCATCCAATGTATGTTTAACGCTGGTTTAATATACAATTATTGTTTTTTGTTTTTTTTATTGTATACTTCAGCCACACCTTTTTTTTTTAACACTGGTTTCGGCCTGATTTCTGTCATATATTCCTGCAGGATGCCTTTGCTGAAGGTGAAATTAACGGAAACAATTTCATGAGTCCAGGAGAGATTTATGACAGCGAACAAGATGAACTAGAAACCTGCAAACCGGTATTCTTGTTAACTGTTCACTTCCCCTGCTTCCTTTTTTGCATTAAGATTTTACTAATAAGTGTTTTGTTTTTTTGTTTTGTTTTTTTTTTCAACAGAAAAAGTCATCGAAACTCAAAGGCCTCAGAAAACACAAGAATAAGGTTAGGTCAGATTTCTGATCAGGAGGAGGGATGGATTTTGCTGTTATTGCTTGGCCGATGAATGAGAATGATGAGAATGATAACGAGAATAACGAGAATGATGTGCTGAATTTTTAATTTTCCCTTTTGTCTTGGCAGAGCAAAGCCATGCACCAGGAGTTTGAGGACCCGCCAGGAGCAACATCTAGCGACTTCTTCTCAGAGGCTGCTAGAGTAAGTTCACACCCCTTGAAGTGGAAAACACTGCGAGTTATTTAAATGATCAGTCAACTTGCGGCTTACTTAGCTAAACCTAGGCAGTGACTTCCATCAGAATGATGTGTCTTTGATCCTTAGATAAACTTCTTCATCTTTCGCTCAAACCGGTTTGTATTATTGTCTTAATAAATGACCCAGTTTTCAGTTTTACGCAATCCCCAGCTTTACTTCCTTCACCTAAATCATATGACGGTAGCTCGCGATGTAGCACACCGTTCGAGCTAGTTCGACTTGACTGATAATGTGTCCTGTGTCGGTCTCTAATTTTTCCAGTATCATTTAGGATTAAATGGAAAAAACTTCGTCTGAACAATTCCTGTGCACAAAAGGTCGTCATGCCTTATTTACACAAGCTGCACATTGTTGAATCCAACTGGTGATTGAGATACGATTATGAAATGTTGTTGTTTTCCACTGTTATCTTCGCCTCTATGCATCCTGATGGGACACATTCCTTTTGCATGTGACTTGGCCTGTTCAGCAACCTAAAATAGATACCAGTCAACAAAACAAGTGCAGTGGCAGGTTTTGATGACTAATCTGTGTGAAAATAGTAAAACAGGTAGCAAAGACCTACTGACATCCTCACTGGCTTGTTTTCCTTACATTCGCTCTTTCCCCCACCCCTCATTCAGGCGGAGTGGCTGGCTGCCCAGAAGGATGAGCGTGCTATGGCTGGTTTGGAGAATGGAGATGAGGAAGGGGTCAGTTTCCAGTTTCTTTTACCAGTGGACATACACAAATATTCCCTTTCATCACCATTCATTTCCAATGTATGCAGGCAAATGTTGCTTCCCTTTTCTAACTGTGTCTTGCTCAAGTTCGAGCCTGATGTGTTTGTCTGTTGTTGTTGGGGTTTTTTTTCGGGTCGCAGGACACTGACAGTTTGATGGAATGGTGGTACACTGTGGAACGTGAGTCACAATCAGTTATCTGCAACTAACCGATTCAGACAACAGAAACTGAGCGATAAAACAAACGCCTGAATGTCTTGTTTTAACGTCAACACCTGTGATTGTACTTCAGAATGGGATGAGGTGCCATCAGACGATGAGAGCACAGTTATAGACGAGGACGAGGCCAAGTACGTCTGTTTTTCGTGGCCTTGGGGGCGGTAAAATGCCTGGTCTATTTGATACTAACCAACTTTCGGTGTGCGTTGGATTTGTATGGTTGTTGACACACGAGCAGTTAAGGGTGTCCATTAACTGGAAGCTGGACTGCAGTGGAAAACTGAAGTTTCACCAGCCGCCGCTTCAAGCTTGGGATTGTAGTAAAAGCACACAAGTCACACACAAACTGAGGCAAATCATATCATCTAGATGCCAACTATATCTTATTGTTTGTCTTAGTGGGCTGTTGTTGAGATTTTGTTGGCCTTATAAGCACAAATAAAGCCTGTACTTGATCCAGCAAATGGATAAATGTCCATCTCTGACTCATGTCTCACATTAACAGCAGCAGTGTTGATGAGATGTCGATGTTGTCATTTGGTGGTAGAAATTTTAACGAGGCTTTTACAATGGCACAGTACCGTTCTAGGCCATTAAGTGAAAGGAACATATGACTATAAATGGTAAAAAGGGCTACATTAAAAAACAAACATGGAGACTCTAAAAAATATGGGCTATCTGCATTGAAACTGTTGTCAGGATTGACGTGCCATGGTGGTGATGGCTTGGCTAAGGGGGCTGTTGGTGCTTTGGTATGGAGAACCATATTTAAAGGTACTGCTTCCCTGTCCTGTACTCATCGGGCATATCGTCGGTTTGGCTCCCAATTAAATCCCAGGTCATTCACCATCTTGGCGGACAAGGTTCACCACGGCCTGCGTGTCTTCAACAAGGTCTTCACGGAGCGGGCTGAGGTCCTCTGGCAGTCCATCATCATGCTCCACACCATCACCGATGACATCAGCGACTTCCACCAAAAGGCCAAGAAAGCTGGCATCACGGGCAACACCACCGCAGCCGCGGGCGGCGTGACAGCCATCGTCGGCCTGGCTCTGGCGCCCTTCACGCTAGGTGCCTCTCTGGTATTCACAGCGGTGGGCGTGGGGGTGGCGGCGGCCGGTGGGATCACCTCGGCCTCTGCGGCCATCTCGGATAATGTTAACAACATGCACGACCGCAAGAAGGTAAGTTTACAATGTCTCCCTCAAATTCTGCTCATACGCAGTTGTTTCACCGTAGCTATGTTCACATGCAACACGTAATTTGAATGCAGGAGATAAGGCGACTTTCTTATAACGCTGCAAAGAGTTTAAATATCTTGACTTGGACACCAGAGCCATGCGTTGTAGCGCTGTTCCACCACAGGATTCAGTTTACCATCGACGTTTTCGATGTTTAACCCGGGGTCTTTCTCTCCCCTTCGATAGCTGGAGATAGTGCTTCAGGAGTATGAGGTTCACCTGCTGGACATCGGGAAGATCCTTCACTTTGTCAATCAGGGCCTGGACAAACTCCGTGGCCATCCTTTCCTCAGGTCTGGCACACAACACTACGCGGAGGACTGGGAGATCCGCCGGGCCGTCCAGATGATCAGCCTGGTCGACATGCCCATCATGCGAGCAACAGAGTTGACAGACCAAGCTGTGGCTTCAGTCCAAGGACTCTTCAAAGGCATGGACAAGTACTTCATCAAGGACTCGCGGGAGCTGAAGAAAGGCTGCAAGAAGGAGGTGGTGGGTCAGATCAAGGCAGTGGCAAATTTGCTGAATGAAGGGATAGTGGAGCTCAACACCATCAGAGAGGAACTAAAGGATGCTACAGGAAACATATGAGCCACATCCTGCCCCCTTCTGGATAAATAAGGAAACCACCGCTTCAAAACTGTTGTCAGGATTGACGTGCCATGGTGTCAATCCCTGTTCCCTGTAGAAACAGACTCCGGACCTTATCAGAAATGTATAGAACTATCAGTATATTCCAATCCACTGCAATAATGTGAAGCTTAAAATGGTTATTTTTGTTGGGTTTTTGGCAGAGAGGTTTCAGTTCAAACTCTGGTTACTTTTGAGGCTGTAAATTATTCTTGGTCAAAATAACAGGAACAGGGAAACCTTTATTTATATATATATATATATATATATATCTATATATATATATATATATATATAGATATATATATATCTATATATATATCTATATATATAGATATATATATATATATATATCTATATATATCTATATATATATAGATATATATAGATATATATAGATATATAGATATATATATAGATATATATATAGATATATATATAGATATATATAAAGATATCTATATAGATATAGATATATATAAAGATATCTATATATATCTATATATAGATATCTATATATAGATATATCTATATATATAGATATAGATATAGTACCTCAAAAAGAAAAAAAGGAATGAATTAAAGTGATACTTGCATTCTTTTGGATTTGTTGAATTAAAATTGGTTTAGGTAGCTTACAGCAGGACTATGTAGATAACAACTTTCCCCTCACTTTATTTTAAAAGGATATTAATATTTTTCAGGGTTTCTTCTATAAAGAGAAAATGGGGAAAATGCTCCATATTCTAAATTAAATTAATGTTGTAAATAAGGTAATATATTTTTGATAAATCACTGTGTGGCACTGCTTCTCTATGCAGATGTTGTTTTTTTTTTTAATGTTGGTGTGCAGGGGTGGACAAAATAAATCAGTCTAACTGTCTGTGCCAGTGATGTGTCGAATCATCTTGCTGGGCACTGCTGAAGCTGTGGTTTGTGGTTTGCTGGTGCATCGGGGACACGGCTTTCTGTTGCAGGGTCTGTGGGTGGCGCAATTTTGTGGTTTAAAGCAACGCGTCAACATCGATAATTATCGCTCACAGAATATATATCGTTGTCATTTGGCTGTAATGTTTTTATGTACACATTTTTTGCACAGGCGTTGCAATCTAGCTTTTTGCACAAATCATTGTTTTGTTCCACATAATGTTAATGTACAAAATAATTGGAGGCGATTTCGGTTGTATCATGTTGCCTCTATGTAAATGTGTTTGTGCATAATTATTGATAATGTTCGAAACAGGCCGACCTGAATTATTTGAGCGTATATGTGCCTGCATAATATTTTATTTATCCAAAAAAAAAAAAAAAAATCTAAACGATCATATGTTGATATGTTGTGAATATGGAAAGATTTCCTTCTATTCTATTCTATTCTATTCTGATTGTCAAATTCTACTGGATTATGCTCCTGCTGTTATTTTATCTGTGCCTCACATCGTCGGTGTATCTTCCTGCTTTATTTTAGCCTGAACAGAATGTTACATATACAAGTCTTAGAATATTCTATTTTGGTATATGCAGATATTGTAATATAACACTGAACCTGTGAATAAGAGACTCTGAAAATGTGTCCTTTTTGTAAGTTTTAGCCTCAGGTGACGGTCCCACCCTTCCTGTGTGTGTGTGTGTGGGGGGCGGGGGGTGTCAGGTTAAGGAGAGGAGAAAAAACTAATTATTTCACTTTAAACTAACTAGAATGAGTTTATAGCATAATTTTTTCAACTTTTAAAATCCTCCATCTGTATCTGTTTATGTAGTCTGGGTTCCCTTTTTCAATATTACAATTTTCCTGAGACTTGACTTTTGAGCCCTGAGGTATATTTCATTTTTTTAGGGATCAGAATTTTCCGGAAATTAAATTCATTTTAATACAGAACATGTGGCACTTTCAATTTCTCCATTAAGCGTTCACTGGTAACTACACAATAAGGTATTCGGCACCTTATAAAACAAATTATTTTATTCTCTTTGATACCATATTGAATATTGAGTTGAATCATTTGTCAGAAAAAGTGTCAAAGAAACAAATGAAGCGGAAAGTTTGAAACATAATAGTCTAAATATACTGCTGCTACTACTACAACTACTACTACTACTACTGCTGCTGCTGCTGCTTCTACTACTACTACTACAACTACTACTACTACTACTACTACTTCTGCTACTACTAATAATGATAATAATAAAAGGAATGAAAAGTGAAACATCACAGAGTTTGACAAAAAAAAAAAATATGTACAAAATGTATAGGCCTTCACAAAATACCTGTGGGTCCCGGAGCAAAGAGGCCACGCCCCAACACAGGTAACACAGGTGCTGTAAATGAAAACCGGGCGATATTTCTCTCCCCCTCTGCCTCGTTCATTGTTCGCCTCTTAAACAGAATGAACCTCCCCTGAAGTCAGACGACGGCGGGGTCGACTTACACCCGGGGACCGGACACCGCCGGGACCCGCCCCGGTTCTGTGGGGTTTTTAATTCCCCGCCGAACCGGTTTGACGGATCGGCGCGTCGAAGGGGAAGTGGAGGTCTGAGCCGCCGAGCGTCTAACAGCCGCCGCCGCCGCCGCCGTCGTCGCCCTGCGGCCCGGTTCTCTTTCTCTTCCCGCACCGAGGGGCTCCTTTCCCCGACTCGACGCCGAGGTGAGGTCCCTCGCCCGTTTTTCATCGCGTTGTCTTCGGTGTCTTTCCTCCTCCTCCTCCTCCTCCTCCTCGCCCGGTGCCGGTCGCGGTTTCGCGGGCGGAGGTGACCGAACCAAACCGCGCTCGAAGTTCTGTCCATTTAAAGGCGTGTCGCCTATTTTAAATGCAAATTTTAACCTTCGTAGAAAGCGACCCGGAGACTCGTTAACCCTCAGTTTCACTTCGTCCGGTTCGCGTTCACCAAAAACTTTTACCGAACACAACTTGTGCTGTGAACTACTCGGGGCTGTTTCAGCTAATGGGAGGACGCTAGCAGGTGATGTGAGAAATAAATTGGAAATATGACCGAAGCGTTTGCTTTATGATGGATGTGATTTCGACCGATCGATCTAAGTGCGACCAAACTTTTCGCGGAAGTGCTCAACACGTACCTAACGTCTCGTTTTTCGAGTGCACCGTCGTACATGCCTTAAATTTGCACATATCTGAACGGAGTTTGGCGTGCGGGGGACATCTGGAGACGGGTGGACGCTGCATCGCCTCGGTGGCTTTCGGTTTATATTTATATCTTCTCTCTCTCTTCATGTTTTTTTTTTTTCCAGCAAGAACATGTTCAGAGGAGATAAAGGCTCCACGGTCCAAACTCCAGCGGTCCCACCGAGACCCAGCAAGGAGGTAGGTTGACAACGGTGGATGTTCGGGTTCTGGTGCGTTGTTGGTTCCGTGGACTGAAGCCGTTGTTCGCCGCCGGGACCGGGACGATCCCATGAGGCGCTGCTCGGCGTGCAAAGCACAAACCACACGCACAAGTCAGCATCCGCACATTTAGTTTGAGTATTTGTTGCAGGAAGAACAGCAGTGAGGTCAAACATGAGCTTGAAGCAAAGACCGAGGTGAGGTCAAGTCTTTGTGGTGTCTTCTTCACCTGCTTTTTTTATTTTATCCTTCTGTTTATTTGCTGCATCATGTCAGAGGAACTTATTGCAAAAATCTAACAAAGTGCACCCCCCCCCCCCATCAGCCATTGAGTGTGTTTTATCACCACAGGTTATTCGAACATACTCCTTCAACCTGCTGTATTTTCAGAGGCCCACGTTTTGGTTTTTATTTGTCACTATTAACCCGTGTGTTTCCAGAGGACTGGGGTGATGGGAGTCATGCAGAAGGTCAATCCCTTCAAGTTTGCCTCACGGGTAAGAACATACTTGAGAACTGGGCCACGGTTCCGAGTTCTTCCTGTAAAATCATTCAAAAGTCCCCATGCTTGGTTTTTTTTTTTTTTGTTTTTTTTTTTTTAGGGTTCCTCCACGGTCGGCGAAGCTTCCTCCTCAGAGTCACTAGAACAGGGAACGGAACCCACACAGGTGAGAGGAACATGAATATGATTTACACAATAACTTCTGCTAAATTCTGGTTCTTAACAGAAAAACCAACTCAAAAAGTAAATCAGGATACTTTTTTTTTTTTTTTTTTTTTTTTTTTTAAGTTTCATGCAATAAAATATTGGAAAACGAAAAACGGTTCCATCGCCCAAACATCTTTTGGCTTCGTCCTGAGCAAGTCATGGAAAATCAAGGCTAAAATTTAAAAAAAAAAAAAAAAACTTACAAGCAATTTTACATTAACTGTGCAGAACGTAAAAAGTACGGTGGCATGAAAAATTTGCACCCCCCCCCGTTACTGTGTAAAGTTCAGTGAGTAAGTACTGCAGTAACACCCTCTTTGGCAAGTATTTCAATTTGTAGGTGCTTTTTGTAAAAGTCCGGACTCTTTCAGTACTTGTTTTTTTTGGGCAGCAGTTCTCCATTACAAAAGGCTTCTTGTTCATTGAGATTCTTGGGCCATCTGGTTGTACGGTTTTTTTTTGTTTTTTTTTTTTTCTTTTTCTTAAGTCTATGGATTTTCAATTATGTCAGATAGGGGGAGTGCGAGGGCCGTGGTATAACCTTCACCCTGGAACTCTTGAGGGTCGTCCATTGTTGTTTTTCAGGTGCTTTTTTATTCCGTATACGCATGAAAGGTTTTCTTCTGGCGACTCTTCCGTGAAGGGCATGGGGGTGCAGGTGCCGCTGCAGAACAGTGCCCCCACTGCTCCACAGTCTGGTTAATCCTCCTGAAGGTCTTTTGCAGTCAAAACGGGGGATTTGCTTTGCCTTCCTAGTGCTGCTACGAGCAGTTGAAATTTGAATCGCTTGGCTTCGCTACACAACGATTGTAAAACAACCCACAGCCCTAACAAGCTAATTAAGGTCTGACATGTTGGTAAAAGTAAAGAAAACCCAAATCTCTTGAGGTGCCCAAAGTCTTGTATGTTTTTTCCCATTCTTTGTTTTTTGTTTTGTTTTTTTAACTCTAAAGCTTAAAAAAAGCACAAAGTAAACCAATCTTGAACAAAATGTTAAAAATGAACATTTCATCATACACTTTTGTGTTTGTTTTTTTGTTTTTTTTTTTGTTTTTTAGAGATCAGTTCATCTTTGACTCAATCAACTTTTCACAGTAACAGAGATTTTGACAATAGGTTGAGGAGATGCTATACCTGTTGAATTGGAAGCAGAGACACGGTATTGTTGGGTTTTTTGTTTATTTGTTTTTTCTATGATGTCTGTTAAATACCTGCCTCCAGCTTGGGTGCGAGCCCTGCATCGGTCCATGGCTGCAACGTAAATGAACGTTGGAGTGTGTGTGTGTGTGTGTGTGTGTGTGTGTTCTGAGGACTGGAGTCGGGAACCACTCGTCAAGTGCAAAAAGATTTAGTAGAGTTTGTCTTTGTGAAACCTGTATTTCAGAACCCCGGTGTGCTGAAAGGGGTCATGCAGAAGGTCAACCCGTTCAAGTCTACCTCGCAGGTAAACGCAGCTTTGTGTGTATGTTATGATTATTGTAAGATGATCTGCAGGGGGCAATAGCGTCGACTCAGCTGGTTTCTCTCATGCAGGTCTCTAAAGCTCCATCCTCAGACTCACTGGAACAAGGAAGGGTTTCAGACTCTAATCAGGTGGGTGAAAGATGATTTGAGAGGATGATGATTTCCCTGAATAACATATTCCACCTGGTGGTGCGTGGGGTGACCTTGTTTTGCTGTGTTTCAGAACCCCGGTATGTTGAAAGGAGTGATGCAGAAAGTCAACCCCTTCAAGTCCTCAACACAGGTACTGCCACTGTTCATTCAACGTGAAACACTCAGTGAGCTGCAGATAATTTTAAAAGGCAAAGCGTCGGGGGAAGCTGGCCTCTTGACCTCTACTAATGGATAACAGTTACCGAGATGCAGTGATTTAGGAAATTTAAGATTATGTCTCGATGGCAACTTCTGTCACTTCAGTAATACCTTGAACATCAGGGAGGTAGCTTGATGTCAAGTGGTGAATGAGAGGTCATAACTGCACAAAATAGGTTATTTATTTTTGAGCATCTCGCCTTTTTTATTTATTTATTTTATTTATTTATTTTTAAACCCCCCCCCCCCCCCCCAAACGACTATTCTCTCTTGGATGTAGGTGCCAAAGTGTGATCCACAAGAGGATTGTGCAGATCCAGAAGAGAATGCAAAAGAGCTTCAGCCCAAACAGGTACATTTTGTTTTATTCTGCATAATCCACTGATCTAAAAGTCACATTGACATTTGCTCATTTGTGGCATGATCATACGCTATAAGGATCAATTCAGGTTGTCATGCTTAGACTTCAGTTGTCGAATTGTTGTATTTTAATATCTAGAATCCAGGGATGATCACGGGAATGATGCAGAAAGTAAACCCGTTCAAATCCTCACAGCCAAAGGTACCAGTTGTAAATAATCACCATCGATTAAATGGAACCAATTAATCAGTCTACATCTTCACATTTTCAGTTTTTGTTTTCTTACTCACATTCGGTCTTTCCAGGATAACCGACCTCTGCACAGTGACCTTCGCTCCAGCAACGGAAGCTTAGCAGACAATAACAACTTGCCAGAGAAGCAGGTAGATCTATGCAGTTACGCATTTTTGTCAGAAAGCAGACACCCCCCCCCCAAAACTAAACACGTAGGTGCAAAATAAAAAGTAATCTTTAACATTTTATTCATGTCTCATATTTAGCCCTTAGCCTTCAGATTAGCTTCATTTGAGATCTGATTATATTCAGTAAGATACATGAAAGTATCGAGGTTTTAAAGCGATGACAGAGGTGTGAATTTACATCCCAAAGAAGGTAGGGCAGTGTTTGCTCTGTTCACGGGCCCGGATCAGACTGGTATTTTGTGAAACAATACAGAGAACTCCTAGTGTACAAATGACTGGGGGGGGGGGGGGGGGTTGCTGGCTTTCTCAGTAATCCTCCATAGCAATGGTGTGCGCTCTTCCCCGCCACCGTTATTCTCCCTGCTGCCATGAGATGGGGCCAGAGGAAAGCTTTTGAGTGATCGAAGTCTCCCGCTCATTCAATACTCTCTACTCCCTTGTTTATTTCAGAACCCCGGGACATTCAAAGGGATGATGCAGAAAGTAAACCCCTTCAAGTCTTACACGCAGGTACAGTGCAAAATTAAAACTTCTGAAGTCTGTCAACCTTAAGATTTTCTAATTGCTTTTTAGGTTGGTTTTTGGAAAACCTGACTCAAGGGAGACTTTTTTTGGATGCATTTTAAATGGGTCGCCAGTGATCACTTCTAGAAAGCTGTGATGGTTGAACCGATATAGTCTGCAATGTCTTGTCCCACTGCAGGGGCAAACAGATGAATGTCAGACGGACTCTTTGGTTCCGACCACGGCCTCCTCGTTCAAGGCGCAGGTACGGGTTAAGGTTACAGTTAGTTTTCCTGAAGTGATAGGGATGTTGACGAAGTGATCTTCTGGTTTTTAAACCATTAAAAACCAGAACATCCAGAGACGACCCCGGCCAGACACACAGCGCTACTGCATTAATCATAGCTCATGCTGATTGAGATTCTGTGTCCTTGTCTAGTGCAATGGCCAGTTTTCCATAGCTAAAAAATTCTAGCAATCAGAGGGCTTTTAGCTGATTCGTCATTTGCTCTTTGGATGTTGATAAATTAATCTGAATCTTCTTTTTTTTTTTTTTTTTTTTTTTTTTTTTTAATTAAATATTTTAAAACCAAGCTGCTCTTAACTTTAGTTTTTCCTCCCACCTGCTTATTTCTTATCAGGGAAACCAAAGTGTTCACAGTGAACACTCCTCCAGTTCCTCCAGCTTGGATGACAGCGCCATAGAGAGACATGTAAGACGTTAAGCATATTTCTTAATCGTCTTGAATTATTATTTCTTTTTCAGATCTAGATGAAGTTAATCTGGATGAAAGTTTTGCCGTAACTCTGATAAACCAAACTTTTGATCTCTAGCTGTTACACCTTCTTAAGACAGTTCTTGAAAGTGACTGACTCTTTATTCATTGTTTTTTTTTTTTTTTTGGTTTTTACCGCTGCACAAGGGGGCTAATGATACTCAGAGGTAAAGATGAAAACAAGCTCTTTAGCCAGAAGAATGCAAAGAATCCGACAAGGTGCACAATGTGCAAACCTACCAAAGAAAAACAACGGTTAACTTTTCATGAGGGCCAGTGACTTGAACATCAGAACAGAAATCCTATAACCCAATAATCACAAACGACTACACCTTCATCATGTCAGTTTTGGGCCTCAGAAATGCACGACTGCGACCTTGTCTGATGCTTTTGTACGAGGCATTTTTTAAAGCCACCGTGTGTGAAAACCTTTTTGTGTCAACCTGTAATAACCGGGAACTAACCCCACAACCCTCCCCAGTCTATTTGGTATACTGATGGCGACACCAGCCGCGACATGAAAAATCCGCCAGTGGAGGCACCACAGAAACAAACCATGGTATGTACCACCTGGGTCGCGGTCAGGTCATATTCAAGTTAGTTAATTAATCGTGTGAGGTGAAACTGCTACTAAAAGTTATCTACATGTTACCGTACTACTAGACCGCTTGCACTTGTGTCACAGTTAATTTGAATTCTGCTTTTTTTTTTTTTTTTTTTTTAATGTTTATTATTATTCATACACTTAATGTGGGGAGCTGGAAAGATGTGAGAGTGATTGGTGTGTTTTTCTTTCTCCAGACTTTCAGAATAAAGCGGATTCTGCCTGGTGCACTGTTTGGATCTGGAGCAAAGGTACTGGTGGCACCGCTGTATGTCTAAAAACATAGAAAACACTTTCTGCACAGTGAGATATTCTATTGTGCATTTTAGTCATCATGCATTAATAAATAATGTTAATGATTATTTATTTTGGTTTCCACAGGGCTCTACAACGGCATCATCTGACATTCAGGCTTTACCCCAGGTTAGTAGGAAAGGTGGCTTTATGTGTACAGCACCTCTTGAACACAGAGGCCATTCAGAGTGCTGTACACTGAGGCATAATAATTAATTTAAGACAGTTTAACTCGATATAAAATCAACAAAAGAACAATATGCACGTTCAATGCAGTGATAAACAGCAGCATTTAATGAAGAAAGTAGAAGTTTAGTATTGACAATGGGTGGAGGAGGGGTAGATTTGAAAGGGATTACAGCTGAGTGGCATGGAAGCTGTTTTTTGATGCCTGCAAAGCAAACATACAGAGAACTCGCCTGCAAATCTGTTTGCTTTATAAAAGTGGCACTATGTTTTATTTACTCTGTTACATAATGCCCCTGTGCAGACAAGGTGATATTATTATAAAGGGCATGTGGTTGGAGGAAAGCCTTTGTCATGTGTCTCATGTCATGTCATTTTTTTGGGCCAGTAAGAGTTCCTTTTATTGGACTACATATTTCGATTAAAAATGTCCATCAGAATTGTGGCCTGTGATTCCTCCCTCGGAATCATTTTGCCGCGTATTAACCCCACTGCAACATGCAGTGGTGCCTCAGGTCAATTCTTCCGCTGATCTATCTTCATTTCCTCTTGGCAGGTGCATCTCCCTCCCTATCATATGACAACTCTGGCTTTAAATGACCAAAACCAAAAAAAAAAAAAAAAAATGGTGGCTCATGTGCATTTCTGATTATCTTGTTTTTAAGGGTACAAACTGTCAGTGGCAGAAGAGGTATGGTTTAACTGGGAATGAAATATGCATAACTCCATTGCTAGTGTGTGTGAAATTCAAAAAATAGACTTAAAAAAAATTTAATTTTACTTATCACTCCAAACTGTAGCTCAATTAGGACAAGCCTGAGGAGCCTGTTATAGTTAAACACAGGGCCCTGCATGCCAGGAAATGATCCCACATTTTTTCCCTCTACAAGATGATTAAAAGCCTTTTCTTCGTGTTGTATAAACTGTCTTTTTGGGCAAGATAACTGCACAATAACACTTTTATAATGGCACATGCCTGATGATAGCCAGCTAGAAGCATACGTTTGTTTTTACAGCAGACAAAGCATTGTTGCTCCAAAACCACAAAGTTTTATTGGCCTTGTTGAATTCACGGACACAGGATGCAACAAGTTGATAAGAGAGATGGGATTTTCAGACTGTGTGTGTGTGTGTGTGATTTTTAGTAACTGTCAAACGGCTCCTCAGAAATTCTGTCCGAAGAGCTGTGAGCAACATGCGCCACCTCTCTGTTTCTAGGAGGCGGTTGAAGTTCAGACGCTACACATGGCCGAAGTACCGGTGCCCAGTGAGGGAACCGTCCTGGACCCTCTAGACGTATGCTCGTTTGTCTTTGGTTGTTTTTTTTTTTTTTAATGTCTGATAATACAGCATAACATGATGCTTGGTGTGTGTTTTTTAAATTTCCCTCTGCACGTACGGAATCATTCCAATTGTTCGTTCCCAGGACGAAGAAGGCCTTCTGGCGTGGTGGAGAACAGTGGAAGGTGCGCTCGATTTTGACAGTGACTTATTGTTGTTCCCGTTTTGTTGCAATTGACACTCATGGTTGTAATAATTTGTTTTGTGTTTTTAGGATGGGATGAGTGGAATGAGGCAAACCAGGTTGATGAAGCTGAAGAGTAAGTCAACATTTAGTGACATTATCGCTTTGCTTATAGCAAAATATATATTTGGGGGGGGGGTTTAGTGTGGCATTGGTCTACAACAAGTACTTGGCTCAAAATGCTTTTCTTTATCCTTATTTTAAACCGATAGTTGCTTTCAAGTAAAAAGTTTCTCCTGTAACATGTTTTGCTTGTTTCCGTGGCTCAGAGTGGTGGAAGAGGCGGCCGATCGTGTCTTCATGGCGGCTCGTCTTTTCGTGCGCTTCTTCAACCAGCGTGGCGCCTCACTCCAGCAGCGTATCCTGGAGCTACTCTCCCTGGCCGATTCAGCCGACAGCTTCCATAAGAAAACAGTCACAGCCAGCGTCGGCGGCGGGCTGGCCAGCGTGGCAGGGTCTGTCACTACCATCACCGGCCTCATTCTGGCGCCCTTCACGGCGGGTACCTCCCTCATCGTCACGGCCGTGGGCATCGGCGTGGCGACTGCGGGTGGGGTGGCGTCTGCCTCGGCCAACATCACGGACACGGTCCATTCGAAGACGGACCGCAAGAAGGTGGAGACAATGATCCAGAACTACCAGGAGGAGATGAAGGACATCAAAGAGTGCCTGGAGTTTTTGCAGGTTGGAAAACGGATTAATCAGTTTGTCAGTTGCACGCACAGCTTGAAAATATACTGCCATAACTTGACCTCACAATCACCTTACACATGTTCTTTTTTATCTCGGAGTATGCAAACTGACAACCGCAAACTAAAACCACCTGGATTTCGAAAATATACAGGGTTCAACCCTGATGTAAAACTTCCTTTATCCTTTATTTGCTTGACAGGAAGGGATGGAGACGCTTGAGGAGTGGGACTTTGAGAAGTATGCTGAAAGCATCTCGAAGAAGCACCTAAACCAGAACGTCAAGCATGTAATGAAGGAGGGCGGTCGGGCCGGCAAGGCTTTAGCCATCAACACAGAGAGCCTGATTAGTACCGTCCAGGTCCTCAGTGTTGCAGGCGGAGCAGCCAAAGCTGCCCAAGTGATGAGCGTCACCACTGGAGTCATGTCGGGTCTCTTCCTGGCTCTCGACGTCTTTTTCCTGGCAAAGGACTCCATGGAGCTGAGAAAGGGCGCCAAGACGGAGTTCGCAGCCAAAATCCGAGAAGTTTGCAAGGACCTGCAGGACGGGCTGCTGGAGCTGAACCGCATCAAGGAGCAGCTGCAGAAAACCATGGACGGGATAGAGGTGGAGATGGAGGAGGAGCTGGAGGAGGACGAAGAGCAACTGAAGTCTGATCTGAAGAAACTTGTGGCGCTTGAAGAATGAAGGAACCGAAGTTGAAATGCAAACCAGTGCTGCACAGTCTTAATCCTAACACCACAAAACTCAAGAAGGTTTGAGTTTGTTTCAAGTAGCTGTTTTATAGTAATATATTAAATATTTATACTCTTAAATAGAAATTTTAATTGTGCATTAAACCAGAAGTTAACATATTTTCACAGTGATTGTGTCATTTGTTAACATCAGAGTCATTGCAATAAAAGGGCTTCCTGCTTATTTCCTTGTCCTTTTTGTGTAACGCTTGCCTCAGTCGTGAAAGACTCAGTACCCCATTGACCAGCAGAGATGGAAAAAGCCCGTAGAGATGTATCGGGAGAGCGTCAAACATCTCGGGCGATTTGCGTTGTCTGGAACGCACCAGGGAATATTATTTTGATTTCTTCTCCCGGCCAACCTAGCAGGGGAAGTAGATCGCCAAATTGGTCCACAGTTAGCATGATACCATTTACCGCTTTAAAGGTTAAAGGTTGAGGGGAAAAAAAAAAATCACTGTTCGATGTGTGGGCTGAAAGCTGCCGAGACAACTTTCTAGTTCTTTTGAAAATAATGGATGGTTAGAGAGTGGCCGAGGTGAGGAGATGGAGGTGTGTAACGTTTTGACCGGCAGTTTTAAAGCTAGTGTGAAGGAGGCCAGATGTAAGCGATAAATGAACAATGGACACTTCTTCGAGGTGCTCCACAGCAGGAATGTGTACATGGCGTGTCTAGATAATCTTAGAAATAAGCAATGAGAGGAAGAGGAAGAAAAAAAAAAAACATTAAAACCGATCGGTGTGTTGTTTCTATTTCTGCTGCTTGTTTCTATTTTGGATAATCTGGTGAGTGACTCATCAGTGAACCAGAGAATGTGTCCATGTCCCTGCTAATGAGCACATCCACCTTCACGAGGAAACACCGGTCAAAGCTGCCCTGTATGAATACTGAGGAATAACACAGGTTTTTACACCACCTACCTGTGCAGACTTTCTGCTCACCGACTAGATAATCTGCCCAGGCTCTTGGATGCCTCAGATTCGGCCTGCCTTTGCCAGATGGTAATCGTACTTCCTTGGCATTTATGTACTCGCATCACTGATGTTCAGGGAATTTTTTGCTTTTCTTACATGTCTTCCGCTTTACTTGAATCGATTGCAGTGTATGTGTGTAACGCGGAAAAGAATCTGCTCTGGCTTGTCTGTAGCACATTCAGTCTATAGCACTTTCTCAAACAACTATTTTTTTTTTTCATTTTTTCGCAGCCTCCAAACAAGTCAAACAAGAGTCAGTCTTCCAACAAACACACTTTGAGAAAGCATATCCTAATTTGATTGGATTTAGCTTTTTTTATTGTAAAGAATTTGAATTTCTCATTATTTTTTCATTTCATTTTAAGTACTTCTGACCTTATTTTCCCCACCTGTATTTGGCATTTTTCAATCCTTCGCCTTATTCGTAGGATTTTGCAGCTTTGTGAAAAGCGATCTTCAAATAAACGTTATTATGAGCAGCGGTAGAAGTCGAGAGCTAAATTTTTTTGCTTCCTATTTTTTGGATTGCAAAAACGTGTAATTTTTAAACACTACATTACAGAGGGGGGTCTAGTGCATTAGTGTCGGTGGTGGCTTCATAAGTCATTGGCTTTAACTGCAGACTTTTTTTGTCGCCACATCTGTAGCAGTGCCAGCGCTGATAGGTGTAGCGGCAGTCGCATTCATTATAACCGTAGTAGCAGAATTGCAACTTCAGCAGCAGCAGTAACAGTCAATGAGGAATTCATGAGCACACCTTAAGGTGACACAACCCGACCGACGAGGAGAAACCCTGAGGCCAAAGTGTTTGCTCAGGACAAATCACAAATCCCAAAAGACAAGTCGAAACCCAGCCACAGTGTATTTAATCGATTTTATACAACATCGAGAAAACTGCATCCGTGACTAGATTTTGGCTCAATGTATTGGAAAGAATCTTAGTTTATTATGTAAGAAAACGACCAAAAGATTACAACAAGTGATTAAAAAAAAAAAGTTTAATTTCATTTATATATTATATCTTATTTGGTGGAATTAAAAAAAAAAGAAAATCAAACCCTTACCAACTACCCATGAATATAGTTAAACTCTCATATTTTGACTTCTTGTGGTCAAAAAGAAATGAGTAGGGTGCCAACTGACTGGTCCTATTATTCAAGTATTACACTATGATAAAAGATTTAAAATATGTGTGATTAATTGAAGTAAACTTTGAATATAGAAAAATGCTCATAAAAGGCATATTTAGTCAGTCATGTTGACACACTTTACTGCCGTACAGACGTAGCCTGGCCTTTTCTTCCTATTTCTGTGGTTCAGGTTTCGACGGTGACATTTCCTCAACCCTTCTGTACACAGGTTGACACCTCTCTGGTCCTTGACGACACGAATGTGGTGAAATAATGTATTTACTCCTCCCAGAAGTCAACAGATGGTTTCCCTCTGTCCGTATTATCCGCCTATAATGTGCACGCACGAACACACACAATAAGGTTGTGGGGTTTTTGTTAATTTGTTTATTTTTTCCTTCATATTTAGCACAATGAACTTGCAAAACTAACACCGTGTAGTACAAGAATAAATCCCACTTTCATGATGCTTGACAATGTCCAGTTTGTCTTTTAGGCGGAAGCCGAAGACGGAGGCAGCTTCGTTTTGTAGGGTGTAGCTTGTGGTGCATTTGAACTGTATTGCCTTATGCGGAAGGGTGTTTCCACCACTTAGTCCACCCCAATTATATTTATGTAAGTTGGCAAAATTACAGTATAATGCAACGCATTTCAACAGCACCAAAACTTACTGCCTCCAAAATGATCATACAGTTGAATCAATTCCTTTTTAAAACAATTTCAATTGAAAAAAAAAAAAAAAATACTGAAAACTAAAACCGTTATGGAGGAGGATTTCTCAAGGGACTGTTGTAATAGACTGCATTTATTTTTAGCTTGGTGTTCTTAATAAACTGCAAACTGAGAGTATACTCTCGAAATTAATGCATCCTCTCGAGTCTAAGCTTATGAATTCCATCCCAACATGTCTGACCGGTTAGATCTAGATTGCCAAGACAGTTACTAAATGTTTTAGTGTTTTTCTTCTTGTCTAATCAGATTCTATCTTTCACTTCCCCTCCCAAGTCTGCTCTCTGCTATTTACTGTTTCGGGGAAGAGGGAGACTCATCAGAAATGTTGCACGGCAGGATTTTTGTGGCTACTACACTGACAGCACAGTCAGGAAATATTCCGTTTGAAATCACATTGCTACACACCACAAATCCCTGAGTATTAGCCACTTGTACACAGAAGCAGTTACAGCAAAATTTCATCAATACACTGATATTTCAATGAGCTGCATGAGAATAAAGATGTTTGTTATATCTAATCCTTGGTGCACAGCATCATGTGTTTAATGTTTTTTGAACAGCAGCAAAAGTGGTCTGAACATAAGAGAAGAGCAAGGTGGCAGCAAGGGGCAACTACAGAAACCTTTAACAACGGAAAATCAAAAGGAAAAAAATTATTAAGAACCTATTAATCTTCAAGAATGATACAATTTTTATTAACCTGTGTCTGATCAAAATAAATTTGTTTGAAGAATTTCCAAGAAATAGGTGCAGGTATCCCGAAAGAAGAAAGATTGAGTCAGACCTACACAATAAAATGATAAAGAATTAATCGATCTCACTGAACTAGTCATATTTGACATCAATATTTGACATCAAGAAATCAGTGAGAAAAGCGTGTTCACATAAACCTGGCCGCACAATGGGATTAGTTAAGCCTGTGCCAGTACATTGTGCCCAACCCTGCTGTGGTATGACCTTGATGGGGCCAGCAAAAAGAGTCAAATTTGGAAATTCTAGCACTGATTCACAACTAACCGTCATCAGGTGACAAAACTTCACTCTGCTGGTCAGATTTTTAAATTTTGCCGAATCTCTCTACTTCAGGGAATATTTTTTTCTCATAAAGCTCCATCTAAAATTAACCCAAACACTACGTATCCATGGCCTATGTTTAACACCACTGTGCTTTGGGTTTCCTTTAGTTTCACACTTTTTTTATTGGTCTATCTGACCTTTATTTAACAAGAAAGTTTGTGTTTTACAAGAGACATCTGGCCAAAGCAATTTAAATGAGGGTTTTTCCCTTCATCCCACCTGAGCCGAGTGAACGGAAAAAGGAAAAGAAAGGATACAGTATTGGCCCAAATATAATCCTATATTTTTTCCCGGAAAGTCGTCTTATGTTGGGGTCTAGATGATTTTACACTCATTACATCAGATGTTCCTTTAGTACAGAGAGAGTATAAGTGTAACTAAGGTCATCTACACTGTGGTGCATTCTGGGTTCTGGGGATATTGAGTCTTTCAGAGTTTCAGAGTCTCACACTCTGATCAATCACAGATATGTGAAGGATTACCTCAGGATATAGCATTTACTTCATAAGTGGACATAGTTGTTTAAGTTTTATCTTGCTAAGGCCTGGGTGTAACGTGAAAAACAGCAAGACATGTTGTTTTATTCTCATAAATATCATTATGATAAGGGTCTAAAATGATGTGAAAAAGCCACAGATTATAGTCAAACAACAAAAAAAGAAACGGTTATTAATTTAAATGGACGAGATGGGCAACAATATTATTATAGGGTCCTTAAAAAACATGATATTTCAATTATGTCTTTCTCTATTTTATATAAAGTTAAAACTAGTAAATAGCTGACTAATCTCAACTCAGACTTATCTCTCCAACATTTTTTCAGAGCACAGTCCCAGAGTTTCTTTGTTTTTTTGGGGGGGGGTCCTGTACTACTACTACAACTACTACTACTAAAACTACTGGGTAGGACCGTCCCTCCCTTTGAGTGATGCACATCGCCAGCAACTTCTTGATCACTGAGCGATCTCCACCCTGAGAGTAATGTGGATCGTCTTGTGCCACCAGCCAACATCCAGTTCATAACCTTTTAGTTTGTCACTACAGAAATGTAAACTTAAGACAACCTACCAGACACCTGTAGGTCCCAACGCCTTTACCACCTACGCTCTGAGGAGTTAACATAGAACAGGGTTACACTGATCTGCTCATTAGAAATGAAACCGATGAACCTTAAAGATTATCCACTGGAATTAAGTTTCCCTTTCAGGTCCATCTTCTCTCAAAGCTGAGAGCCTCATACATACACACATACACACACACACACACATATATATATATATTTACACACACATATATGCTAAAACAAAACCTAAGACTAGCTGGCCAACCGAACAGGTTCTGCATAGCAGGATTGTGACCAGGACTTTGGTGCGTGTCATTGTTTATTCTAGTACAAACTTGTTGTAACATTCTGTAGTGCAATAACCATCAGCACATATTCATGATCAACAAGCCGTGTATTATAGTAGAGTTAGATATGGTATGACGCCAAACTCATAATCTAAGCAGTTACGCAGAAAAAAATGAAATGTTACTCCGGATGTGCCGATTCATTCACAACTGTGAACTACAAACCTCCAACCAGAGAAAGAGGGTTGGAGACGCCAAACTTCTCCAAAGTGCCGCCATAGCAGACATTAAGTTTTCAAAGTTTTTTCACTCTACCATTGGCAAAGCAAAAGTTTTTATCAGTGTACAGCTACTACTGCACCATATTATGCATTTGCTGTGGGTTAACAAGACACTTTACAATTCACACCTAAAGGCTATGCAGATTGTGGATACATGTAAGCACAGATGAGGTGAACACATCAAAAAGAAAAGAGAACATTATCCGGTTTCGCATCCTGCCAGCAAATTGCATTCGAGTGTCGAGGAGTTGTCACGACTTTAGCCAAATAATTTGATTTTATTCCGTCTTTTGTTTTTGACGGGACGAACTCTCTCTCTTTTTTTTTTCAACACTCCTGGATGGTGTTACGTCGCATGAACTAACTCCAATTTCTTCGACTGCCATTACGATTACATGCCAAACTGCCACTTGGGTAAAGGTTAGGATTAAAGTAACCTTTTTTTGCACTGCAAAAGCCCATGACAGGAAAAGTAAAGTTTGCTGACATATACATTTCTTCTATATTTCTTTGATAAAACATCTCTTCACTAAAGTCCTCTCCTCGGACCAGAGTTCTGTAAAACCGAACTGAAGCCCGAACTGAATAGCTGCAACCATCCATTATTATAAGCTGATGGTTTAAGGTTGTCCAGACTTTCCCTCTCGATAACCAGGGAGGGTAAATGTTCAGGGGGAAAAAAAAAAACAAACAAAACGGAACACAATGAGGATAATGAAGCAAACACAAGAACTTGAACCACCACTTCCAAAACCAGTTTATGACACTGTGTTACCGGTCTCATGACGGGTATCACAAACCAACCTGCGCCACTTTAAACAAACACACACACACACACACGCGAAATGTTATGTTGCCTGCTTTTGGCATGTTGTTATCCCTCAAAATTGAAAGAATTTTTTAAATCTTTTTTAATAGACACTGGCAGAGGTTTGTGTGGAGAGTTTCAACAAAGGGATGTAAAGGGCAAGTAGTGTGACGGGTGTTTCGAACCCATCTCCAATCACCTCAAATTACACACCTAAATGAGAGCTTCTGTAAAATATAAAGATACATCCTCAAACCAGGAGGGATGGTTTGGTTTTTTTGATTAAAAGACCCAGTTTCGACACCTCCAAACGGAACAGGTTACACTTACCCCTCCCCACACACACACACACACACACTAATAGCTAATGGTTATGAATCACACACCAACAACAGGATTCCCAAACCAAAATCTATTCCATCCTATCAGTCCGCTCAATATTATAAGTGGTTTTTATACATGTCATATTTTAAATATTTTTTAAATACAGTCATTATAAACACCAAGGTGCATTGTGATCAGCAATGTGATCCCTCAAGGAAGTAATTCATTTAGAAACTAAACTCTGTCACACACAAAGAGTGTTGTGTTCACTGACACAGTGTGGTTTCACACACACCCTTAAGCCCTGGAAACATCATCCATGATGTCAAAGGATTGTGTTTTTTTTGTCGGTTTTTTTGGCCCTGATGCCTTATCTCTTCCCACCCCCTTGTTTAAATAGAGGCTCAGGGCAGAACAGGTGTCACATCTTAACCGGGGAGTCTATCAGGACCATCAGGGGTTGCCAGAAGTCCACCGCGAAACCACACCTGAGAACAGAACTAGAACCACACCTGAGAACAGAACTAGGCCAGAACTTAATTTCAAGGAACCGCCTCTCCCCGGTTTCACCCCTCGTTTGAACTGAAGACAAGAAGATCTACAGGTAGGCTAAAACAATGTCTACGCAGGATATTAATATCAGTTCTTTAATTGCATCTGGAAGAAGCCATATGGTGTACGTCCATGTATTATAAGTTGTTGGGTTTTTTTCAAATTCATATTTAATTTCTAAAATCAATAATTACATAAAGTCTATTATGTTAATGAAAATTTCACTTATTTAGTAGTTTAAGTATATTACAAGTATTTTAGCACAATTAAGCGGACAGTTAATAGCATTTACAAAAGACACAATAAGGTAAATCACATGATAGACCTGTTTTCCTATATTGATGGTAATACATTCCTGTTAAATAACTGGTTTAGATACTGAACAGTTGTATTTTAAGAGCTCTTCGCCTTAACGATATTATAATGGTTCCTAAATTAGGTTTTGGTTTTCTAATGTTATACTATGTTACACTGTACCTCAGAGAAATTTAATTAAAAGTGCGATCAAATATGGTTCCTCCCTAGTATCATCAGAATATCAGAGTTTACCACTGGATGTTTGTATAATGTCACTGATCGCAGTGCTCTTGACAAGCGGCCACTTATAAATTATGGTTACTGTGTAATAGGTTAAGTAAAGTAAAAAAAAGGTTTTAAATATTTCCTCTGAGCTCACTCAACACTGTCCCTGTCACTACACAATGAACCGTTATTGAACTGAACGATCTCAACCCCCCGACTCCAGGCATGGACAACGGACTGGTCTTCACTGTCCTGCTTGTGACGCTGTCATGGATGTCGACGTGCACCTGTGCCGATAACAGCATGACGGGACTGTGGGCCCCCCGAACCCAGGTGGAAACTCTTGGGGTGAGTTTAACGCCCAAAATAGAGAGAAATAAAATCCCCAAAAATCCCCAAACTGAATTTCATAGACAATAATCTACAAAGAACAAGGTTTCTTAAATCAGATGGCTGAAAAACCTGACCATTAAAACGACAGCTTAAGGTAAAATTCGATGGCATAACCATCCAAAACATTGCCGTGACCTGTGGCTGTCTCCACTCAAACTGTCATTCATGTCATATTAATTATTTAAGATGATAAACATAACCAGGACTTGGATTATTTACGTTGCAGGAAAATAAAGTTATTAAAAGTTATTTTAATGTGTTATTATATTCAGTCAATGTTTTATATCTTCAGCTGTTTATCTCAGGCATGGTTTTATCTTTGTTTACCATGAATGATTATGCCACCACTCAACACCGTTGTCTTTGGATAAGCAAAAGTGTAGATCTCTTTAGACTTTGAGTTTGAATCATTTTATGTCAAAAATATCTAAATCTGAAGAAAAGTGGATTTATTAAAGGAAATCAAACTGGATTCAGAATTTAAATAACGATATCTAAGCCTAGTCCATGTCACAGGAACAACACCTGATCTTTTTGCCTTTTATTGTTTGTTTTATTATCCGTGAATGATTCACTTTGTTTTAAACATTGTAAATAACAATAATTTTGTGTGTGGTGTAAAATGATTTGTCAAGGACTCAAAACATTAAGATCAGAACTTGGACTTGACTAGGGGATCTAAAGTCAGGACTTGTGGCCTATTAACCTGCAGAACAACGACTTTGTCCCGCCTCTGGTGCCCAACGCTTTCAGAGCACCCACTACTCCACCCACTTAACTGTGTCCTCTGTCCATTGCAGACACCTGTGTCCCGGACAGGATGTGGGACCCAAAAGCTCTGTGTGGCTGAGCCCTCCGACTGCGACCCCTCCGTGGCAGGATCCTGTTTCTTCCTTGCTGCCAGGCAGTTGAGCGGTCAGAACTTCGAGTTCGGGCTCTCGGGAGAGTCGAGCGGCTACGTCGCTGCCACCCTGTCACCCGACGACAGAGTGGTACGTCGGGTTTCTATCACTAGCACACGTATGAAAGAACCGTCAGGTCTAACCGTGAGCCAGTCGCGTACTTTGTTCCATCGCACCTGCCTCAGCAGGTCCTTGTAACCGTTTCTGGTTTTGCACGACAGGGAAACAACGACACGACCTACGTCTGTGCCAACAACAACCGTACCGTTCGATTCTTCAGCACTCTCCTCCGCAACGACCAACTGATTGAGACAGAGGTGAGTTCTATTTGCCCCAGAGGGTAGAGTTCACTGAGGATAGATTAATCAGTCTGTTGGAGCCGACTCACAGTGAACTAGCTTTTTTTGTCGAATTTAAAAAAAAACAAAAACAAAACCACAAGTGAATAAAAAATTTTAATGAGGATTCACGAGACTTCATAGTGGCAGCTTGGTGTGCTCATGATTGGTTTGCCTTATTGTAACTATGATATATATAAATTTGTGTAAAAATACTGATACAGAAAACAGCGGTAGCTTCAGCTGATCTGGTTCCTACGTTTATACTTCTACCTGATTTTCTTGTGGTTTTTCAAGTCAGATGCTGACCAGTGAGTTAGCATGTAATGGTTTAACTGATATACACAAAAAAAAAGAAATGCCACACACAACCGGCTGATTTCGCAATATCAGGGCGAACATCAGTTCAAACTATCCTCATTTTCATGGTATATCGATAGCGTTTACAACAACACACTGCTGAAAACCCATTGACCTCTTTGTCGTCTGTGAACCTGCCTTTGTTCTGCAGTTGAACGTGAGCTCCGTGAAGGGCAGCGTCAACGGAAGCAAAATCCAGTGCACATTCAACGCCATTGTACCCAACTCAGACGCAAGAGCATCCCGTTTCTCACTCTCAATCTCCACTGGATCTTTCAACAGCAGTAAGCCAACATATTAAATATACACATTCAAATGCACATCGTGTGCACTTTCAACAGTCAACTGAGACTCACTGTCACATACTATCATAGATAATGTATTGATATTTTCCAATTTGCTTAGAATTTGTTAGAGATCTCTCTGTGTTTTGCTCGTCCTCTCAGCTACTGGTAGTCTGGGAAACCCCAACGTGACACTGACGAGGACCGTTGCAGACCTGGGAAATCCTAACATCACCATGGACAATGAGACATCCCCCACCATGAACATTTCCATGGCCAGCACCACAACATCAGCACCAGTGAGCAACACGACAAGCAACGATACAGCACAACTGACTTCTGAGGCAACTTCACCGCCTGCTATGATCCAAGTAGAAACTCTTGAGGTGAGGGATGCCAAAAAAATGAAAATAGAGCATCATGAAATATAATAGAACACAACAGAATGAAGTTAAGTTTCAGTTTTGGACGGTTTTGAACCTCGCCCACTTAACTGTCCCCCCTGTCCATTGCAGACACCTGTGTCTCGGGCAGGATGTGGGACCCAAAAGCTCTGTGTGGCTGAGCCCTCCGACTGCGACCCCTCCGTGGCAGGATCCTGTTTCTTCCTTGCTGCCAGGCAGTTGAGCGGTCAGAACTTCGAGTTCGGGCTCTCGGGAGAGTCGAGCGGCTACGTCGCTGCCACCCTGTCACCCGACGACAGAGTGGTACGTCAGGTTTCTATCACTCGCACACGTATGAAAGAACCGTCAGGTCTAACCGTGAGCCAGTCGCGTACTTTGTTCCATCGCACCTGCCTCAGCAGGTCCTTGTAACCGTTTCTGGTTTTGCACGACAGGGAAACAACGACACGACCTACGTCTGTGCCAACAACAACGGTAACGTTCGATTCTTCAGCACTCTCCTCCGCAACGACCAACTGATTGAGACAGAGGTGAGTTCTATTTGCCCCAGAGGGTAGAGTTCACTGAGGATAGATTAATCAGTCTGTTGGAGCCGACTCACAGTGAACTAGCTTTTTTTGTCGGATTTAAAAAAAAACAAAAACAAAACCACAAGTGAATAAAAAATTTTAATGAGGATTCATGAGACTTCATAGTGGCAGCTTGGTGTGCTCATGATTGGTTTGCCTTATTGTAACTATGATATATATAAATTTGTGTAAAAATACTGATACAGAAAACAGCGGTAGCTGCAGCTGATCTGGTTCCTACGTTTATACTTCTACCTGATTTTCTTGTGGTTTTTCAAGTCAGCTGCTGACCAGTGAGTTAGCATGTAATGATTTAACTGATATACACAAAAAAAAAGAAATGCCACACACAACCGGCTGATTTCGCAATATCAGGGCGAACATCAGTTCAAACTATCCTCATTTTCATGGTATATCGATAGCGTTTACAACAACACACTGCTGAAAACCCATTGACCTCTTTGTCGTCTGTGAACCTGCCTTTGCTCTGCAGTTGAACGTGAGCTCCGTGAAGGGCAGTGTCAACGGAAGCAAAATCCAGTGCACATTCAACGCCATTGTACCCAACTCAGACGCAAGAGCATCCCGTTTCTCACTCTCAATCTCCACTGGATCTTTCAACAGCAGTAAGCCAACATATTAAATATACACATTCAAATGCACATCGTGTGCACTTTCAACAGTCAACTGAGACTCACTGTCACATACTATCATAGATAATGTATTGATATTTTTCAATTTGCTTAGAATTTGTTAGAGATCTCTCTGTGTTTTGCTCGTCCTCTCAGCTACTGGTAGTCTGGGAAACCCCAACGTGACACTGACGAGGACCGTTGCAGACCTGGGAAATCCTAACATCAACATGGACAATGAGACATCCCCCACCATGAACATTTCCATGGCCAGCACCACAACATCAGCACCAGTGAGCAACACGACAAGCAACGTTACAGCACAACTGACTTCTGAGGCAACTTCACCGCCTGCTATGATCCAAGTAGAAACTCTTGAGGTGAGGAATGCCAAAAAAATGAAAATAGAGCATCATGAAATATAATAGAACACAACAGAATGAAGTTAAGTTTCAGTTTTGGACGGTTTTGAACCTCGCCCACTTAACTGTCCCCCCTGTCCATTGCAGACACCTGTGTCTCGGGCAGGATGTGGGACCCAAAAGCTCTGTGCGGCTGAGCCCTCCGACTGCGACCCCTCCGTGGCAGGATCCTGTTTCTTCCTTGCTGCCAGGCAGTTGAGCGGTCAGAACTTCGAGTTCGGGCTCTCGGGAGAGTCGAGCGGCTACATCGCTGCCACCCTGTCACCCGACGACGAAGTGGTACGTCAGGTTTCTATCACTCGCACACGTATGAAAGAACCGTCAGGTCTAACCGTGAGCCAGTCGCGTACTTTGTTCCATCGCACCTGCCTCAGCAGGTCCTTGTAACCGTTTCTGGTTTTGCACGACAGGGAAACAACGACACGACCTACGTCTGTGCCAACAACAACGGTAACGTTCGATTCTTCAGCACTCTCCTCCGCAACGACCAACTGATTGAGACAGAGGTGAGTTCTATTTGCCCCAGAGGGTAGAGTTCACTGAGGATAGATTAATCAGTCTGTAGTCTTGCCCTGTAGTCTGGCATGCTTTTTATTCTTTTGTTAGATTTTTCTCAGGCACACACTCACAGAATAAACTCAGTGATAAAAATGAGACCTATAATCAGTTAATGGTTCTATCGATATGCACAAAGAGCCACATATACCTTTTTGATCTGGCTGTCTGAGCAATATCAAAGCGAATGCCAATTCAAACTATCCCCATTTTCATGGTATATCGATAGCGTTTACAACAACACACTGCTGAAAACCCATTGAACTCTTTGTCGTCTGTGAACCTGCCTTTGCTCTGCAGTTGAACGTGAGCTCCGTGAAGGGCAGTGTCAACGGAAGCAAAATCCAGTGCACATTCAACGCCATTGTACCCAACTCAGACGCAAGAGCATCCCGTTTCTCACTCTCAATCTCCACGGGATCTTTGAACAGCAGTAAGCCAACATATTAAATATACACATTCTCTCTCTCTCTCTCTCTCTCTCTCTCTCTCTCTCACACACACACACACACACACACACACAGAGTTTGCACCATCAACAGTCACCTGAGATCACTTATAAATGATCTAGCTGTCTTTTGCTTGTTTTCTCAGATTCTGGTGATCTGACTCTGGGACCCCCCGAAATCCAATTTAGAAGCCCTGTTGTAGACCTGGGAAATCCTAACTCCAGTGTCGCCAATCAACTTTCCAGCACCACCGTTGCCCCCGTCACCGTCACCATGAGTCATGCCATCACATTCCAGCAGTCACTGATGCAGGGTAAGTGCAACAGATAAGGTGGTTTGTGGATGGATATCTGAAACGATAGTATCTTCTTTGAAAGAGCAGTTTGTGAAATGACTAATGACGGTTTTTTTTTTCCGCTCTCCCATCCTCCCCCGTAGCTCTGCTGATCTCCGTGGGTGTGCTGGGTCTGGCCATGCTATGAGAAACATGAAACCCCCATGAGTGAGGACAAGAAAACCACAACTTCCCTGTGCATTCATGTGTGTTACTCAATCTAATTTTTATCACAAGACATCACAGATTATTAGGACATCCCAGATTATTAGGATCGATTTTGTATCAACTCACTGGAGGTGAATGAAGAAGGTAGAAGGGAGGGTGGCAGGGCTTTCTGACTGTTTGCACATTTGTTACAGAGTCCAAAACGGACATGGGAATACATTTTGAAGTTTTTAATTGAATACTATCTGTAAGCTATTTTGTTTTGTATCCGTGGGACTGCTGGATTTCTGTCCTGTGAGTTACTTAATTGCGGGCGAATACGCTGTATCTCTGCCCCAGCTGTAAATCTATTTATGAGTAAAAATGAGAAGCACTATTACAATGAGAGCCATTAAAAGGGCTCTGACATTAATTTCGAGATCGTGTTACCCCACAGCTTTCACCAGCAGATGTTATGCTGTATACAGAATTTGGGTTTCAGGGGTCTGGTTACCTTTTAAGCCCACATCACCACTGTCAGGCTCTAAACCTCACAAACCTCATGACTTGTTAACTCCGTGGCATCCTCTGGGGCTATCAGATTGTTTTGTTGTGTTTCTTTTGTCATGCACAAGTCAAGCAAAAGGGAACAATGCTGTTTTACCCTCTTGTCACTCATAATGATTGCAGGAAAATGGCACAAATGTGCTTTTGCATTATGTTGTTGTTATTATTATTGTGTTAATCAAAATGCTTTTAAAATGAAGCCTTCGTTGGCTGATAACTTAATGTTTTTTTGGGGTTACACATGTAAATGAGCCATTCCATATAAGGAATGTTATATTTGATATAAAATATTGGTGAGCCTAATTTTGCACATTGCATTATGAAATGTTTTTGTTAAAATTTTTGAAATAAATATATTACACATAGTGATTATCACCCCCAACATCTAATCTGAATCTGAACCTGTAGCAGTTTGGTTTGAATTAATGATTAAATTAAATTCCTCTGAATTTGGATTCAGCATCAGCGCATTTCACTTTAATATGCTAACAAGAGTCCAGTGTATAATCAATATACTATATACTGGTTATAATGGGCAGAGATACAAGTACCATACAAGATGTAAATGTATTTTTAAAAGCACTAATGGTGGCAGTAGTAGTACCACAAAACAGACCTCATGCTTATATAGTTAGTGGTTAAGGTTATGGATGTTCAAGAAAAAAATTGTACCGGTGCCTGATAGATGTTCAGGAGGAAAAAGTGTCACTAATGGCGCCGGGTGTAGACGGGAGGATGCTCGAGCTGCCTCCAATTACAGCAAACATTTCTGTTCCTCCTCCTTATATTTCAGCTAGTTAGATGCTTGGTCACTTGCTTTGTAAAAACAATATAAGCTACGTTTAGTGGCTAAGTGTAAGTTAGTGTTGAGCTGCATTAGCCAACTTAGTTGCTAGTAAACATGGTTTTGGTCATTTGCAGGTGAAAAGGCGCCTGGAGTAGAACCGGGCTATATTTTGGCTGAGGAGTGTTTTGTTTAGACGTCAGCAGCGTCTGCCGTCGGACAGCTGTCGCCATTGGTAAATACAGACCAAACAGGTTGTTCGACAACACTTACCGTGGTTTTCCCAGGTGTTTTCGGAATTCATCCATGGCTGGCCAACCCCAGGGAACATGAAGAATATTCCATGGGCCACAAGGTGTAGACGTTTAATCGATCTTTTCTCAAATGGCTGCTGTTGTCAGGCAAAGATGGCTGCCAGAAGTGACATATCACCATAACATGACGGTTTTTCTTTATATCCTCTTTTTCTGTTAATTCTCTTTTTTGTATATATATAAAATCTGTAATAATTTTACGATTTAAGACAGCTTGTAAAACAATTTTAAAGTGCTCATCCTGCATACACAGTGTGGTGAAATTTATATTATGTCTGTACTGTACAGCAAGGCAGCACAATGTATACTGAATTTGGAGGACACAATGGATATTAATTGTCAAAAAGATGTGTCTCTTATATGTCTTTTATCTTATTTGTCTTTCAAAGTACTTAATTAATGATTAGGACAAGGAGATACTGTCAACATCATGGGATAAGTTCAATATATATCAAAACAGTGTTACCAGTATTTTAATAATAGTTCCAAATGGTTTCCTAACTTTTTTTGTTGTTGTTATAGAGTTATATTTGTTCTTTAATAACATCTGTCTGTCAAGTTTACAGTAGGATTTAAAAAATGCTCAACCTTTCCCTTTATACACAAATCTGAAACTAATAATTTTAAGTTGATAAAGCTATTTTATTACTTTTCTATTTTATTTTAAAACTTCATGTGACTAATAGGAGATTTGTTACACTCTCAATTATTACTCTTTAAAAGCAGTTTTTTGGCACCTTTTCATGGAAATTATGTACTGAATGTTTTTATGTGTGATATTAATCAACAAAGTATTGATGGGAATATCTACGGTCGATCCTTCCAGCATGAATATGAGGCTTTGGGATATAAATGTCAAGCACAATTTAAATTTTTTGACAGTTTTCAATATAAATGCATAATAAGATATAAAATAATTTATAAGAACAATGTAAATTACATGTAGTAAAGACTAAATGATAACATTGGGCAAATTGGAGTGGAAGTAAGTGCTTAATCATTTTCAGGGACTAAGCAGTCAGGCAATGAGGACACAGTAGTTGTTAATAAGACGCAGGGTTTTATTCACCCAAAAAATGCACTTTACAAACCAAGAAACTCATAACTAAGGTCTATAAAAGAGGTCAACAAAACATCACAGTACTTAGAGCAAGAACAAGAATAGGAACAAGGCACAACATGACCTGAGACAATTACACACAAGGAACCCTATACAGTGGCTTGGCCAAACCAAATAAGCATAAGGGGTAAACAAGATGGACACCAACTACATCCAAATAAAAAGGGAAACAAACTAACCCCCCCCCCCCATTAACATGGCACATGGTTCAGTCCAGTGAGCCAGCCCCAGAATATAAGAGTCCTCAGCCCCTCTGACAGGCTTTGGCTCAACCAGGAAGTGACCTCCCCCAACGACCAAGGTAACTCCAAGACAAAGAAAGAAATCATCAGTATCACAGAAACATAATGTTGTTTAGGTCGTGTAAAAGCAAAGTAGGGTTAAAGGTGAATCGTGTCTCAAAGGGGTCAGTTGTTTCGGTGCGGTCGACTGCAAATGAACTCGTGCAGGTGGCAAACTGATGAGGTGAAAGAGTGTGAAAGAGTCGAGGAGAACAAGGACAGGCAAGATTTGTTTTACAACCGGCAGATGTCCATTTTTTGGGTATTGTTGTACATGTAAACATCACTGACACCAAATGTAGATGTTCTTATTTACCTGTGGGACAGGTGAAGCTCAGTCTACCTGCTAGCTGGTGTGTATCAGTCTTAATTGTATTTTATTTAAGATTTTTATAACTTTGGCTTTGGGATTCTTTCCAAAGCCACAAGCAGCAGAGCCAATACATTTGGATCCTCATTGGTAAGTTACAGTATCCTTTAACTGTATTTTAGGCACAACTGATTCCTATGGTCATGTTTCATTTTGTTTTTTGGCCCCACTTTTTATGTATATTGATATAAACGCACACATTTCTGCCAAATGTTTGGTTTTTAGATTTAGCAATAGCGCAGCAGCACGATAACACTATAACAACGTATAAAAATTGTCTTAAGTGGAGGTGTACCTCTCCGGCAGGTATGCCCTTGGAATGATACAGATCTGGTAGATAGTGTTAGCTTCTTAGTTTAATTACTAACTACCGATACTGTATATTGCCTGAAGGACTTCTATTATTCTATCAAAAATGAAAGCAACATGTGACCTACGTCTTGATTGAATGTGACTCATTTTCTCTCCTGGCAACTGCAGTTTCGAGTCGAGCCTGTTATAAAAAAACCTAACAAAAAAAAAGGTCACGCATGAATGAGGCCAACAACGAAATTCTCCCCAGCGCCAGGAGCCATCGCTCCCCACTCCCGCTGTGAGCTGCCAAGTGGCGGGGACTGCGACGGCAGTGGGAGGGAGGCTCCGCTGGTCCAACGTGACCACGGACGTCCCCACCGGGCCCTGCTGGGCCCCCGCCGGGCCCCGCTTGGCCCCCCGCGGCCAGGGGGAGGGCCAGGTGAGGTGGAGCAGCTGCGGAGGTCAGGCGACCCATCCTGTTCTCTTTACGTTCGGCCCAAATGCTCGAGGATTTGAATTTCATAAATGGATCAGAAGGGCCAGGTCTTTGAACCGGACGTTGTGTGGCCTTAATATTCCCTAATTTGCATCGCTGCCGCTCCAAGATAGACATGCGTGGATGCTTTGATGACTGATTTGCTGTTTTTCTGTGTTGTACATTTTAAACTGCATACCTTCGGGTTTCGGAATGACAAAACAAAGCATTTGGAGCTATCGGTTTAATCTTTCAGCACTTGTTCAGGATCTTTGTTTTTTTTCCAACATTCTAGCACATTTCATGGACTAAACAGTTAATCAAAAACTTTTAGTTGTAGCCCCACATAACCTCATAAGAACAAGGCCAGAATCATCTAGCTATTTTGAAACTCGGCAAACAGTTTTCAAAATGTTAAATGTTTCACAATGTCGAAATTACTCTACTCTGCAGCCTGGTACCTGTGCTGTAGGGTGACCACACAGTGCAGCTTAGAAACAACCGTACGTAACATGGGTGCTAAGATTCTGCTGAAGTTTAGATGTGCCCTAGAACAAAGGTGGTCCTGGATCACCGGAGAGGTTCCATCAAATTGCCAGAAGACTGCGAGTTTTTCACAACCCTCACCATCGCTCCTGCCTCTGTGAACGCTTCCTCCGGGGGTGACCAGCCTCGGGATGAGCTCCTCCACTGGTCCGCACATTTCACACGTCGCCCCTGCTGCTCACCACCTCTCGGGTGCTGAGGACGGCTCACGAGGAGTTTTATTTCTACAGCGCTCACAACGCCACATGTCCATTGTAAGCAACAACAGTATGTACTGAAATGCACATTTTGAAATTAGAAATAACATTTCCAGACTAGCCGGAGCCCTTTAATATCATCTACTGTCAGGATGAATTAAGATGCTACACTTCACCATAAAACATGTCTTTTGGTGACTCCAAATATAATGGATGTGCTGAAGTGGACTAAGACACATGCACACAAGTGATTTTATTTGTTATAGTTCCAGTGCAAAAAAATGAACTTGCAATGCTTATGTATCCCTCAATATGTTTCCTTATCTGGGGAATTTAGAAGGTATAAAGCTACAGCTATTAGGAACATGTCCCTATTAAGTTCCCTGGCTGAATATCTAATTATCATATCCCTGTTGACGCGAGTACGGTTGATGTACATTATGGAACAAAAGAGGTAATGATTTTGGAAATGAAGATTTGTCAAACTGTTAAGGGCTCAAAGTTATAAGGTGGCTTACAGAAGATCCACCAGCGATTCCGGAGCCAAAGCAAACATGACTCATAATTTTAATTACAACAGGGTAATATATATATTGAACTGGTGGAGCAGGATGGATGAGCACGTCCTGAGGCTTGGCGGGATGCAGATCTATCTGGTGGTTCTTGCCCTTGTTGCCCTTCTTGCCAAGTGTCTTAGCCAAGTATGAGGGTTGAGTCACTACTCTCACTCTGCACTGAAGCTGCCAAATTTCACAATTTTTTTTTTTTTTTTTTTTTTTTTTGGAGCATTTCTGTTCATCTTCCAAACTATTTTCGCCTCAACAAATGATTTAAAATTCAGTAGGAGGGAGATTTGATCAACCGCTTTCGAACCCAAACATGTCACTTTGTATTTTGAAATCTCCCCGTTGATGGACCGAGTGTTCATCGCGCTTCTGTCGCCCACGCTTTTCTTTTATGCCTCTGATAACGATCAGATAAAAAAAAGATATGTAATGTGGTTCTGTCACTATTTAAGAAATTTCACACTTGCTATGCTTTAAAAACTGCACTGTTGTTCTATGAAACTGAGCCAGAAACAGATGTTTGGTAAAATCCACATCGAAGAGATTCAAGCGAGAGGTAAATGTTTGTTCTTTATCTATTGTGGTAATAATCATTTCATATAATTTACAAAATTAACTTCATAAAGAGGTCCCCTAACAGTGGGCTGTTCTCAGCAAGCCCTTTGTCTTCTTCTACTGTCTCACACTTGCAATATCACTCAATAAGCAAAGGAAGGCGCTGTTGAGTTACTGCAGCGGATGTTCACAACTGACTCCCCTGCCTCATTCACAGCCGTCCACAGACCAACTATAAAGGTTAAATTTAGCAATGCCATAGCAACCAATGTGGCACCATTATGGGGCAATAAATCTATGAAAGAAAGTGTGACTCATGGCAACCCGACACTAAAAATGTGGCTTTATGTTTATGTACGGGGGGATAAAAGTAAGTCCTCCATCGCCGTGGTATAAACATCCCTCCGCTGCAAGTTCGCTGAATGCCATTAACATGTGGCGCACATAGGGAGCAGTGTAAAGAAAATTTGAGGTGCAATATAATATGTTCTTTATGGGGTGACTTTAAGTCCTCTGCTGGCAAAACGACAGCTATTGTGCAAAGCTGGTGGCTATAAGGAAAATTTCTCCACGTCGATAGAAATTCTTAGCGGCTGATCACATTTTCCCATATGGCTCCGTGACTAGGTAAAAGTTCGTTGCCGAACATTTCCCATGAGATCACGGGATCGTATTTCCTTTCTTAAACCTGAATATTGGGGATTAAGCTCAGACCAATCAAGCCTTTCTAACATATTTTTTAGCAAGTAGCTTTCAAGAGGCCCTCCGCTGATTGTTGCACATGACATCCAGGTTATTTGTCTACTCGGTGTGAAAACAGAAGTTTAATTTCTTATGCGACTCTGGGGGATCTTGGCTCGGGTTTCAGACGGAGGCGTGTGTCACAAACTGGGGGTTATGGAACATGAAAGACAATGTCATTTTACAAGTGGGCTAAAGACAACGAAATATGCCATTGGGTTGCTTCATGGGAAAGGAAGGACCCAGAGTCTTTGGAGCTTGGCCAATTCTTGGGACTAAATCCTGGAATGTCTTGATCACTGCTTTATCAATTTGTTCTTGGATAAGTCTTCTACATGTCTCCCAACACTGAGGAAGGGCAGGACTAAATTGCCGGAGTTGCCCTTTAACCTTGTCAGCTGGGTGGCAAAAGCTGAGTTTAAGAGGAGCCAGAATAATGTGCCTCTTTGAGACGGCAATCTACCTTCACAACGTCCTGGTGCACAAAGAAAAAGCCATTCTGCTAAAAATGAACTGTTTTTAAATGCAGTTTTGCATGAGTTGGTTTAAAAATGGCATCATTATCTCTGCCAATATTAGACATTTTGGAGCATATATGCATGAAGCACGTACGAAAACAGACCCACTTTGGCCTTTTTCATCACACGAGTACTTTTTCTCATTGCCTCCACCCTTTTTCATCAAATTGAGCTAAATTATGATTTCGCTTAATCATCTCCCGCGAAGAATAAAGCAACATGCAATTTTGCCAAGAGCCGAACAATAAAACATCAGAGGTTTCTTTTTTGCAATCAGGCCTGGTTGTAGAAAAAAAAAAAAAAAAAAAAAAAAAACGGCGTTTCATTGTCTATTCATTTAAGTTACTCTTGGGGAAGGGAAAAAAATGGAAAGTTTGAGTGTAGAGAGGGGACTGTAGTGCTCTTGTTAGGTGAGAGGAGGGGAGGGGATGGGAGGAGAGGGGGAGGTGGCAGTGCGTGGGACTGCCGGAGAGGGGAGGAAAAAAAAAAAGAGAGAAAAATCCCGTTTGGACAATCCCAGGCTGGGAAAATACAGCGGAGAGTGTGGAAGCGGAGAGAGGTGGAGTGTTGTGTTTTCTAGCTGCTGATATCCTACAGAAAGAAAGAGAGATTTGAACTGAGAAAAAAACAGCCCACAATAAAAGGAGGCCACAGATGCTGTTTGACTTTTAACTAAAGGGAGAAACTTTCTTTTCTTTTTCTTTTTTTTTTTTTTTGTCTTTTTCAGCGGAGAATGCTGAGAGGAAGCGAATCCAGGAAAGCAGCCGGGGACTATGTAGGAATTCCTGACTGAAGTCATGGTAAGTCCCCCACTTGTTTTCCAGGCTAAGGAGAACTCAAGTTTGTGTGGGAAATGACTGAAGTTAACTTCTCTAATGTGGAAGAGACACCATTACTGTTCGGGCTTTAGCCATGTAACAGAAAACTTATCCAAACTTATTCAAGGTCTCAAAGTGCTTATGCGCTAACTCTATTTTATCATTAAGTCCTGAGGAAGGGCTGATGTCATTTGGTTTTCTGTTTTTTGATCTATTGCAAAATGACATTTTTAAGTTATGACTGTCTCATTTTATACTTTGTAGTATATTTTTAAGATTTCCACACGCTTGATATGGATAGTTGCACAAATTTACCCACACACAGACTTTCACAAAACCCCCAACAGCATCACTTTTTATGTATATTTCACTTTAATCAATCACTTCTCCTTGAGTGGCGTGCATTTGATTTGGGAAGAAATTTCAGTCGGCAGCTACAACCCTTGGTTTAGGTTTACGGCTCCGCAACGCTGTCAAATCCCAGCGGCAGCAGATTATAACTGTGTGATTCAAGTTGTGTGATGTTTGTGGCTGATTCGCAGACGGGGATCGGGAGCGTCACTGGAGCAAAAGAGCTCTCTGTTGCATCTCCCGGGATTTTGTTTACCATCCCCACCCACTTATGGTGTGATCAGTGACACACGGAGGCCGGGAGGCCGGGAGACGGCAGACGCGACGCGACGCGAGGCATTCGAGAGCATTCGATTCCCCCCTTTCTTGATTCAATTTAACGAGGTTGTATTCCCGCTTCTGTGCGTCGAGCAGGGTGGAGCAGTTTGGCAGGGCAAAAGGCGGAGAAAAGGCAAAGGGGGAAAAGGGAGCGCTGGAGTGGGAAAGAGCGGAATAAAAGAGGAGGGTAGGGTTACTTCTTTTTTTTTTTCTTCTTTTTTAATTTTAGGAGAATTGGACGGCAGCAACAGCGGTTTCGGTGATGCCGCTTTTTCCACATTGGACCCGGGAGGAAAGGGAATAGAGACAGAAAGAGGGGGGAAAAAAAGAAAAGAAAAAGTGAGAACGAGCGATGGCATGGACGTCAGGGGAGGGAGAACATGTGCAGTACTTTTTGGTCTTCCTCAATAACCAAACTGGGGGGTTGGGGGACCGAAAAAAGGGTTTCAGGTGGTCACACAGGAAAACGTGCAGCCACAGCGGAGTCACAAGTGTATAGGAACCGAGCCTTTCCCACAACACCAGTCTCGCAAGAGTAAATGTACCACTTCCTGTAAGTCAGAGCTGCATGAGCCAACAAACGGCCCTCAAAACAACATGCCTTCGAAAAAGGAAAGCACACAGTGGTCGAGCGTGTGCACACATGCTTGCTCAAGAAGACGAACATGGCTGCAAACACGTGCACATAAGCGTAAAAATGCATCAGCGAGCAGTTATGCACACACTGAGTCTCTCTCTCTCTCTCTCTCTCTCTCTCTCTCTCTCTCCCCCCCCCCCCATCTCTCTCTCACACACAAACACACAAACACAACAGCAACAGCGTTCCCCTGCCAAGAATATGTGGCGGAGGGTATTTCCATTCCCACTGTCTGGTGTGCTCTGATTTTGAAACTCTGCTGGGATGTACCCGTCCTTGACCAAATAAAAAGGGAAAAAAAGAGAGAAAAAAAAATGATGAAACTTGAAAGCAACCGATTCTGTGTGTTTGTTTTGACCTGCTTGGAGTACCAGACGGGTGGAGATAACACATTAGAACAGGATCGGTGGTGTTTTCAATCAAAGCAATCTAACTCCAACTCGCTTTCCTGTGATTGTAGAGAGTTTTTGACATATACGGTGCAAGCAGACCAAGGATGGCTTCGCTTCAGTGCAACGATTCGTTGCTTATGGCCATTTCATTGGCATCTTTACTGTGCATCCAGGGATTTTCTTTGCTTTAACTTGACCTTGACTGTGGTCTTTGTCCTATTTTGCCCTCTAATCCACGGTATAGCTACAAACATGTCATATAAACATATTCTGAAATCATAAAAATTTGAGTTAAAGCTGCTTTAATCCTTATTTTCATATTACAAATTTACTAGATGACTGTGTGTAACCTAAAAGGTGTCACGCGTGGTTTTTAGCTACTTCATTTTAGCTTTTTTCAGCTCATTGTTTTGTTTTTTAGTTTTCGTTGTTTGGCTTAGTTTTTAAAAACCCAGCATGAAGAAGTTCTGAGGGGAAATTCTCCGAACAAACCCACCTTACAGAAAACACAGCTATCTCCAAACAGCAGATGGACAAAGTTAGCGACCAGCTGGTGAACAAAGTGGAACATTTAGCAGCTAAAGAGAGAAATATTTCCCTCAGGAGGTGGTGAAGGTGACCAAATCGGAGCTAAAAGGAGAATAAATATAGCATCAGCTACAATTCAAAATAAATGCTAATGTTTCTCTCTGCTTCCTGGATGTGTAAATAAGCAAATGTTTGCTAACGCGCTAACAACACCAATCTTAGAGGGTGATAAAATGTCATAAAAAGCCGTGTTTACAGCTTGTTGCACTCACCAGGTGGCCAAAAGAAGGGAAAAAGAAATGTAGTCACACAAGTTTAAAGCACAATTCTGGTTTATTAAAACCAGAATCATATTTTTGTGGGCTTTGCTATAGTTTCCAACATCTATAAACCGCCTGCTACCAGCTACCGTTTGTTGCTACGACCGTACTGTTGAGACGGGACAGCCAAGCTAGCGGGCTAGCGCCCTGCTTGGCCTAGCCTGACACACAGGAAGGGCCGATGGCACCAACAGCCACCGGCGCCGCCGCCACCGGCGTGTAACTCGCCTCTAATCCGCTCGGTGACAGAAACGTGGTCTAAAAAAAAAAAAACAAAACCCCAAAGAAACTCCACACAAAGTCCCGGCGAGCTGCTCGACCTGCTGCAGGTCAGGTTAGATTATACGGGAGGATTTAGAAAAGGAAACTGCCCCCCCCCCCGCCCCCCCGCCCCCCCCATCTTCCTCTTCATCCTCTTTTCCCTTTGTCTGTCTTCCTCTTCCCCCCGTCTCCTCTCTTTACTGCCCCTACTCGTGCCTCTTTTCCCTCCTTCTCCATCGGCATCTTTTCTCATGTGTTCTCCTTATCATGTCAACCCCCACCGCCCCCCCCCCCCACCCTCGTTCCACCCGCCATCCCTCCGAGCTCCGTTCTGCTCTATCGCTCTTCCTCTCTTTCTCTCTCCGTCATGTACTGTAGGGGTCTACATCTGGTTTCTATCATGCTTACTGCCGCTCTTGTTTCCCATCGATCTCTCCCTCTGGTCAGCCACCGCCGCCTCCTCCTCCTCCTCCTCCTCCTCCTCCCTTTCTTCCTCTTTTTGTGTGAACCCTGATTCTATAGGGTTGTCTGGTTCGCTCAGTGTCTCCCCCATTTGTCTGTCTCCTTTTCAGTCTGTTTTCTTAATCACTTAGGCTTCAATTAGCTCAAGTACCATATGCATACATACGTACATAGATATGTGTATATATATATATATATGTATATATAGAGGTACCTGCACCTTTCTTTAGAATTCCTGTGTTCTAATCCTCTATCTTTTTGCCCCCCTCCATTTTTTTTTCCCTGCACCCTCTGCCCGACTCCAACTGGTTGTTTTTCTCGCTGTGCCGAGCATCTGTTTTGGAGGACGACCGCCGCCTCTTCCCTTTTTAAAGTCCACCTACAGAAGAGGGGGAGAGAGAGAGGGGGAGAGAGAGAGACAGGAAGTCTGACGCAGGAATGACATGCGCCGATTCCGCACCGTGCGTCCGTCTTCCACACAAACATGAGGACGCACACTCATGAGTCACCGGCGGCCCATGTGACGCCCAGGGGCGGCGGCGCACACACATTTTCCTGACGCCGGCGAAGCCGGACGGAGTCAGTGAAACGCCACCCGCCGGTTTGGTGGCGGTTGGTTTCGGGGGGCGTTTGCGTTCGCGTTCACCACGGCTGCGCTGAGCTGCGATCATGCGTAGCCTGGGAACCAGAGCCCTGTAGCAGAAGGTCGTCCGCTACTTAGAAGGCGAGAGCAAGAAGGAGACGAGCCTCCGTCATAGGGCTCAGTCGTAACACAGAAAACGCACAAAAAGAAAAACCAAACCTCTGTTGCTCAGGTGTCATAACTAGGTTTTCCTAAGTTCAGATATCTGTGTAAATACCATGCTGCCGTCGTCACGTGGAAAACGTCGTATCGTCCAACTGACGGCATTGATCGATCGATCGACGCAGGACCATTTCGACCAACCCCACAAAGGAACAGTTAATCTTTCACGTTATCTGAAACATTTCGAAACCGGAAGAAACTGGAGATATTTTTTTTCTCTTCGGTGTCGGGAAGTAACTAAGTAAGTTTGCAATTACTGGACTTAAGTACGAGTTTGAGGTACCTGTACTTTACTTGACTATTTCTATTTTACGTCTCTTCTTTACTTCTGCTCCGATATAATTCGGGGGCAAATATTATACCTTTCGCTTCGCTACGTTTATTTAATAACTTAAATTACTAGTTTCTTTGCAGATTTAAGAAAATACACAATCAAAATGAATAATGGTGTAACATAGTTAAGACTTTATTGATCCAAATTGAGGAGATTCACATCAGTCTATAAAGTAATTGCAATTTACTGCATCTTTACCGGCTGCAACGCCATATATCTCTTGAGAACTTGACTCTGCATGTAGGTTCAGTTGTAACACTTCAAGTATATAATCTTTTGTTTTTTCATCAGGAATCTTTTACCAAGATTAAGCTGGTTTGGCAGACAATGCATAGTTGGTTGTTGAAACCCAAGGAAGCCTAAACAGTACTTTCCCCTTGTTATTCCAAGAATGATGACAAAAAAAAAAAATTCACTGATCAATTAAGAACAAGTCTGTTAACTTGTTAATTAAATAGGAGTCACATGCACTTCTTTGTTGAAGGCTATTCTTAGTACTCCTAAAAATAAACCATCGTGTTTTCCCGTCAAACTCTAAATTTGGATCTGTTCCTCATTATCTTTTTAGTTCGGCTTTATGTGGTGACCGCTAATTCTCCGAAGGACACTGGAGACGGTGCCGGCGCCGCTCCCTGGAAAGTCTGTGGCATCAGTGCGAGGCCTCCACCCGGGATGCGTCGCGTTGCCTCGCATCGCGTTGCCTCGTGTCGCGTTGTGGTGCGTGCGGACGTATTTGTCCGAGGTGCCATGTGGCACCTGAGCACATTGAGGCGTTGATATATCCTCGGGTCTGGCTGACGAGTAACCGAATTACACCTATGGTTCCATGAAGAGGAGGCGCCAGGTTTTACGTGAGAGGCTCCCTTTGTCTGGGAGCCTGAAAACAAATCTAATTTACAAATTTCATAAGGGCTGTTTTCATTTTGTGTGCACGATTAAGCCTGTGATCAAAGAGCAGAGTGTCTAACTGCATTAGATGCATTAGCACTGTTAGCTATAGGTTAGGCAGCAGTGGAGTGCGTAAATCATCCGGATCCCTTTACCTGGGCAACGCATACGTATGTTGTAGCTGTGTTGCTAAAAACATTACCCTGATTTTTACAGGAAAAATTAACAATATTCCCATTTTCACAAGGACTTTGGGGTTTGGCGGCAGGGCAGCATCACTCCCCTCCTCTCTATGGACATCGTCCCCGGCGAGGTTGAGGGATTGCACAGACTGAAATTCCATTCTTCGGATGTTAGCTCTGGTGTAGCCTGTTGAAAGTTGTGTGTACAGGCATGCAAACACGACACAGGAGATCCAATCGTCGGGGGAAATAAAAAAAAGAAACAGTGGGGGAGAAGGTGCCGGTGCCCGACAATTGTATATCACACGTCCAAACTAAATACTGTTGAAGGCTGGCTGGCTTTTCACCGATTGAGCTAAAGCGGGGTAAGCCGGTCTGCCAGTTTCAGTAAGAAAAGAAGCATGCTCTCCGAGCCTGAGTGGCCTATTTGTCTCAACACATAAGTAATGAAGTTAAGTAATGAAATTCTGCATCGAGCCAGATGGGCCGGATCGGAAGAGCTGCTCCCGTTTGCCTCCGTGGGAGCGCTGAGATCTTTGAAGCCCCGCAACGGCGGGCTGCAGCACGCATCGTGTACTCGCGTTCATGGTCGGACGCCTAAAGAGTCGCGTCTTTGGGGGGGGGGCAAAATAAAACGGACCAGGTGACCGGGTCGGAGAGAGTGTCCACCGTCAGACCGTCGCAGGCCCGTCTGGTTTGGACTAATTTAGTGCTGTGATGAATTAACTCGAGTCTTGTGGGCCGCTTCAAAGGGGGCTTCAGTCCGGGAGGAAGTTCCCGCTGGCCTGCCTTGCAATTCCCAGAACCCCCCCGCTGAGCTTTTACTAGACTCAATATGTTCTGTCAGTGAGCCAGGAGGCAGTTTGAGCCGCTTTTACGACGGCTGCACCTCTTACAACTCGCTCTGCGACAGACTGTTGTTTACCACCAGTCTACCACACCCCCTCCTGCGAGCACGTTGAACCGGCCTTTACACGGACCTCGTTTTGAACAATGCAGGATTCGCGGTGTGCAGCCTGAGAGAGTTCTGGGAAACGGAACCACCTCGGCAGAGAAGGTCTCCAACCACTGTTATACTGTGGGTCTGCTGTGACTCTTTAAGTGTTTTGCTTTGTTTACAACTCGCAGACTTTCTCCTCCTTGGATTTCAGACCCCACAGAGAGCACTGCCTTTCTTTTTTTCCTTCCCATTTCCGACCTTCTGCTCGTTGTCGTGTGTGAATAAATTTCCACCTATCTCCCTCTTCTCCTTCTCCCCAGAAACAATAAATGCAAATAAGCCCTGACCTTTGTCTTCAGCTTTATTTTGAATACCTGATTTGTTGAAATTATTTTGTCAGTTGTGTAATATGTTAGTCAGAGGGCAAAAAAAAAAAAGGGGCTATAAAAGGTCGTCTGCTGCTCAGTCGTTGCTATAGCTCCCCCCCTCGCGCGTTACTATGGATATGGAAGCTGCGAAGGTGAACCTGAGCCGCGGTGCCGTGTGTGTGCAGCCTGAGAGAGAAACACCTCAACAAACAACCACTGTTATACTGTGTAAATACTTTATTTTTGATTCTCATTCTATCCTCCTCTGCGGTCAACCCGAACCCTCCACTATACACAAAAACAAACCCAGAAAAATAATTTTCAAACACTGTTGAACCGAGGTCTTCTTCCATAAAAAACCCCCGCACCGCCACCACCAGCTCATTCCCTCCTGGCTCGCTCACTCCCCCGCGAGCCGCTCTTCTCTTTTTCCGTACACTCTGTTCTCCCGCTCTGGTTTTTTCTCCCATGGCTTTATATCCATCCCTTCGGTTATTGCAGTTGCGCGCCACAGACGCACTGTTGAAGAGGATCCCGGTGTAATCGTTGTCAGATGACACCGAGGGAGTCGGGTGGAGGTGAAACAAAGAAAGTTGGCTTGAAGAGAGAGAGAGAGGAAAGAAGGAAAAAAAGGAAAAAATGAAATTGGCGATGAGGAAAGAAAAAGAGAGTTGGGGGGGGGCTGAGGAAAAGAGGCAGATGGGAGGTTGGAGAGGAAACGTGTGGGGGGGGGTGAGGGAGGGAGAGAGAGGGAGAGGGAGAGAGAGAGAGAGAGAGAGAGAGAGAGACAGAGAGAGAGAGAGAGAGAGAGAGAGAGAGAGAAAGAGAGAGAGAGAGAGAGAGAAAAAAAAGTTGCAGGTTGCCACAGAAACGGTCAATGTCAAAAAATAAACACTGCATCTGTTGCCTGCTCTGCTGTGTCACCCTCCACCTCACTGGACAGCCGACGGTGTTGCGTCGAGTGTGTGTGTGTGTGTGTGTGTGCGCGCATGTGTCCGGTGTGCACGTGTGTGTGTGTGTGTGTTTGTGTTTTAGGGAGTTAACATGCTGCAGTGGTTTTCTCGGTTTCTCAACTCTTTTGTTCTGGTGATTCTTACATTTCCTGGGCCTTAAAGGAAATGTTTGACACTACGCAGACCATACAACAGGAAGCTGAAAGTAGAGTATGTGAGTGTAATTGTCTGTGTGTGTGTGTGTGTGTGTGTGTGTGGCGACAGAAAGCGAGACACGCCGGCTGTTAAACACAAACACAGGCATTAGAGTTGATTCAGTGTCCGGTTATGGATTAACCCTTTCTTACCGTCCGTGTCTCCCTCAGGGTTCGGAGGCAATGGAGGATTGTGTGCAGGGGGCGCTCTCGTCGCTTTATCCGCCCTTCGAGAGCACGGCACCCCCCCTCCTCTCCCAGGTAGGCCTCACGGATGCACGCCCTCATTCCAGTCAACATGTTTACAGCAATAAACAGGGGGATATAAAAAAAAAAATGCAGATTCAATTAAATGATAAGGCGATGCTCGGTTATGAGGGGAGGCGATGCGACGTGCAGATAACGTGGCCTTCCCCAGATATAAACTGCAGCCAGACGCCAACACAAACAAAATGTAGCCAGCTGGTCAATTATAGCCAAACCCTCTTCCTCCAAACAAGAGCTTGACATGTCTCGTTTCGACATAAACTGCACACTACTCTGGCTTTCGCAGTCATAACATTTATTGCAAGAAAGAGCCGTCAGCTGGGCAATAAGTGCACTCTCTTACAAGTGCATTGTGGGAAGTCTTTGTCAGCTCTAGTATCTCCGGCATAGCAGTACACAGCGCCAAATCATATTTGTTTTTTTGCTTTTAGCTTAATTTCCCTAAAAGCCAGAACACTAAGGGCTTCTGAACTAAAGCCAATCTCAGTTAAAATACATGAGATTGGTGCTTTTTTTTCTTTTTTTTTTTTTTTTGTTGCCGCAGAAAAAGCTGCGTGATAAATCATAATAAAATGCAGAAAGCCTCTGATTTTCTTGTTTTAATTTCTGATTACATGCTGTCTGGGTTGAGTTCTTGTCTTTGTTTTGGTTTCAAAATCCATTCAAGAGCTCACAAAGGCTTGTCTTAGTTCATGAAAGCTGATATTCTGAAGATGAAGATGGGTTTTTCACCAGGCAGGAAAAAACATGTAAAGTTGATAAAGTTTTGTTCTGTGCACTTAACTGTCTAATCCTCATTTGCACTGATTCCAGTTTTATTTACTCAAGAGTTTTTATTCCCTCCTTTTTTCCTTTTTTTTTTTTGCACGTTTGTCCAGGTCTTCTCAGTCCTGGAGTCGACCTATCAACACGACAGTCTCCGCTACCTCCTGGACTACTTCGTCCCTGCCAAGCACCTCCTGCACAAACTCCAGCAGCATGCCTGTGTGAGTTCCACGCTGCAGGCGCACTGTACATGAGAACGCACACATAGCAGCATAATCAGAAGCAGAAGCGTCCGTCAAATGCAGAAAGCATAGCGTGAGGCGCTTAGCTTTTTGATTCCTCTGGTGGAATCAAACATGGCCATCCAGTCATATTCGTGCATGTCTCTGTGTGTTGGACAATCTAGTTTTTAGGTCTTTTAGGGGGCAACTAGTCCAGGTCAAGTCGGTCGGGACAAGTCTTAAGTCTCAAGTTCCTATGAGGCGTCACTTGATCGTAGGTCTGTTATGGCACGACCAAGTCCAGGTCGGGTCTGAAGTCCTGCCAAACCCAGTTCTCAAGAAAAAGAGAGTCTGAGAAGGTCTGAGCAAAAGCTTTTCATGTCTTTGAGACCTTTTTGGGGAAGTTGCATATCAAATATCCCATTCAAGTCAAATGAGACAAGTCCCATGTCAAGTCTCAGTTTCTAAAGGACTGGACCGAGTTAAGTTACCACTCTTTGTGAGGCCTCATTTGTTTTTGGCTCTTTTGGGGCAGGTCCAAGTCAAACGAGAAATGTCCAAATCAAGTACTGAGTCCTCGAGGAAAAGTACAAGTCAAGACGTAGGTCTTCATTAGCAAATATAGACCGTAGCCGAAAGTCTTAAAGGTCTCTGAATGCTGAACATTAAGATAGAAAGACATCAAACATTTTTCCTTTGAAGCTGGATCAATAGTGTTTCTGCATAGCACCAAGTCATTTCAAAGCAATAGGCTTAATAATTATAATTATGGCAATTTCACCAGGTAAGAACTTGACTTTAATATTTTTATTTTTTTTAATTCATTTTTTCTTTCTTATTTGTGCCTCGGGTCCGAGTGTCGCGGTGCCTGGTCACATGAAGTTTAAGGCGTGCATAATTCGAGACATGCGTGACCCTCTACCAGTTACTAACTACACCGCGGAGGCTTGAGTTTGCTCTAAAAGACTAGATGGCCCGTAAAATTAGTGAAAGTGTGCTGGTGAAACTTGAGAGCTACCAACCGCTGTCACCCTCAGACAGAAGAGGTGGTTTCCTGCCTTGGAAGCTCCACGGGGCAGACAGAGATGAAATGCAGTGAAATAAAACATGAATGAAAGAGCTCTGGCTCTAATTTTCAGACTCCCTCATACGCAAAAGCAAATCCGTGGTCCTAGTATGATAGAGGATACACGAAGCAAACGCTACGCAAACATGCAGGTTCCAGTGATTATGTCCTCACACGCAAAGAAGATATGAGAAACTGAGGCATTCCTTTGATTTGACTTTCAGGGACACACAAAGATAAACAGTGCACGCTGTTTAGCACAAACTTAGCGGCTAAGAACTTTCTCATGTTGCCCTCCGCAGTTTTCCAAGACTTTACAGACTTACAGCACAAATGCTCGGGCAATGTGAGCAAACTATGTTTTCATTGTCGTTGAGTGGAGCTGCCCAGGACGGGAGTTAGACTGTGAGTCATGACAATAATTCCTTCCATATGTGAGTGTGTTACTGCAGCGAGAGGGAGAAAGAATGAGTAACAGAGGAGCGGGTGGGAGTCGAAGGAGAGAATGAACATGGCTTTCATTCACGGCGTGTGTGTCCGAAAAAAGAGAAGATGCTGGAGGTTGCAGATTATAGTGGACTGATTGAGGAATTCTGCAGAAATGGGAGGTGGGGTTGAAGGAGCAAACACTGGGGCACATTGAGGGAGAAGCAAGCAGAGGGTGGAGGGCCGTAAGGGCACAGAGAGTTACAGAATCTGGGCCGACTCAAGGTGGACAAACTCTTTTAAGAGAGGCAAAGTCACACATGCTTTTATGTGTGAATATCCACCTTGACAGATATCGGACCTTTATGCAAGTGGCTCCCCTGAAACAGGCAGGAAAAGAGACGGGCGAGAGGCTTAAAGGGAAGAAATTGAATAAAGGGCAGAGAGGTAGGAAGATGGAGGAGAGGTTGAGTAAGGAATATAATTTGATCATGTCTCGTGAGTCTGGAGGGCACGGCGGGGGGAGGGAGCAGCCCCGTGTCAGCCGATTAGACGAGACTGGAAACGGTGGAGAGAGGTTCTGGATGAGTTCTGTGCCTCAGACGGCGAGAGGGGATATAGATCTGGCACGGCGCTGCTTAAGGTGGGAATAACGTTTGGATTAAGATGTTTTTCCTGTTTAGGGGAGTCGATCAATGGTGCAACGGATACCGCGAGGTGCCTTCTCTCCACCTAAACTCCCGGAGTTCTTGAGCGAACTTCTATGATTTGCTGTGGGATTTTCTATATTTAGATTCAGCGTGCTCGACTTAGATTGTCTCAGTCTTAAAGGGCTACCTAAAGTGTTTTCCTCTGATGAAACAGTGGACTGTTTTATCAGTGGCTGACTGCCGTGAAGAGCTGGCCAATCTGTATAGTTCTGACTGACTCACTGACTCTCTGCAGCTATCTAGAGTCCTCTCACTCTGTCATGCTAGCTAAGCGGTTTTAAACTTTAGAAAACACTGCGTGAGTCACATGTCTGACATTTGTATGTAGCACGGGCCTTTTGCCAGTAGAGCTTCTGAATAGTGTTGACTGGTGGGGTATTGGTTCTAGAAATTCAACTCATCTGAGCTACTAAGCCAAACGCAGCCATGCAGGCGAGTTCCAGCCGGTTCATGTGGGCTGTGGGTTGTGAATGGGAGAGCGGGATTGTGCATGGGCATTCAACGGAATAGCTTTTGGCAAGAGCGAGATCTAAAGGTGAGATTTCAAAAGGGCAGTGAGTGCACTGCTACACAACCTAAGGAGGCACAGAGAGAAGACTTTGCATGCGAGGTGTAATTTTATGCAGAGGAAGGTTTAATTTTTTTAGCGTACATTTAACCCACTCGCCGTCTCTCCTTGTCATTTCAGTCTCAGTACCTGGGCTGCTTGTTCCTTCACTCCGGCTGGCCTCTGTGTCTGGGCGAGAAGGTGGTCGTCCAACTCTCCACCTTGGACTGGAGGCTCCTGCGTAGCAATGACTTCTACCTGCAGGTGGTGCCCTTCTCGACGCGCTGTCCCCGACTGGCTCTGAAATGCCTGGCCCCTGGGGGGCGCACTGTTCAGGAAATCTTGGTACCCGAGTCACAGCACCCCCTTGTTTTCACCACTGAGTGGCTGCACAGTGTCAACAAAGAACGAGGCCATAAGAGAGAAGGTACAGAAAGTCCTACATTAATGTTGTTGTCGTTGTTCTTTTAAAAACATGAGAGCATGGACAATCATTTGTAGCTAGCTCTCTAGGATAAACAGGCATTTCCAAAGAATTCCTGATAATAAATTCTGACTTTTATTTGGTATGTTGGGTTAAGAGTCACGAAAAGGTTTTTCCTAGGGTTTAAGCTGGAATTTGTTTCATAACTCTTTTTAGTTGTGCTAGTAATTAATGAACAGAGGAAGAAACATTTGTGTGGCGAGAAGATGCAAGTAAATGACCAAGGGATGGTATGCGGAGAGGAAAAAAGAGAAGGGAGAGTTAAATGGTTGTCAGCAGGTGGTGGAGGGTGAGAAGAACCCAGTAAAAGAGCCAGAGAAAGGCAGCAAAAGTTCACACATTTGTCTTCAACATGGCTTGTGTTGCTGTCGTCTTCCCTTTTTAACTAGGAGGATGGGTTTTTAAGTAATGCGTGCCCCCAATAAACAAATGACTTTGACATAAACTTTGCCCTCTCTCGTTGGCACAGTTGGAGGAGGACTTGACACCTGCCTGGTCAGTACCTGTGATGGTGTGGTTCGACTTCCGTGGAAGGAGGTTGTCTACCCAAAATTCATCCACGACCCTTCTGAGGAGCTGGGCCTGATGTCTAACCACGAGGGCCCCGCATCCAACCGCCTCCCAAGTGAGGGGGGCAGCAGCCTTGGGGGCTGGGGTGGCTCATCCTCAGGAGAACTGGACTCCTGGTCCTGGGACGAGGAGGAGGATGAGGATTCACCTCCAGACGGCCTGGACTCTGAGTCTGCACTCCCCCGGCGAAGGCGCAGTGAAGATGGCCTTGGGCGGACAGCGAGGCACCCTCAGCTCGACGGGGACTACGTGGAACTGTTGGAGCCTAGAGGAGGTCCCGATGGAGGGGTCGACCCGAGGCAAAGGTACCTGGAGATGCATGGGATATGTAAGACCAAAACTTTGCCTTTGTGCAGGAGAGGTAAGGCCATCAAACTCCGCAAGGGGAAAGCTTGGGGATATGGGAGAATGGAAAAGTCAGGAAGCTTTTGGGCCGTCCTTGGTGCCAAAGGAGAAACGGCGACCCCCAAGAATGACCAATTACCACCTCGGCCTCTGCCAGTAGCTGCTGAACCTGGCAGAGGGAGGCGGTCCTATTCCTCCTCTGTCCATGACTCTGACGAAGGAGATAAAACAAGGAGAGATTCTGAGGGCCTAGAAAGCCGCCGGCTTTATTTTGATGGCCCTATCAAAGAGAGGAGGCCAGGTGTGGGCAGAGAGAGAGATAGCAATGGCCTTATGCAGCAATGCAAAGACGACCACAGAAGTAAAGACTCCGAGGGTGGACAAAGTTTGGTCACAAATGAAATCAGCGTCTTGAACCGCAAAGTCGGGCATGTTGTAGAGGGCCACTCAGATCAGGGATCTCATTCAGACTCGGTTTTTGAGGATACCGATAAACCACTGAGTGGAGACAGTGATGCCACTACCCCGACATCAGAAGCACCGGAGAGACCTTTCGCTAGAGTTTCAGAAAGTGGAGAGATCACAAACAGTGGGACTAAAATGAAGAGTTCATCTATCCCCAAGGTGGCAGAGGAAAGGGATGAAGGAAAGGCGGAGGACAGAATGTGTCCTAGAGGAAAGGAAGTTAAAACTGCAGGATTCAGAGTGCCAAGGTACGGTTTATTTCTTATACCATGCTGCACTCTTTCATCTTATTTGTTTTCTTTTTTCACACTTCCATATGAAAGTACAGATCAGTAACACATAGGTGCAACCTTTGTGCACAAGGTATGAACTTAAACACGTATAGACCCGAGGCGGAAAATAGAAAAGACACCTCCTCAACACATTCTGGACGTTATGTCCAAACAGCATAATTATTACATTTCTGTTGTACCTCCTCATTAAGACTTTCCTGTGCTTTCTCTTTAGGAGGAAAAGGAAGGGAAAGGGTGCTAAAGGGAGGGCTAGGTCCGGGGGCCGTGTCCATCATAGGGGCTTGAAACCGCAGGGTAAAGCTCCTCAACCAGGTCTCACCACCTGCACTACTTCTACAAAGCTGCCAATCGCAGAGGAGAACCAGTCGGAACAAACGGAACAGGCTGACGAGGCAGACGGATCGCCCGCTGCAACTAAAGTGGGCGCAGAGGACACAAAGAAAAGCAGCGCAGGTCTGTGGAAGATTGAAAGTTCTCGCAATATTCTTAAAGCCCTCAAATATCCCCTTTTTATTTTCTATAACCTTTTTTATATCTCAAACAGAGCCAGAGGCTGAAGCTCTGCCTGTCTGTAACGGCCAGTCGGGCACATCCTTATTTAACCACTCGAATGAGGGGGCGGGGTCAGAAGAGACGCATCCTGACCAACTGAACGGCGTTACGTCTAAAGAGCCTCCCCTGCTTAGGGAACTGGACACAGAACTTCTCCAGTCAGGGAAGCTGAAGTTGACAGGCAAGTTTCTTTCAGGCCTATAAAAAACCCCAAATAAACCAATGTAGAAGTCTGGATATGTTAGAACTGTGTCTTGCGCCCCCACCCCTCCACCCCATCCGGTGCTTATTCTGCTGCTTACGGACCACAGGTACTGTGGACAGGTTGGGCCGTGCTCTGGTTGTCACCGGGACCGATGCATCGGAGGAGGGTCTCCGTGAGGAGGAGATGGCCCGGGTCCTGGCCTGCTACCACAGAATCACTCGGTAATGCTGCGATCCTTCCCGCTCCGATCAGGAAAGGAAATCAGAGACACACTTCAGTGGTTTTGATACCTGATTTCAGACGTCCCTTCACGATAAGCCTCATATTATGCACTTTCATGCGATGTAATCCCTGTTGTTTCTGTTTCATCCCCTGCTCACGCACTGCATTCATACACAAGCAAACCCTGTTTATACTGCGATATAAAATTCAGGATTAGCTTGGTATTTGATGTTTATATTTGGGCTTGTGTCATTTGTTTCATGTTGAATTGCTTATTTACAAACCCATTGAGCCAAAAGTACTTCGTCATTATATTTGACTTGACTTGCTATTTGCTGACGATGCCAAATACGACAAAAGGGGGGGTTAAGTAAAAAAAAACAACAAAAAAAAAACTTGTGTGGCAGAAAGATGAATCAGAATCAGCAGCAAACTGATTCAAAGTCAGTTTTAGCAAACATGTCTGAGCTTTGGAAGTTTACAGTGCACCACTCTTCTGGAGCCCACAGGAAGTTAAATGTTTTCAAAGACAGACGAACTCCTTATTATCCTGCAGAGGTGCCATAATTAGTTTGAATCTTATCGTTTTTGAGGAGTAGGCATCATTCGTCTTTATCCATTAAAGTGCCGGTGTCTTCCTATTAGAAGAAAACTTTTCTTTTCTTACCCCGGCTCCTGTTTTAAACCCTCCGCCCACCTCTCTCCGTCCATCCATCCTCACCAGGCCCGCGGTCAAAGAAAAGGGTCTCACGGTGTTAATGGACAGCAGACGCTCTCCACCCTCCGCCGTCTGCCTCTCCGCGCTTAAAATGTTCCAGGTGAGAGAGAAGAAGAAGAAGAAAAGAAAAACACGCATTGTTTAGCCAAATGTGCTAAATATTTGCTTGTGTGCTTTAATTTGCCTGCAGATGTGATCAAGTAGCTCAAGCACATGTGGTTCTGTGCGCGTGCGTGCGTGCGTGTACGTGCGTGTACGTGCGTGTGTGTGTGTGTGTGTGTGCGTTTGTTTGTGCGTGTGTGTGTGTGTGTGTGTGTGTGTGTGTGTGTGTGTGTGTGTGTGTGTGCGCGTGCTCGTGCTCCAGGTGCTGGTTCCTGGCGGTCTCGGATCCGTTCTGGTTTTGGTGGAAGAGCAGCAGGAGTCCCCGTCTCATAACCTGGAAGGAGCAGAGGTGACCTCATACAAATCGCATGTTTGCAATTAATGACCAACACACACACACACACACACAGTGTGACGTTGTTTATTTTCTTTTAGTTCCTTTTTTTTCTCCTTTATTTCCAGTTCTAAATGCTAAAGCACAGGTAGAGCACCTGGAACTTATAAAAGCCTCTTCTCTAAAAATCGCAACCATAAATCCTTTCAGAAAACATTTTGCAAAGAGCTCGCTCGCTTAAATTTGATGAGTATCAGATGCTCTTAGCTGGAGCGAGCTGTCACATTGTGCTCTAATCTAAATAAGCCCGATTTCCATACATTTGGCACGTCGAGCTGTTTGCAAAGAACTTCCACTTTACCGGTGATTCAGCTCGCTTGCTCTGCATTGATCAGCATAGATATCTCTCACAGACATGCATGAGAAAATGCTCCTCGCCGTCTGTTTCCTATTTTAACCTGGAGGCTCTAAAACTTTGCATGTTAAAGGGAAACCCCGCCCAAATGATGTTAACACTGTTGGGGGGCAAAAAAAAAACAAAAAAACACAACTGTTGGCACTACCCCTCGCATTCCTTTGTCAGTTTTATTGTTTGTTCATTTGTTGGTTTTGTTTGTTTTTGGTTTTTTTTACTGCAGCTAAATTAACAAATGGAGATGATGCAAGTGTAACTGGAGAACATGCTCTTTGCTTCCACTCTCAGCCTTTTCTGTTAAATAAAGCCAGAAAATAAAAATGTCAGGGTGTCAGAATCAAGAAGGAAGTGTCTGTCTGTGGCCGAAGTATCAGCTTCGTTAAATATAAGCATCGGCTCAAGCTGAGGCAGATAGGAGTTTATATTTTTCGAGGCTACGGCCTGATCTCCTCATATGTGTATTTAGACAATAGCTCGCGTTATTTATCAAACATTCCCCTTCTCTGCCCTCCGTTGTCTTACTGGGTCATTTCCTGTCCCGTCCAGATCCACATGGTGCGAGGGACGGGGGTCCTTCAGCAGTACGTGGACAGGCAGCAGCTGCCCAAGGAGCTGGACGGGGACTTCGGCCACTGTCACGCGGACTGGCTGGCCTTCAGACTGGTGAGAATCTGCTGGGGTTTCTTTTTTGTTTTGTTTTTGTTCCGTTTAGATAAAAGAAGCAATTCCCCCTTTTCCTTTTCCCCAAACCGTTTTCCCTCTTCCCGAAATTTCTATTGTGCGTTTTTCATGGTAGATCCGCTTAGCCGAGGCCGCCAGATTTCACCGAGCCGAATGCACATCGAAGCAGTCTCGGGGAGACTGAGCGGGAAGCGATCACTCGAGGCATTTAAGATTAACTGATATCTGTGTTTTTTTGCTAAATTAATCTGATTTATTTCATTTGTTTGAATTATAATTAGGCCATTCCCCTGCAGAACAGTTGTTGCAGCCTAGAAGTCAGATTCTTGCATATATGCACACAAGAGCAGCTTTAAACATACAGTATCATATGTTGGGGTTTATACCAGCAGGGTCGGACTGTAGGTAGCTCATCGCTTGTTCTTAACCACTGAGTATTTCTTTCTTTTTTGTATCTCAAAATTCAAAATATCGGCACTGAAAAGTGAGGAGTGTAGTGTGGGAGAAAGCGAAGTTTGGAGAGGAGGAAGTACAGATAAGAGGATGTTGGCTGGAGGTGGCGGCGATGTCAGAGATTCACGATGAGCTGGCTGCGGAGGATAAATCAAGGAAAGGAGGGAAAAAAATGGGGCCAAAAAGAAATTCAAAGACTCCTAATGGTTTTTTTTTTCCCAGACAGTTTATCTTGCTTTATCAAAACATTTTCCTGTCCTCTTTACTTTCTATGACCTCCCGAAGGGAAAAAAAATGAAAAGGTTTATAGGGAGTTCATGCGATTTCATACATTTGCCTAAGTCTGCTTTACTGGTTTGGAGTTCATTTGATTGAATGGGTAAAGTGCTAATCTCAAATCACTGATCCCACTTCTACTTTTATTCCCCTTCAGAGCCTGGAGAGTCTAACAGAGCGTTGTGAGAGTGCCCTCTCACTGCTGGGGGAGGCACTGCAGTCTATGGACTCTGAGCCAATGCCAGATGACATCAAGGTCTGTTTGTTTTTTTGTTTGTTTGTTTTTGTTTGTTTTTTTACACTTATTTGATGACACAAAAAAAGCAATGTGTGTAGTCATTTGTGGCATAAATCTCGGGAATGACCTCAGCGGACACTTCGCGTCCTCCTCAGGCGGTTCCTCTGAGCATCGACAAACACAGGCAGCTCATGGCGAGCGTCCTGGCCGACCAGCGCCTAACCGAGCTGCAGCAGAGGGGCGGGGCCTGGCTCGCCGGATTGACCAACAGCACATCTGGACTGGCGCAGAAGTCGCCAGACTGCAGGTGCCAAAAAAAAAAAATTATAATTCACGTCCATGCTGCACCAGAACTCCGGTGCTTTTGAGGTCACAATTAACACCAAGCATATAAGTATAGTCCCCATTAACTTGACACAGAAGTTTGCATGTAAAAGTTTACTTTAAATCCCTACCTGTAGCGCGACGCTGAAAATTACCACAGTCGGTGAAGGTATCTCCAAACAAGGAATTGATCAATATTAATAAAAGAAGTAAAAAAATTTATAATAATATTCAGTAGTGTACAGGCCTTATTTATAGAGGCAATGTGTGCCTCTGCATGTACTTGGATAATAATAGGTTTTATGTCTTATGATGCTAATGAGACTACATACTGCTTGAATATACATTACACACAGCTCTATTGAAGTCAGATACAAAGAAGCCATGATATACCGAGCAATAGTAATTAGGCAAACACCTAGACGCGCAGAAAACAACCTTCCACGAGCGGCAGGGTCTCGAGGGGCGGAGGAGGGATCTGCATGTCCTCTCTCCTCACAAGTCTCGCGTTTGATTGAAGGATTATTTTGTCGAGATGAGTTACAGGTTAAAAATATTCCTCAACGCGGAAAACCGAGTTGTTTGTTTTTGGCCAACAAATGAAAAACCAGCTGGGGGAGGAAGAGGAGCTGCACATCAAATGGAGGCCGGGGCGATGTAGCTTGTTTGTTTGTGCCCGACTACAGCTTAGAGATGATCTGAAGACTGTTGTATTTGTTGCTGTTCCTCCCATCCAGTAATGAGTTTTGGCTCGGTCTGAATAAAGAACGAGACCAAAGACAAGTATAGGATTATTGCTGAGTTTATTCGGGTCTTTTATTTTGTTTTTTTCGCCTGACAGTTGGTCTGCAGTGCCTTCTGTTTTCCACAAGTGCATCTTTTCCACCAGCCAAAATCGTGCGTTTGACGCCTCGTGACCATTAGAGTTTGGATCAAAACGCAACAAGACAAAAGTAACTTTTCTCGCCGTTTTGCCCGGTGACCCTTCTGTCTTCTGTCCCCCTCAGGGCCGCGCTCGCTGCGACCTCCAAACTCTACGACAGCGTGGACGACGCCCTCCACGGGCTCGTCCGGGTGTCCAACCAGCGAGGACGCGACCTGGAGGCTCTGGGGCGACTCGCGGGGCTGGTGGACAAACTAGAAAAGGTGTGTGGGGAGGGAGGAAGATGAGAGGAAGTGGATTCATCCTCTCCGGGCTGCTCACGGCTAACTCTTACCCCTCCAACGAATTGGTGGGTTATAAAAGTTGTGAAAAGATTCTGTGTCTACGGGGCCATTTTTGAACTTTACATATTTTTGGAAACAAGTTTTTATGGGGGGAACCATTTGCAATTTTTTGCTAAAAAAAAAAACCTCCACAGTGTTACCAGTGGAACTGAACTGACTAATTTTTGGCCCTTGGACTATTTAAAGTTCATTTCTCATAAAGCGTTGACCAGTTTCTCTCTGTCGCCCCTGTTTCTTTTTGCTTCATGGAAATTTCTTGATTCCTCTTCAGGGTTTCACTTCCCTTATCTCTCACTGTCCCGCATGTACAAAAAAAAAAGAAAGAAAATGTGCTGCGTCCCCCTCTCACCCGTCTCCCCCCTCTGTGATTTTGTTTCACAGTGTGATAAGGAGATTGAGCAAGTCCAGTCACAGCTGGAAGATTACAAGGACCCTCCGCTGTCCCTCAGCAGACTCTCCCTCAAACAGCAGAAGTTCAAGACCTTCAGAGAAACCGCTAACGTGAGTGGCTGAAACTTGTGACGCCATAGAAATGTCCGCACATCTGCGTATGTTTACAATTAAAATTAAAACCACGTGTTTAAAATTAATAAATAAATAAATAAATTCCCCACTTTGGCGGTGCCCGGTGGTCACGTCAAAAACGATTCGCAGACACCCAAGCTTGCACCAGTTTCCACCAGGACTATCTGGTTATTTCTACCAACAAAAAATGTATGTTGTCAGATTAATTTTAAAGATTATATAATCACATAAACCCCTGCGCTTGGTTGCATTATAGATAGATTATGTAGCAATTGGCAGATACAAATACAAAATTTAATTCATATACAATAAAACACACTGTTTCTCAGTTTAGTTGCCGTCATACTGGTTATGTTTGACCCTCAAAGGCCTTGGACTTTCGGGAGACGGTGTTTATTAAATACTTCTGATTTTATTGGTTTTTAACAAACAACAATATAACGTAGTTTTAAGTTTAAGAGCACCCTTGTCTAGACAGATGGAGCAACCAAGCCCAACATGCTAATTAGCAGGGGCTGTGCTGGATTCTTAGTGATTTGCCTTTTTATAAGTGTCAGCATGATTTTAAAAGAAGTTGTCTTACTTCTGGATCAGAACCCAGAAGTTTTGCTTTCACTTGGGCTTCACGGTGAACGGAAGCCCTTCGGTATCTCCCGCTAAGCCTCCCGTCATCCCAACTCCCAGATTTCTTTGAATCCTATTAGCCCCGCGGGACCCTTAAGCTACGCATCAGTCTGACTTACTTACCGAAAGTCTTGAGGAGTCAATAACTAAAAATCTGAAATGTAAATGGGTGTGCTTGGAGCTAACGGGGGGTATATTTGAGTCATTGTTGTGGACACAGGCGAATGAAGAAGTTTCATTAGAGGATTTCAAGTAGGGATAGTTGCCATTATTCCCGTCATGATCTCCCGAGTTTCCTTTGCCAAGCCCCCGCAGTAAACACTCGAAGAGGTTTTTTCCGGGCAAGGGCTTCACAGCGGCTCTTCCTGGATCCTTTAGGAGCTGCACAGCGAGACGCTGACAGTGCTCAACGACTTGGAGGGCTGGTGCGAGCTGGACTGGGCAGGCCTGGGCGACGTCCAGATCCGACTTCCCCCCGTGAGGGAGAAGCTGAGAGACATGTCTCACTGTCTTTCCGACTGCTGGACCACCCTGGACAACACACAGAGGCTGCTGTCCACGCTGACTGAGGTGAGGCGGCACAGGAAGACGTCTGTTAACCGCATTGGCAGCCATGAGCACACATTAATGGTTTAAAATCTTCCTAAGGCCAAACAGCAGTCACCTTTTCTGTCTGTCTCCCCTGCAGGCCACCCAGTGGTGCGACGCAGTCTCCTCCACCTCCTCCTCCCCCTCTTCCTCTTCCACCAGCTGCCCTCTTGCCTCCCTCCCTCCGATCCCCCCCTCACGCTTCCAGGATGCCCGGTCGTTAGCCATGGAGCTCGGCGGCGGGGCGCTCCTGGAGCTCTGGACCCAGACGGTGGAGCGCTACCAGAGGACGGTGGCGCAGGTCAAGCCCCGGTTCCTCCAGTCTGACAGGGGCCAGAACCAGGGCCCGGGGAAGCCCAAGACGCCCTCGGCAAGCAGCCTGTGGGACCTGATGGGCTCCGAGGGGGAGGGTGACTGGGGGCTGGGGGCCGGGGGAGGCGAGGGGGGCCTGCAGTCCTGGGGATCCCTGGCGTCGCTTTTCAGGCCGCAGACCTGCTCCACACTGAAGATTGGAGAGGAGAGGGGGAATAAGAAAGAGGGAGCAGGGGGGGGAGGCGGAGGAAGTGCAGGAGGAGCTGGAGGTGGGAAGTTCCTGCAGAACCTTCTGAATCCTGCGAAGAAGAGCGTGAGTTTATCGCTGTGATGTGTATTTTTTTAATGTTCTTCTCTATTCTTCAGTAATGTCTGTGTGTGTTATAATGACCAAGCAAAAATAATTGTATAATCCTGAATATTTTTTTTTAATTTACAGTATATGCAACATGGTTTCATCCATACACCCATAATTTGAGACTGTAGCTGCCAGTCAACGACATTTTATTCAGTTTTTCAATGGTTCGGAGTCTAACCACTGTGGGACTACTAAAGTAATTCTCTCTGAGGCTTAGCAGAGGACTACGCAGACTAAAACACTGGGTCATAGGTTGACTTGAAAATAAAAGAAAACGGCAAAAAAAACCCGAGCCACAACCCCCAGTCATATGGGTCTGGCAGACATCTCAAACGTGCATTTTCAATTTGCTGTCAAATGCCTCACTTGCATTACCACATGATTGCCACATAATTACCACAAAGTGGCAAAATGCTAATTATCAGGGCTTTTTTTGTTTTTTAATCTCAAACAAGTTTCTGCGTGTTACTTCTAATGATGTATTGAAATGAACTGAAACCAAGCAGAAAGTAGGGTTAGGTAATATAATGATCTTTATCGTGAGATGATTTTGTGATATGGCAAAGTTTGAAAGAGATCTCATAATACTTTACGTGGAGCTTACCATCTTTAAAACGTTTTTCTGGGGGTATTTGGCGTCTGCAGGCAATGCTGCGTTTAATGAGCAGTAACACATACTGGAATTTTACATGATTTTTGCAGCAGTGTTAAGAAGTATATTCCCATCTGGTGATTTTATTTATTTTTTTAATTTCTTCATGAACAGTTTCTCTTTTTGACCTTCCTAATATACACCAGTTAATACGATGTAAAAAGTAACAGAAATTTATGGAATGCGCTTTGAAAAATAGTCTTCAGGTATTTTAAGGGAACACGATATTTAGTAGCGAATAGTCTAAAGCTTTTGAAATTAGCAATATGGATCTTTATATCATTTGTTGTAACTGGACTCGATGTGTAAAAAGATTTAGAAAAAAATCAAATTTTGTGGGGTTTTTTTTGGCTTTTTTGTTCATTCTCTGATTATGTAAATGGCCAGATTTACAAAAACACTGTAGTTGTTTATGTAAATTTCATCTAAAAATGATAAATAAAGCTGCCACTATCAATATTTTTACATTAACAGTGGATCTTGTAAGTGAACAGTGTTGCTTGTTTTTATATTTGTTTATATTAGTTTAATACACTATTAGTTTAATCTTGATCTGTTTAGTCTCGTTTCTAACGTCGTCTTAATATCTGACTCCTCTCAGCCCCCTGAGGCCCCGCTCCCTCCCAAGCCCCCCAGGAAGCGCCACCCAAGCTTCGACCTGCAGGCCCTCCTGGCCCCGCGGAGGGGCAACGCCACCCCCAAACCCGCTGAATCTCCGGTGGGCGGGCCGAGCCGCAACTCCCCCATGTCCTGGCTGGGGAGGCGGGCGATGGCTGACCCGGTTATCGCCACTAGCATGGCTGCGGCCATCCCCGGATGGGGCAGTGGAGGAGGTGGAGGTGGAGGTGGAGGTGGAGGTGGTGGAGGAGGTGGAGGAGGAGGAGGAGGAGGAGGAGGAGGAGGGGTGTTGATACGAGGAGTGGAGGTCAGCAGCAAGGAGGTGGTGGACCACACGGGGTCGCCACGGCAACATGTGCTGCTGGGGAGGACAGAGAGGGAGACGGGTGCAGACAGGGCTGGTTCAAATGCTCAGAGGTGAGTTTTTCTGTCGTTTCCTCTCCCAACCTTGCACAAATTTTTCCTTTGGGAACTTGGGTGTGAGGGGGAAAAAATGAACCGGGGGAAGGTTAGAGCAGGAGCAGAAGGTTGGATCAGGTTTTACTGCAAAACGAGACCGACACAAAAATCTGCATTAGGAGAGAGCCAGGCTGAGATGAAAGGGAGAAGTGATTCATCTTTTTGTGTGTGTGTGTGTGTGTGGGGGGGGGGGTGATTTAATTGCAGCTGTTTCTGCGTTCGGTTTCAGAATGATGTTATCACCCAGCATGCAAGCTGAGATAATTTTATCTCTACCAGCTGTTTGATCTCTGTCCATTGTTTACTGCTGTCCCACTTCCTCTTCCCTCCCACTTCTCTCTCACCCCCACATTTGTTACTATTTTGCAGATGTACTCATCTGTTTTTTTTTTTTGGGGGGGGGGGTTCTTTTTTTGTTTTTGTTTTGTTTTTTTGTTTTTCCTTTGCTTTCCTTAACCTCTCCCTGTTTCTCCCTCCACCTCCTCAGCAAGCTGTACCTGCTGTGGTGCAGGATGCTGAGCTCGGAGAGGCAGTATGTGGCGGTGCTGAAAGGGGTGGAGGAGACGTACCTCCCGTTGCTGGAGCTCTCGGACACCCCGGCCTCCATTCGGGGGAAGGCGGACTCCCTCTTCCCCAACTGGGCCGGCCTCAGCGCCTTCCACTCGCAGAACCTTCTCCCTGCCATGGAGGGCGCCCTCGTGCAGAGCCTGTTGCAACAGGACTGCTTCAGCAAATACGTAAGTCAAGGATTGTAGGGGGAATGCAAAGGAAAATCCCGTGTTTTTATAATGTGAATCTTAAAACCATTATATTTAGCTGCTGGCACCAAAGAGTAGTCAAACACTTTAAACCTGGAGTCAAAATCTTTCCCTGCTTGTGACTCCCTAAAAAAGCAGTGGCTACTTGCAACTCCTCATCAAAGGCTTTATATGTTTATGGGATGTGAGCAGTTCCACCAAAGATTGATTTTCCACTCTCAGATTATTTCATGTGATGAATCGGGGAGGTAAAAATATCCAATATTTAACAAGAATGGAAAAAAAGATAAATAAAGAAAACTCTGATAAAATATGTTTTTTGTAAAAACATACTTTTTCTTATATCTAAATAGAGAATGAATCATGTGGCCCCTCAGATTTATCCACAGGGGGTCCTGGTCCCCAGGCTGGACGACATTGAAATACCCCAATTATGCATCGCAGAGTCTTTATGCTACTTTTTATGAAGGGAGACCAAAAATAAAATAAAATGTTTGTTGAAAAATTAAGGCCCTCCAGCATTTTTACCGTAAATCCTCTGAAACAGTAATAACTTTTGACAAGAACCTCGTGCTCTTTACTGAGGAGAATTTGATGCGGAAATCTAATTGTGGGGCAAATAGGAAAGATTAGAAAGACAGTGGACGTTTTTTATGTACTCGTGAACAGGGAAAAGAGCCACGTTTGTGGCGTTCGGAAATACACGGCAATTACAAATTCCTTCACAGAGGGGAAGAAAGGGAGAGAAAATATTGATAATGGCAGGTAATAGAGAAATATATATTTTAGTCTACATAAAACATCAGCTCCCTGTAGATTCTCTCATTTATATTCCCTTTCCCCCCCACACACACACAGCGGGAGCAGTTTCTGCAATATTCCCACTACATCAGGACCAAACCAGAACTGGACTCCCCACTGGTCACTCAGGCCGCCGACTTCTTCAAGGTGAGAGTCGTCATGTTGCTGCTGCCTAATTAAACCCTTGAATCTCTAAGATATTTCGTTAGAAGTGTGAGTGTCTATATGAGGAGTTGAACCCGGATTTTTTCCTTTTTTCCTACAGTATCTCAACTCCTTTCACTAAAACATGATTCCATTTGGAAAAATTTGCCCATTTTTTCCTATTGGTGGTGGCACATTCCTGTATGTATGTATGTATATGTGTGTGGGTGTGTGTGTGTGTGTGTGTGTGTGTGTGTATGGGGGTGTCAGGGTCAAAATCTTTTATTTGGTTATTTTCTTTTTTCAGGGAAATCTGATAAGCCTCAGACTGAGATCATCACTATGAGTAAAAGTCACATCACAAGCACAAGGCAATTAAAGTTTCCTTACTCGATAGTGGCAGCAATTAAAAAACGAGCTGTATACAGTAAAGCTAATTACATGTTTAATGTACACTGGAAAAGCCAATTAAAGACGGATTATAGAGAAAGTGATATGAGCTCGCTGGCTACAATCAGCTAAAACTAATACATTCACCGTGAGATCACTAAGGGGACTTTACAAGGAGAGATCACAGTGCTTAACACCACTGAGGCCTCGTTAGAGTTGTGAGGTGCGACATGAAGGAGCATTTCCAACAAATAACCACCAGGAGGCAGTGTGAGCTCATGCCACACACCTGCGACAGCCTGAACACACTCCGGATCATGGCTGCAGGAGGGTTTATGGTTTTATTGTGATGGTGATGGATGCGGAGCTGGCGCTCAGGCTAAACGATGATGGTGATCACTTTTGGCCGCCGCGGTGATGATTGTCATGGCGATGGATACTGGGACAGCACATGTGGCTGCTTGTCACGTGGTTTATCTGTGATTAGAGGAGAACCAGGGGGGGGGAGAATGTGATTTCACAGTTTTTATGCTTTTTTACGACCGGTAAACGACTATAAAATCAAGTTCTGGATTTAATGACCGTAGCAGTCATTATTCTGATTATATAGGACTAAAGTGGTAACTGAAGTAAACCAGATATGCTCTTCACCAACTAAAGATTTTAGAACATAGATTATAACTGATTCCTGTCAGAGGATTTGACCTAAATGTTATATAATAATCATCAATGAACAGATATACAGGCATTTTTCATATGATTCAAGTAGTTTAGATGTGAAGTTTTTAGTTTGGTCAACAACATTTCTGAATTATAATATAGCTTGTTTTTTTATCCGTGTTCTTTAATATGATGCTGTGCATTTATAACAACTGTTATATTATATATGATGTCATTTCTCATGTCTGTTATACTTCTCAGTCTACTGATTTTTTTTTTTTATTATTATAATTTTTTTTTTTTTTTATCCACAATGCACATTAAACCTACATATGCACATAAGTAAAAATGAATACCTCGTTCATCCTCCACAAAAGAAAACTGATTTCCACCAAACTTGCTGGAGGGAATGAGTCATTCACTTTTGGGCAGATCTGGATGATTTCACTATGAATCTGAATTTTTTTTCCTCTGAAATCTGGTGTGTTTTTTCTGACGGTGGCCTTGGCGGAGCTCTCCCATTGCCTCTCTAGTTTCTGTTTCGCTTTTGTTGTAACCTGTCATTACACAACTACACGTTTCACATGGGGAAAAAAGGAAAAAACTGTGATGAAAACATCTGGACACCTGCATAGTGTGTCTGCCACTACTGAAGTCATGCCTTTTATCTGAAGGTGTCTAAATTGACCTTATCTTTTTACAGTCTGTGCAACAAATGATGGTAATTGAATCTTGAATAGTGAATATAGATTGTGCACAACTTTGTATTTTTCGGCGTTTCATACACACTCAGTTGGCACTTTAGTGGGCGCACCTTGCTGACACTAATCCGGTGCAATGCAACGCTTTCTGTGATGAATCCTCCATGGTAACGGTGCTAATGTTCATTTTCATTTTTCAGTTTGGAGGCTGCAGTTTGTGGTGATGTTTCTATTATTTTGTCCACCACCTTTTTATATAAACGAGGGTAGCACTGCACAGTGGTGAACACACAGCAGAGTGTACTACATAGTGAACAGTGAACGATTTTGGACGTGAGCCGGTTTTGACCAGCGAGGAGATCCCAGAAAAGCATGACCAGGACTAACATACCCCCCCCCCCGCCCCCCCACCTTTCCTCCGCAGTCCAAACTCCCTGCAGCCTCCCCCCTCTCCCCTCTGGCCTTCCCTCACTGCCTCCAGGCTCCCACTCAGAGGCTGGAGCAGTACTGCGAGGCCCTGGAGGAGCTGGGAGGCATAAACCCCGCCTCCGACTCCGCCCTCTCCACCCTGAGACACGCCCAGCGGCACGGCGAGGACCTCCGGGCCAGCGACCTCATCGTCGGATGTCCGGTGAGAACGCCTGTCCCAGTTTGTGACTCTGCAACTGCGAACCAAGTCCCACTTTCTTTTCTTAGAGGGGAAAGAAACTAAGTCATCTTGATGAGGTCAGGCCGGTGGAGGAGATGGAGTCGTTATCGTTAATATATATCTTTTATCAAAGGCTCATTATTTACAGTGTTTAGATTTTTAAAGAAAGGAATGTAATTTATTTTATATTTTAAGAAGTACAAAGGCTCTTTAGATTTACAATGTTTAAAATCCAAGTGCAGAGTCAGAACCTCTTTTGCATTTTCTCCAATTTTATCTCCCACTAAAAGGTGCTATGAGTTTGAGTGTTCAAAGTTGCATTAGGAAGCTTAACAACTTTTAGGTGTGTGCACACATGAAATCCAGGTGAAAATAGCGTGGGTGTAAACCGTGTGAACGCTCTTTCAGAATCCTGTTTCGTTTTTGTTTTTGTTTTTGTTTTTTCAATGAAAGTTTGAACAAAGAGTTGCATTCTTTTCTGTTGCTCAGACCACAGATGAAGTAATAAAATAATCGAAAAAGAAGTGTGAGGAAAGATGGCGTTTTCTCACCAACAGCAAAAACTAGCAAGAGACACTTTGGTACTAGTTTCGCTGTTAGTGTGGACTAAAAAAACGGCTTTAACCTTTATCAGAATGTCAGAGAAAACACCATATCTACTTGTTCCATATTGTGCTCCTCTGACACAGTGGTATCATTCAGAGCTGTTCGTTACAAACGTTTGACTCCCCCACCCACGCACATGCACACACACACAAACACACACTCACACAAGCACACACATGCGCGCACACACACTGGCCTCTCCTCTCTTTCAAGCGTGGGGGGGGTTGTGGCAGCACAAACACTCCCATTGAGCTACTTCAAATCACGCTGCAACCGCTCTCCGAGTAAAATGCCTGTAGGTGCAGGTGCGTGCGTGTGTGTGTGTGTGTGGGTGGCATGTCGACGTTGTTGTTCATAATGTGCATGAAGCATCATTTATATCATGACCCACACGTCTCTCGGGGTTTAAAAATAAAGTTATGTGTCAACAGTTGCTGGTAAACCATGAGTCCTTTCAGTTTGATTGTCAGTGCGGTTACGGTTGAGCTAATGTTTGAAGCATCATTCGCTGACCCCATCGCCCTTTGCTTCTGTCTTAGTAAGTCCAGTATCGAGTCCTTAAGGAGCATTACAAAGTGTTTGACTTTTATCAGGCTCCTTCTAGTCGGAGTCGCGACAGCACCTCAAACTCTCAGCCCTGCAAACTGACGTCAGCAGTAAAGCCCCGTTTTTGTTTTTGTTTTCTTTTGTTTTTGTTTTTTTTTACAAAAGGCATGAGTCGGCCGGGCCAACCAGAGCCGCCGTGCAAGGCACTGTCATAATAACACGCCTTTGTCTTTTCTTTTATTGACCTGAAAGTAAAGTAAAGCTCTTTCGGTCTTTGTAACTGAAATGTCCTGAAACTCCAACTGAAAACTTGAGTAGGCGAAGGAGGGAGGAGGTGAGATTTTGCTCCAAACTATTAAAAAAAAAAATAAATAAAATTCTGGCTCAACAAAGGTTAGTAAATGTGTCAGCAACATTGTGAGGACGCTCAGATGTAAAACAGTTTGTTTAGGTGCCACAGAGCAGAAAAAAATGTACTCCAAGGCCCTTTGTTTTGTTTTTGTTTTTGTTTTTTTTCCTTTTCAACAATAGAAAAACACCATAAAAGGTCTACGGTCATTTGACCTATTGGTGTTCATGGTAATCTGATTTTATTCATTCAAAAAATTGTGACTTGTTTCAATAAAAATTGACGAACCAAATGAAACAGGGTCGGAAACAAGCAAAATGATTTCAACCCACTGGAGAAAAAAAACATGGTTTTAACTCAATTCAAGGCTAAATGGCCTCTTAAGATAGAAATTTAGATGCTATCTTTGTAGATGAAGGCCTAGGGCCTGGGCCTGAGGCCAAGATAAGTGCATCCTAATGTGTGGGTGTGTGTGTGTGTGTGCTGCTGGAGCTGCTCGGAGGAAGCGGGCGGGCGTGAGGAACGTCTTCCTCTACCAGCACGTCGTCGTCTTCGCCAAGCAGAAGAGCGCCGGCCCCGGGCGCACCGTCTACAGCCACAAGCACAGCATCAAGGTGCCACGGCACACACACACTCGGCCACTGTCACACACCCTCAGAATCTTTTTCTTCATTTTCATTTTCTCTCTCTCTTTCTCTTTACCAAGAGGAAATTCGTGCAGTTTAACGGTTAAACTGAGAAAAAACTTAGACAAAGTGAGTCTGAGGTGCTGGAGTTTTCTTGGCTGATTATTTGGGCTGGAAACACTGACGACTGAGACGGTCCCCGTGTTTCCTAACATCACTTTATTTCACTTTTTGACGTAGTTTCTTTTTCATTTTCTTTTTAAAATTTCCCCGCATTTTGTTTCTTTTTGTTGACTCTTAAACGTCCGCACGTCTCCTCCCCGCAGACGGGCGAGATGGGCCTGACCCAGAGCGTCGGCGAGGACAGGGTGAAGTTCGAGGTTTGGGTCCGCCAGGCTCCCCGGACCAAAGACTGCATCACGCTGCAGGCGAAGGACAGGGAGGACAGGGAAGCCTGGACACACGACATCGCCCATCTGCTGTGGACGCATGCCATCAACAACACGGGTACGGCACGACCTCCGACCCCAGATGCCTCAGGCTTAGACTCGAGTTCCAGATTACTGGCGCTGCACAATTTTACAAGTGTAGTAGAGACTGTAAAGGGAGAGTGCGCAGATTTTACGCGTCTAGGAGAGCGAAGGAAGCCGTAGGAAGCCCGATGAGCGGCTTCACCTCGGCACCTCACCGAACGCCCAAATCTGCTAATGACCCGTTGCCATTTGAGCTGCATCGTGGGTAATGTAGGCACGAGGCTTTGACAAGGAAGAAGATCACATTGAATGAAAAAGAGATTATATCTCTCTGTGTTAATTTCGATCTCGTTTTTGGCCACTGTATCACTGTCCGTCTCTTACACATAATTCCAGCGTGCACTGGTTGCAGAGCAGGAACTCTAAAGGCCGCTTTCACATTTGAATCCCAACAAAGTTACGTGAACAAGACCTCTGAAGATACAACCCGAAACACATGGGAGGATTAGTCAGTGGTTTAGTGGTTGAAGTTTGTAGTTTTTGAATATTTGGTCAAAAGGAAAAGGAAGAAATCTTTTTTTTTCTTCTTCTTCTTTTTTCTTGAAGTTTAAACAAACTGATTCCCCTCTATCTGACTTTATCTTAATTACCTTTCCTATGAACCGAACAGATTAAAAAAAAAGAATATCAGCACCAGTGCGGCCTGGACTGTTTTTTTTTTGGTTTTTTTCCAGCCTGCCGTTTGATTTTCCTTGGTTTGTTTACGCCCGGCTTTTTCCGAGCACGAGGAACCGCCGGCTATCGCATGGCATATCCATTCCCTCGTATCCCCGAAACCCTGAAAGCCTCTCAGCGCTGCCTCCAGTAGTCGGCTTAGATTACGCCTTCGCACCAGCCGACTAGTGCCACAGCAGCTGGCATTTAAAAAAAATAAATAAAAAAAGAAAAAAGACAAGAAAGGACTGACACTTTTTTTTTTTTTTTTGGTGCAGTAACTCAGTGCTGTTCTCACTTATGCGAACAATAAACAAACAGTATTTTCCCAGCTAGAGGTTTCCTTACCCTGACAACCTGCTATGAACAGCTAGAAAGGCGCCTGTTCATTAAAACCTGCATGGAAATCGTGTTTTTAAAGGGTTTCTCCTCTCTGCTCCTCCCCCTCTCTCTCCTCTCTCAGAGTTGTGTCTGAAGGAGTCGCTCTGCATGGGAATCTCCAGCAAGCTGCTGCTGGACGCCACAGGGACCCAGGGCTCCGAGCTGGACTCCATCTACAGCCTCAACGACAGAGGTAGGCTCCCGGGACGGCGCACGCCCGCGACGCCTCCCCAGCGCGTGGGGGACGCCTCGGGTGACGGGAAAGGCACCGTGCTCTCGGGGGGCTGGGGGGCAATTTGCATCAAAGATTTGAAATGGAAACTAAATTTAAATTCTTAAAATGTAATTTCCCTCTGTGCTCTTGGACACTGTTCAACACTGAACTATAGGTAGATAATCACCATTAAGAGCTAAACACCTAATCTTAAAAACCGGTGTTATCATGTTTCAGGGAAAAAAAAAAAAAAAAAGGGTGTTCGGATAATACTTTAGGTGTCGAGTTTTATTTTATAAACCCCCGGAGCTTTGCTTCTCCACTCACAAGTAGAGGAAAGCCTGAACCGGTTTTCAGCTCACACTGGGGCTGCAGGAAGCGGCCTCGGTTTCCACGTGGCCAGATTGGATCACCGACCGGATCGTCCAAATGGGCCTCGAGATTACAGACCGGGGGGGGGGGGCAAAAAACAAAATCCAAAAAATGTCCTGGGTGCATCTCCCCATGTGACAAGGTAATAACATGGTACATGTTTTGATTGTTTTTCTGTTTTGTTTTTTTGGTTTATGGTTCTTCTTAAATCTCGTGCCCCCGGGCTACTCTATGAATTTTTGATATTTGTCTCACACTGAGAAATTCTGAAGAGCTGTGACGTGCCTGCAGAGAATATGGAGTTGAGTCAAGAAAGGCCCGACTACGGGAGACGTTTTACTTCTGCTATGATCAAATCCCATCACGGCCTCGGCGCCGATGTCTCCGTTAAACTGCGTCTGGGTTCACGCTGGATCCTTAAATGAAGCGTGGGGAGAAAAATCAACAGCACTGCTGCGATGTTAAAATAGCTATTGCAGATTTATCTTGCATTATTTGTAAGTCTCCTTACCCCTGCATTGACTTTGAGCTAAACAAGCTAAAGTAACAAAACTGATACCTGAAGTTTTTTTGTTTTTCAAGTGTGAACGGTTTCATAGCTTTGAACTTCCATTTAATTATAGATGTTAGTATTGGAAAATGTCCTTCATGCTTTATTAATTGATTTTTTGGGGGGCAGTTAACACAACACAAATTATCGCCGTATTAGTTGATGGCTAAATTGGCTTATATGTTAGCCAACAGTCGCCTATTTTCAGATCCAGCAGACACGGAGCTACATTATTGTTAATTTCAAGTCATTTTTGTGTCCACGCGACAGATTTAAGTCTGATTTTCGATTAGCTTCTGGCTCCTTCGTTGTCTTGCTCAATTCCTGACTGAAACATCGGTTCCTGTTGCTAAATGTTCCACTGTTTTCGCTAGCCAGTTGCCAGAGTCGTCTGTCCGCCGTTCGGCTGCTGTTGGGCAGGTAGCATGTAGCCGGATTTAGAGCTTTTTCCCTGGGAACCACACTGAAGACACGGGACGGCGCGAACCAGGCAGGTCGAGGAGAATCTCAGATATTTGTCAGAGGAGAACTCCCGGAACTAACGTCACAGAAAAACGCTTTATCATCATTCAAAAGAGTTTCCCTTTAAAAGGACAGGTCCGTCCATGTATTCAGACATAAACACCCGATCTACAGCACAGTCCCTCAGATTCCAGACCCACCGCTCAGGCTCAAAAGGCCGCGGGTGCCCTGGAGCCAAGGCCGTTTCCCATTCATGGCCTGGGTGTAATGCGCATACTGCTCACCAGGTGTCTCATTGAGTGCAGCAGCCCCAGGATTTCAATGCATGAATTGTCCTCTGGGACAGAGCACAGTGTTAGAAATTCATTGAACGGGATGAGAAAAAAAAAATGCCTCCTCGCTCCGGCTCCTCTCCCTTCTCCTCCCCCGTGCTCGCTCCGCCTCCATTTTTTTTTTTTTTTTTTTCAAGCAAAAGATTATGACACAAAGATTTTTTACATTTTAACAGTGCATGTGCACAGTGCTAATGTGAATGGCAAACAATCCACGCATGCAAAACCCTGCCTGAGTGCAGGGCCGCATCAGTATTTGGACTTGTTGCTCCACTACCTGAAGCAAAAGCAATGCAATTTTTAGATTTTTAGTGTGTCTACAACCCGCTACATAAAATGTATTTTGAAGCTGAAGTAAAGCCACAACCATTACACTTCCTCACACACACACACACACCCTCACACTCACACTCTCTCTCTCTCTCTCTCTCTCTCAGTCCACAGTAGCTGCTCAGACTCCTCCTCCGTCGGCAGCCAGAAGGAGGGGGGATCCCCGGCGTCTGGGAGGGACCCCAGGAGAAGCTCCGGATCAACAAGTTATTCACAGGTGGGCCAGGAAACGTACCCCCCGACCCCCCGACCCCCCGACCCCCCGACCTCCCCACCACCCCGATTGACCCCATCTGCCGAATCCAAAGTGGATGAAAACATCTTGCTTTTGGAGAAATTGCTCAAAACGTCTCCGCGCTTAAATGTAGATTTGAGATGTGAGGAATGTGAGATGAGGAGAGAGGTTTGAGAGTTTCTCTTCGCCACTGGAACCACGGGCTCGTTCTCCATGGACCTTTTTAGGAACTTGGGAACTTTACCTGCATTTCCCAAAAAAGGTCCCAGAGAGGACGGGCCCAGGAACGATCGGGGTTGAGGTACCCTGAAACCGAGACTGCTACGACTAATAATAACAACAATAAAAAAAATAAATTCTTAATACCCAGCAAACAAGCAAACGCGCTGTGTTGATGAGTAGCGTCCATTCATTGATACAGCTGCATTGCGGTTGGTGTTTTGAACAAAGTTACGAGTCATTGGCTTCTTAACTAGTCTAAAAACAAGCATGATGAGAAGGAGCTGGCTAACGAGTGTGTGTGTGTGTGTGTGTGTGTGTGGGGGGGGGCGTTGTTTAGTGGTTAAGACATCAAGCGTGAACCACAACGTCCCCGGTGTGAATCCAGACAAATCCCTGTCTCTGTCTCCCTCGTTTCCCTGTATCTCTCTCGTACTTTTGTCTGATAAGGGCATAAAAATGACCCAATATTATTGATAGTAAATCACTTACTACCACACGTCTCTTTCCAAACATCTTCGCAGATAAAGCTCTATTTTATCTAATTTTTTTTTTTTTTTGTCAGGAGCTTCTTTTTTTTTTCCTTTCGTTCAGTAGCGGTGTAAAGTGCAGGACAGGAAATGAGGGGAGAGAAAAGAAAAGGACGACACGCAACAAAGGTTCCCGGCTGGACTCTAACCGGAGACGACGCGGTCACATGGGCGCTGATGCCTAGAACGTTTGTCATTTTCTAATCTGCGCTAATTTGCCTGATCTTCAGGAATGTTTCCTCTTAGTTCAGAAGCCCGTTTGTGTGTGTGTGTGTGTGTGTGTGTGTGTGTGTGTGTGTGTGTGTGTGTGTGTGTGTGTGTGTGTGTGTGTGTGTCTTGTTTTTTAAAAACTTTTTCCGGCGCAGTCTCTTTTCCAGGGTGTTATATACAGTATTGTACATGAGGGAAGACTCTCGCTGAAGTGTTCTGTCACTTGTGCGAGATGGGAAACTAATCATAAACGTTCCCCAGCTGTTGTGGGACTGAAAACGGGGGGAGGTTCATCGCCGGTTTAGTTCCCGTGGCTCCTTGTTTCCCTTGGACTACCCGGGTCCCGCCCTACCAAAACGTGGCAGACTTTATATGGAAGTGAATTTTAACCTCAGCCCCGGGACCGTCGGGGTCATCGGGCTGAAAGTGACGCCGTCCGATTGGAGGCGCCTCGCGTGGAAAAGTTCCCCCTCGGGCGGCGGCGACCATCTCCGCACGTGGGTTAAACGACCACGGAGCGCGCGCATCCTCTCGCCTGTAGGCGAACAGCGGTACCTGACTCCCATCGCCATGGTAGTTTAAATGAATTTGCTCTGTCCACACACTCAAACACACACACACACCCATTCTCTCAATTTCCTTATCTTGCAAACAGAATATGACAGATTGGCAAACAGCCTGCACCGGGAACAGATTGACAGACAGACGGACACACAGATAGGGCAAACACACGGACAGCGATATGTGCATATTCAACAACAGAGGGGAGGATCGCCACTCGTGCACGCGTGCACATGCACACATATATAAAATCTGACTGTTTTGTTTTTGTTTCCTTCCCCCTCAGTCTCCCTCTACGGCTGTGTAACCGCCGTCGCAACGAGAGTAAGTTCTAGTACATTCCTTTCATCTCCTCTCCTTCGGGCTGTTGCTCTCTCCGTATCTCATGTTGACGTCACTGCCTCCCTGCATCGCTTTCTGATTTCACTCCTTTTGCTTGCTCCTAATCAAACATAAAGATTTTTGTAAAGATCTTAAAACCGAGCGCTAATATCGTGTTTTCTTGTTGGTTTGTTTTGTTTGGTTTTTTTTTCTGCCCCCTCCTCCAATCAGAAACTGGACCCTTGACCCACCGTAGATTTGAACATCTCCACCTGTGGGCGAGCCGAACTGGACCTCGGGGAGCGAGAGGACAGAAGGGAGAGAGGAGACCCTCGGACTCTGTTTGAACTTCTCCCCACATGCTCGCTCTCCTTCCCCTTCTCCCCCTTCGCTCCCTCAAAAACAAATGAAATGCCAGCAGATTAGCTCTCTGCAGAATGAAATATGAACACCCCCCCCCCCACACACACACACACACACACACCACCGCCGCCACCAACACCACCACCACCCGCCCGAAAAAGAAAGAGCCGCATCCAAAAGGGATCAAAACTGCCCCGTTTAAAGCATGACAAGCACCAGCGGGGCTCTCTGCATTCCGCCATTTTGGATCTGCCAGTCTCAGTTGCTGGCAGAGTCATTGACACCAAAGGCACTTCAGCCACACAGTGCGGGCATTGTCTGCCCCACGGCTCCCCACTAGGCCAAACCACTTGGTCTGAACCACTGACTGCCTGGCTGGCTGGCTGTACGCATCACATGCTCCAGCATCTGATAATAAACAGGAAGTAATATGCAGGGGCATAAATCCACCGTGGGATTGCAGATTTAGAATGTATTATGTACTTTGTCATTTTCACAACGCTGAATGGACTACTGTAGACTTTTTTTTTTTTCTTCTTCTTCTGCCTGCCTGCGTAAAAATGCGTGGCATGGGCTAGGTGTGATTGCATCTATGTAAATGAGGCAGGGGTGGTGTCAGCATACACACACACACACACACACACACACACACACACACACAGGCACACACACACACACAGGCACACACACATACAGACACACACAGCATCCCTCAACGCATGCAGTCATTCTTATTGTTACAAGACAGTGGAGCACTGTTCACACTCACATGCTCGCACATACCCACTGTGGCCATTTTGGAGCCAAGTACAGGGGCTAAATCAACGACAGGCAACGTTACATCTGAACTTGCACAGTGAGCATTGCCTTGATGACAAACAGGAAAATGCTACAGCATCTCATCCTACTGCTATACATTCTGTCAGTGTATTTTTTTAAGCTAACGGTATTGTTTTTATTAACAGTGGTAAGGATATAAAGGCCAAAGTGTATTTAGTCTTCTTTAAAGTGTAACTTATGTCGAGAACATGAACTTCTTGGTGCCTTAAAAATGTTGGTGCCTTTAAAAACGAGTACTGATAATGAATTTAACAATTATACCTTTTTATTATAAGGTTGCATATTCTATATTCCAAAGGTATAAAATGGGTGTTTGTGCAATGTTGCTTTGTGTACAAAGAGGTATGGTCATTACATTTAGCCTAAGCTTTCCCGACTGGAAGGCTGTCTCCATGAAATGGAGAAAGGTGGATCCGTTCGATGTGCTATTTTCCGGTTTTACCGGTTCTGTGCTTGCAGCCAGAAGAATTGAACTACATCTGACTGTTCTTAAAGAGGTAAATTAATCAAAAATGACTTCTAGGTCGTTTCTCAAAGAGAAACTTTCCCCATAATTCCACAAAATGTTTTAAGTTCTGCGCATGAATTTTGTTTTTCAAGATTTGACTGTTTGACATAGCGTAGTTGTGACGTAAGAGGACGGCACTACCCAGATTATTAAAGGATTAGTTTGCATTTCCTTGGCAAGAGTTAGAGGATTGATGCCACTTTCGTGACTTTGTGGTTAATATGAAGCTAGGGCTGGCAGCCGGCTAGCTTAGCTTAGCAATGAGACTGGAAGTGTAGGGAAACCGCTAGCTGGGCTCGGTCCAAAGGAAACAAATACCACCTGCACCTAAGTCTCAATAATCAACGTGTTATATCATGTTTGTTTAATCTGTACAAACATTTCATGGTATGATTATTGAGGCCAAAGTTCTTATTATCTGCTTTTAGCTTGATCTCTGCTGAAATAGGATTAAAGAAAAAAGAAAAAACAGATTTAAAGGACTGAAACATGTCATTAAGGTTAATTTGTTACCGCCTTTCCCGGTGAGAATTTTTAGTAAATACGCTTGTTCACTCTTTATGTCGAGTTAGATGATGCCGCTGACTGATGTCTGTAAAAGTTGGAGCTAGCTGGTTAGCTTAGCTTAGCATAAAGGCCGGTGGGGAAAAAAAGGGGGGCGCCGGCTAGCTTGGCTCGGTCCAAAGCTACAACTACAGCGTGTCATTTTTTTGCATCAGGAGAAATATGAGATAATGTGTTCATTAGTGAGCTTTAGAGGTGCTAATAGGTGGACTATGTTACTTTCAGACAGAGCTAGCTTGCTGTTCCGCTCGTCGTGCTAAGCTAAGCTCAACGACTCCTGGCTGTAGCTTCATCCTGTCCAGAGAGACGGCATCGTAGTGCAATCAATCTTCTTTTCAAACTCTATGACAGCGAATAAGTGTATTTCCCAAAATAGGACTGCTCCTCTCGGATATTGTGTCTCAAACCTAATGGAAAAAAAAGATAAAAATAACTTCCACTTTTGTAGAACAGCAACTTGAACTCTACTACTCTGCCAGACCTACTAATGGATCCAATAATAGAAATTCATGCAGCACTGCTTAGTTTTAATCAACTATCTAAAAAAAAAAAAAAAAATCCCTGTATACATGAGAACGCTGAATATGTACAGAATAATGCACAAGATACCTAGAACTTGTCATTTTATGTTGTCATGCAGCCATAGATTTAAAAAAGGGCTCCAATATTTCATACAGTGATGTAGTTCATATTTTATGTCAGCAAGGAGGCGGCCGATAAAACCAATCAACACCCACTCGGTGCTTTGACTGTATGGCGCGTGTATCAAACAATATCATGCTTAAGGTACAATATGAAACCATCAGGTAGCGAAAGCCGGCAGCAGCGGGAGGTCACGCTCGTGTCTGCTGCAGACGGCGGCGGCGGCGGCGGTTCGTCGCCGTTATCAGATTTAGCACGTTTCACATCTGCATCCAAATCCAGAAATTGCAAATGGCTATTGAGCCGTTTCTGAATCAATATGTAATTTGTTGGCTTGGAGAAAACCCCCGTACACTTCGTAGCCTTTAGCTGTTTGGTACATTGCGTTATATTGGAGGCAATGTAATGAACACCATCTTTCATTCTTACCGCAGTATAGGTTGTCATACGTGGGATCCCTCACTTTTGTATGCCACAGCAAGGCAGTATTAATGTATAAAAACTTTTCCCTTTGCTCTTTTACTATGAAAACAAACTCTGCCTGATGTTTACATTTTTTTTTTAAAGGAATGTTGAAAACGCATGTTATTCTTACTTGATAATTGTACTTTGACTGTTTTTACTTTTCTGTGTCGAATTAAAAACTGGATCGGAACCTCCGAAGCTCTGCGAGGAGATTTAAGAAGCGTCGGTTAAAGGTTGCACTCGAAACCTTGTAGCAGGTCTAACCTCAAAACGAGGCCTCTAACCCCGTAACCTCAGACCTGCTGTAATGAGTGGGGTCTCGTCTCTGAAAGCCCAGCTGCGCCGCCGCTTCCACCAGGGCCTCGCGGAAAAAAAGAAAAACCCCGAAATGATTAGATAACTACAGTGCAGCGCCATATCAAATAGTTGCAGGGATCAAATTCTCTAAAGGAGGGGAGGGCAGCTCGAGAGCATGAGTGTGTGTGTCCATCTGTGCATGTGAGGGACGTGGAGAGAGGAATGAGAGATAAAGGGTGGGCAAAGAGAGGAGGGAGGGAGGGAGGGAGGGAGAGGAGGGAGAGGAGGGGGCAACAGGAAGGGGCAGAACTGAGGGAGAGAGCGAGGGAGCGACAGAGGAGGACAGGAGACAGTAGGTGGGAATGATGGGAAATGAGCGAGGGCGAAGGGGCAGACAGACAGAGAGGCACAGTCAAGGGGAGAGCAGGAGCACGAGGGGGAGAGGAGGCATGAAAAAAAAGGAGGAAGAATAGAGAGGGGGGCTTATAGAAAGAGGGAGACACAAAGTAGAGTTGGGGGGGGGGGTGAAGTTCTAACGGAGAGAACTAAGAGAGGGCCGAGAGAGCTGCAGAATGGATGAAGGAGAGGGAGAGAGAGAGAGGGAGAGGGAGAGGGAGAGCGAGCGGGGTAAAAAGGGGGGATGTTGACAAAGCAGCGAGACTGTGGCGAACAAAGAGAACGTGAAGAGAATGAGTCGGGGGAAACATCAAAGGGATTTTTCAGGCCCGGTTACCGGGACAACAGACATTTGCATGCGATTAGCTTTTTACATCATATTAAGAAGGGTTAGGGTGAGGGAGGGAAGGGGGGGGGGTGGGGGGCGTGATGGAGGGAGGGAACTATAGATCATACGCGTACACACTGTATGAGATAGTGTGTGTGTGTGTGTGGGGGGGAGAAAAGAGGGACGTTGGTCATCTCACGCGGATAAACTGACTTATAGGCAGCCAGCCAAGCGTTTCTTTTGTAAACGAGAGTGCATGTTGGGGGGAGATACAGTAATATGCCGGCGCAGACATTTTGGCGAAGGGAGGTCAGAGCAGGCACTCTGTGTTTTTATTTATTTATTTCTTTTAATTGTCATCCTCCTTTTCCTTTCCTCCTTCAAATACAAGTTTGACACCGGAGATTCCAGCCCCCGTAGGAACGATCTGCCCCCGGGGGCGACATCCTTAACAGACCCGTGAACACCGCTGTTTTGTTTTGGGGGTTTTTTTTTTCTGGGTTTGTTGCATGATTTTTGTGTATTTTACCGTGATAGTTTTATAATCAAATCCATCAGAATTTTTTGTTTTTTCCTTCCACTTCATTCAACCGGAAAAAGCTTTTTGCAGCAGCAGCAGCAGCAGCAGAAGAACAAGCACTATAACCAGGACAGTGCTATATTATATCAGATAAATAGAAACAAATAACATAAAATAGATACAAAATCATAACACATTGCTGATTTTTTTTTTTTCTTATAAACACTATATCCTAAAAATTCCAACAGAACAATCCCATAAACCCAGTACAGGTACATTCACACTTGCAGATACTCCCCACGCTGTCTAGACACAGGTATGTACAGTACAGATATAAATACATATATCCATTCACATAAACAGCTTGATGTTTGCACACATGCAGTGCATACATCACTCTGTTAAAAAAAAAAGAGAGAAGGAAAGAAAGGAAAAAAACGCACCTCACACAACCTTCCCTGCAATCATAAAAGCCATTAAACATGTTTCTATGGGCACACACCCTCCGGCGTTTTACACATGTAATATTATCCCGCCATATCTCTCCTCCACCTCCCTCCCTCCTTCCCTCCTTCCTTCCTTCCCTCCCTCCCTTTCTCCTGTCTCTCCATCAATCCATGTCCCCTACCCTTCCCCTCCCTCCTTCCTCTCATCACCATCTCCATCTCCCTTTCTCTCTCTCTCTCTCCCCCCTATCCATCCATCGTCCTCCCTCCCTCTTAATCTCCACCTCTCCCTCCTTATATTTCTCCTCCCCCTTTTTTTTTCTATCATTCCCTCCTTTTTTTCTTTCTCTCTGGCCTGCTCTCTGTCTCTCTCTGAGTGTGTGTTGGTGTGTTGGTGTGTGTGTGTGTGTGTGTGTGAGAGAGAGAGAGTGAGATGCTTCAGTGCCCTCAGTATTGTGGCTGCATTGTGCCAGTAGGCGTCGCCGCGACAGCCGTTGTCACGGCAGCATTGTGATGGGGGTGTGAGGGGTGGTGGGGGGTGATGGTGTGTGTTGGTGTGTGTTGGTGTGTGTGTGTGTGTGTCGGGGGGGTGGGAGTGTATTACAGTATCAATACCCTGACACTGCGACAAAAAGGACAGCAGCCGTAGCCACATATCACTCCACCTCTGCACTCCTCCTCCTCCTCCACCTCCTCCGTCGTCTCCTTCCTCCCTCCCTCCTTTCCTTGTGACCCCCACATCCCCCCCCCCGCCCCGAATCAATTCCTCCTCTCCTCCTCTCAATTGATTTCCCACCATATCTCACTGAATATGTACATATTGATCCCTCCCTCCTCCTCACCTCAGCCTCATCCCTCACTCTTTTCTTTCTCTCCTTCTCTTGTTTTTACTCAAACATCTATCAGATTTCATCCCCTCCATCTACGCCCTCCCCCTCCCCTCCCCTCCACCTTCGCCCCTTATCTCACTCCATCTCTCTCCCCCTCTCTCTCACTCACACACACACACTTCCCCTCATCTTTCATTTCATCTCCCCTATTCTCTCCCTCTCTCTGTGCCATCTCTTCTGCCCCCCTCACTTCTCCCTCCATCACACCTCCCTCTTCGTCTCCCTCCCTCACGGCTGTTTTTTTTTTGTTTTTTTTTTGTTTTTGTGTGTGTGTGTGTGTGTGTGTGTGTGTGTGCGTGCGTGTGTGTGTGTGCATGGGGGTGTGTGTGTGTGTGTGTGTGTGTGTGTGTGTGTGTGTGTGTGTGTGTGTGTGTGTGTGTGTGTGTGTGTGTGTGTGTGTGTGTGTGTGTGTGTGTGTGTGTGTGTGTGTGAGTGTGTGTGTGTGTGTGTGTGTGTGTGTGTGTGTGTGTGTGTGTGTGTGTGTGTGTGTGTGTGTGTGTGTGTGTGTGTGTGTGTGTGTGTGTGTGTGTGTGTGTGTGTGTGTGTGTGTGTGTGTGTGTGTGTGTGTGTGTGTGTGTGTGTGTGTGTGTGTGTGTGTGTGTGTGTGTGTGTGTGTGTGTGTGTGTGTGTGTGTGTGTGTGTGTGTGTGTGTGTGTGTGTGTGTGTGTGTGTGTGTGTGTGTGTGTGTGTGTGTGTGTGTGTGTGTGTGTGTGTGTGTGTGTGTGTGTGTGTGTGTGTGTGTGTGTGTGTGTGTGTGTGTGTGTGTGTGTGTGTGTGTGTGTGTGTGTGTGTGTGTGTGTGTGTGTGTGTGTGTGTGTGTGTGTGTGTGTGTGTGTGTGTGTGTGTGTGTGTGTGTGTGTGTGTGTGTGTGTGTGTGTGTGTGTGTGTGTGTGTGTGTGTGTGTGTGTGTGTGTGTGTGTGTGTGTGTGTGTGTGTGTGTGTGTGTGTGTGTGTGTGTGTGTGTGTGTGTGTGTGTGTGTGTGTGTGTGTGTGTGTGTGTGTGTGTGTGTGTGTGTGTGTGTGTGTGTGTGTGTGTGTGTGTGTGTGTGTGTGTGTGTGTGTGTGTGTGTGTGTGTGTGTGTGTGTGTGTGTGTGTGTGTGTGTGTGTGTGTGTGTGTGTGTGTGTGTGTGTGTGTGTGTGTGTGTGTGTGTGTGTGTGTGTGTGTGTGTGTGTGTGTGTGTGTGTGTGTGTGTGTGTGTGTGTGTGTGTGTGTGTGTGTGTGTGTGTGTGTGTGTGTGTGTGTGTGTGTGTGTGTGTGTGTGTGTGTGTGTGTGTGTGTGTGTGTGTGTGTGTGTGTGTGTGTGTGTGTGTGTGTGTGTGTGTGTGTGTGTGTGTGTGTGTGTGTGTGTGTGTGTGTGTGTGTGTGTGTGTGTGTGTGTGTGTGTGTGTGTGTGTGTGTGTGTGTGTGTGTGTGTGTGTGTGTGTGTGTGTGTGTGTGTGTGTGTGTGTGTGTGTGTGTGTGTGTGTGTGTGTGTGTGTGTGTGTGTGTGTGTGTGTGTGTGTGTGTGTGTGTGTGTGTGTGTGTGTGTGTGTGTGTGTGTGTGTGTGTGTGTGTGTGTGTGTGTGTGTGTGTGTGTGTGTGTGTGTGTGTGTGTGTGTGTGTGTGTGTGTGTGTGTGTGTGTGTGTGTGTGTGTGTGTGTGTGTGTGTGTGTGTGTGTGTGTGTGTGTGTGTGTGTGTGTGTGTGTGTGTGTGTGTGTGTGTGTGTGTGTGTGTGTGTGTGTGTGTGTGTGTGTGTGTGTGTGTGTGTGTGTGTGTGTGTGTGTGTGTGTGTGTGTGTGTGTGTGTGTGTGTGTGTGTGTGTGTGTGTGTGTGTGTGTGTGTGTGTGTGTGTGTGTGTGTGTGTGTGTGTGTGTGTGTGTGTGTGTGTGTGTGTGTGTGTGTGTGTGTGTGTGTGTGTGTGTGTGTGTGTGTGTGTGTGTGTGTGTGTGTGTGTGTGTGTGTGTGTGTGTGTGTGTGTGTGTGTGTGTGTGTGTGTGTGTGTGTGTGTGTGTGTAATTTTTTTTTAGCAAAAGACCCATTTTAGTCACCGATAATTATTCAGAGGATTCAAATCGTGTCTTAAAATGTAATATGTCTTAATTTGTGTCTCAACTGACTTTAAAGAGCTTGAAGTTTAATGCTCTTTAGGGCCAGTTTACGGTTCGGTTCAGTGGCTGTATGCCGGCAGTCGGCTGACGAGAAACCCAAGCAACGGGCTGGTGAGGAGAATCGGAGGAGAGAACCGAGACGTTAGTGGGCTGAGGAGCTGAAAAAGAGAGAAACGTCGGCCTCGAACTCGACCGGCGGCGAGAATCATTGCTCCCGATGGATCCCAGTGTCGCTCTGCCGTTGCCGGGCGCGTTATTCGTGTCCCCCAGCTCACTTCCGCCGTATTTTATGTCATTTATTTCATTTTTTTTTTAAAAACCCCGAACTGCCTCCCGTCCCTGCCGGTACCAACAGTACGATGCAGGGGGATCTTTAAACTTACGTTGTTTTTTGTTTTTTTAAATCTTGTCGGGCGGCGGGGGGCTACCACAGACCAAGCGCACCTGCGGCCTCCAGAACCTGCCAGAACCTCGACGCCTAAAGCGCGTGGCGCCAAAAACGAGATTAGAAGCAGTAGTGAAACTTTTAAGATGAACTATGTTTGCATATTCAAAGACTCTCTGAGCTCATGAGCACATAAGGATCTTTAACTTTTTACCTTTTTTTTTTTTTTAGCAAAAGACCCATTTTAGTCACCGATAATTATTCAGAGGATTCAAATCGTGTCTTAAAATGTAATATGTCTTAATTTGTGTCTCAACTGACTTTAAAGAGCTTGAAGTTTAATGCTCTTTAGGGCCAGTTTACGGTTCGGTTCAGTGGCTGTATGCCGGCAGTCGGCTGACGAGAAACCCAAGCAACGGGCTGGTGAGGAGAATCGGAGGAGAGAACCGAGACGTTAGTGGGCTGAGGAGCTGAAAAAGAGAGAAACGTCGGCCTCGAACTCGACCGGCGGCGAGAATCATTGCTCCCGATGGATCCCAGTGTCGCTCTGCCGTTGCCGGGCGCGTTATTCGTGTCCCCCAGCTCACTTCCGCCGTATTTTATGTCATTTATTTCATTTTTTTAAAAACCCGAACTGCCTCCGTCCCTGCGGTACCAACAGTACGATGCAGGGGGATCTTTAAACTTACGTTGTTTTTTGTTTTTTTAAATCTTGTCGGGCGGCGGGGGGCTACCACAGACCAAGCGCACCTGCGGCCTCCAGAACCTGCCAGAACCTCGACGCCTAAAGCGCGTGGCGCCAAAAGCGAGATTAGAAGCAGTAGTGAAACTTTTAAGATGAACTATGTTTGCATATTCAAAGACTCTCTGAGCTCATGAGCTCATAAGGATCTTTAACTTTTTACCTTTTTTTTTTTTTTAGCAAAAGACCCATTTTAGTCACCGATAATTATTCAGAGGATTCAAATCGTGTCTTAAAATGTAATATGTCTTAATTTGTGTCTCAACTGACTTTAAAGAGCTTGAAGTTTAATGCTCTTTAGGGCCAGTTTACGGTTCGGTTCAGTGGCTGTATGCCGGCAGTCGGCTGACGAGAAACCCAAGCAACGGGCTGGTGAGGAGAATCGGAGGAGAGAACCGAGACGTTAGTGGGCTGAGGAGCTGAAAAAGAGAGAAACGTCGGCCTCGAACTCGACCGGCGGCGAGAATCATTGCTCCCGATGGATCCCAGTGTCGCTCTGCCGTTGCCGGGCGCGTTATTCGTGTCCCCCAGCTCACTTCCGCCGTATTTTATGTCATTTATTTCATTTTTTTTTTAAAAACCCCGAACTGCCTCCCGTCCCTGCCGGTACCAACAGTACGATGCAGGGGGATCTTTAAACTTACGTTGTTTTTTGTTTTTTTAAATCTTGTCGGGCGGCGGGGGGCTACCACAGACCAAGCGCACCTGCGGCCTCCAGAACCTGCCAGAACCTCGACGCCTAAAGCGCGTGGCGCCAAAAACCGGGTCGACGTGAGACAAGTCTCGGGATGAAACACGGATGATTCCCAGTGAGTACTTTTACTTTCTTTTTTTTTTCTCTCTTTAAACGCTATAAATACTTTGCCAGGGCTGTTTACAGGACTGCATGTTCTAAACCGATACTCTACTTTTTATGTGTCTTTTCCCACCGTTGCTATTTTAGCTGGGAAGCCCACCCCCCGACTCCCACCCACCCCCCACCCCTGCCTCCGGAAGCCTTCTGAGGGGACTCCTGTCTGTCCCTGGGCCTCATATTGGGAACCCCACATCCAGATATCTGTGCACTTTTGTATCACCCCCCCTTCCCACCCCATCCTCGGTGTGGCCATGTGCTTCCGGGGTGTCTCACCACAACATTTTAGGTTTGCCTCTCAGCCCTTGTCATCACTTTTACCACACTTCAATTGCTGTGAAACTTTTTTTTTTTTTTTTTTTTTTTTACTCCCACCCCCCTCCCTTTCCAAAAAAAAAAAAAAGTCTCTCTAAACTGTCAGCTACCCGCCACCCCAGATGCCATATTTAGGATACAAATGTGAAGAGATGACAGCGTTGTAAAATGGTGCCCGTGCTGAGATTATAATTAACATTTCCAACCTACATCACTCTCCCTCCCACTTTCTCCTCGCTATTCACTCACTCCTGTACAATAAAATGGGAGAGAGAGAGAAAAAAAGAGAGAGAGGGAGAGAGAGAGAGAGAGAGAGGAAAAAAAAACGCAAGAAGAAAAGGAGAGAAGGGAAAGGAAAAAAGAGGGGGAGATGGAGGAGGAGAAGGAGGAGGAGAGAGAAAGAGAGAGAGGGAGAGAGAGAGAAGGGAGAGGAGAGGGTGACCAAACGGAGGGAGGAGGGAGGGGGAAACGGCGTATGCTTGTATACAACCCTGATTTCCATTTTTTTCCCAACTCGTAATGTATTTAATTCAAGTGAAACGTAATCATGACGTGTCGTGTCATTAATCTCCTCGCCGCCTCTCCCGTAAGTACACTGAGTCTTTTACTTTCAACATATATCCTATATCTTCATCTATCTGCTTCGTTTATTTCTTTTCTTTTTTCTTCTTCTTTTTATTTATCCGGCCGCCGCTGTGTTTACATGTGCACTTTTATGCATGGCGGCGCGAAACGCCGCTGACGAAACATTGTCCAAAAAAATTTTTTGTTGGATTCATCGCGACTGTTGTTGCCCCCCTCCTCCTCCTCCTCCTCCTCTTCTTCTTCTTCTTCTTCTTCTTATTCTTCTTCTTCTTTTATTTTGAGCAACACACGGGAAAATGGCCAATATAGTTGTTATTGTTGTTGTTGTTGTTGTGTTTTATTTTTTGAACATTTGCAGTTTGGACGCGGATACGTCTGCGTATCTGTCTCTCTCTGTATATATATAAATATATATGTGTGTGTGTGTGTATATGTGCGTGAGTGTGTGCGCGCGCGCTTGTATGTGAGTGATTGGCACGATGCGCGCATGAATCTCTGCACGCGAGAATGTATCCGCGCTCGGATGTATGACCGCGCGCTCCGGACCACTTTACGTGTGTGTCATGTATGTGAGCCGGTGTGTGTGTGTCGGTGTGTGTGTATGTCAGTGTGTGTGTATGTATGTGCGCGCGTGGCCGACGCGCACGTTAGCCCTCCCGAGCCCTCGCGGAGCCGTGACATGACAAAAAAAAATCAATCAATCAATTCAATTAATTATTTGATTTTGTTTAATGAAAGAAAAAAGCCGGAGAAATGCACCGTGTTGTTTCCCCGAGGAGAAAAACCAAAAACCCGTTTAAAAAGGAGTCGATCCGGGTGAAGTCGACCCGGAATCAAAAGCGACTTTTTTACAAAACCGTTGCAAGTGCACGAAAAGTGAGTCCGGAGTGGAAGAGGACGAATATTTAAAGGAGGGAGAAGAAGCCCGAACCCAACAAAAACGTCCCCGTAACTTTAACTTCTAAGTTCTGCGTAGCTAGCATCCACGCGACGGACGGGAGAAGCAGTTGGGGATTTCGGCAGCGCTATGACCTCCTCCTCCTCCTCCTCCTCTCCTTCTCCTTCTTCTCCTTCTTCACCTTCCTCTTCTTTATCCCCCTTTCACCTCTCCGAACATCGGCGTTTGACCCCCCCAAAAAAAAGAAAAGTGGCACGGGAGGCACAAGTTCTCGGTGCGTAACGGAGCGTTTTGGGTTTTTTGGCGATAAAGCCGCGGACATATTGTCCGGGCGTAAAAGAGAAAAGTGTCTTTACGCGTTTTATTCCCTTCTTCCTCCTCCTCCTCTTCTTCTTTCTATGGCCGTCGTTACCGCTGGCGGCTTCGCTTCGCTACACACGCGTACTTGGGTTCGCGGATGCGATTAGCTCGACTAATTCTTTTGTCGGGCCGCATATTAAGGCGTCGTGTAGCGCATTGTTTTCGAGATAAGCGCCGTCACTTTCATCCGGGATGTGCGCAAAAAAAAAAAATGTGTGTGGGATAATGTGTCCTAAACGTTTTTGTTTTGTTGTTGTTGTTGTTGTTGTTGTTTTTTAACCTCCCCCACCTTTTTTTTTTTTTTTTACTACGGTGTTTACTACAGCCCCGTTTAGTTTGTCCTAACATCACCTCCGGCGTCTACGAGCTCAGGAAAGTAGCATAGCGAGTTTGGCATGCAACGTTGTAGCCGTGTGTGTGTGTGTGAGAGAGAGAGAGAGAGTGTGTGTGAGTGAGAGAGTGTGTGTGTGTGTGTGTGTGTGTGTGTGTGTGTCTGCGTGCGCTAAACGCGCGTTGCCAAATCTTACCCAGCGATGATAAGTTGCCGTTTTTTGTTTGTTTTTTTGTTTGTTTTTTATCATTGGCGTGTTTTAAAAAAGAGATGTTCGTTTCTTTTTATGCTTTATCTGGACACGACGTCGCCTTTTCGGGGGCTGGGGGTTTTACTGGTGTCGGTTTGGGAGATTGGCAGAGGATTCAAGATGAAATCCATGATGGCACTTTTCTCCCCCCCTCCTCTCTCCCTCTCTCTCTCTCTCTGCCTCTCTCTGTCTCTCTCTCTCTCTCTTCCTCCCGTCCTCTCCCCGCTCGCTCACTCGTCTTTTCCCCTCCCTTAATCTTTTGTATAGAAAATTTAAGAACAAAATGGAGCAGGGGAGAGAGAGAGAGAGAGAGAGAGAGCGAGCAATAGATAGGCTGACATGACACACGCCCCCCCCCCCACTTCTCCAAACTGTATCCCACTGTTTATGATTTTTAATCGCGTTTCTTCTTCTTCTTTTCTTTTTTTTGGATCGCCTGCACACACCATCTGCAGGCAGGGTCAATCTCCTTCTGCGTGTGTGCCTGTTCTTTTTTAAAGTGGGAGTGTTTATTAGTGCATTGTTTGTTGATGGTTATTTATTTCATTAATGTGCCTCTAATTGAGATGGCCGCGAGAGAGGAGCGGTGAAAGGAGAAGGGGGTTGGGGGGGGGGGGGGCGACTGAAAATGGTTGCACGTTATTGACGCACATCACAGGGGCGAGGAGGAAATTCCTCTCGAGATAAGGTGCAGACGTGTCATCTGGGTTGACCAAAGACACTCCCGTCGCCTTTTCTGGATCCAGTGGAAAATGTTTAGGGATCCTGAAATGCCCTATTTATTTTTATTTTTTTTCCTCCTTCTCTCTCATATCCACCCAAAATGTCACACTTTTCAGAGCATGTGCGCAGTGGAAGTAGGTTGACATTGCCAGCTTGTCCTATAATCAGCGATGCCTCGGAGGGTCCTCAAACCCTCTATCTCTCTCTCTCTCTCTCTCTTTTTCTATTTATTATCTGGTATTTTTAATGGCACTTCTGTACACGAGCTCCCCGAATTTCGTCGACCTGAGCGCCGCACATTAACCCCTTTTTTTTAAAAAACACAAAACAAAAACGAACCCTGTGTGAGTCGGAGGCGGACGAAGGGGGGAGTGCGATTGAGAAGCTGTGCACACTTTCGTCCCGATGTGTTTTTTCCTTTTTGCTCATTTCCCCCTCGAGAGTTATGTTTTCTCATCACCTGTGTTGACAGAAGCTACTTGTTCTTTGTTTTGTGTGTTTTTTGGGTTTCTTTTTGTTTTTTTTTAAAATCCAGGCTTTTCCGGCCGCCGATAGGACGAGGCGTCGCCGCGAAATATATCTATCTCCTGCTAAAAAAGAAAACTGAGCCTTAAAGAATCTCCTCCCTGTTGGAGTAGCAGCCCCTTCGCCCCCTCGCCCCCCAACAGGTCGTCCAACCTCTCGATACGAGGCCACGGTCCCGTTTCATGTCGCAGATACTCGTCGGGAACCCGCTGCACTGACGTACACGAAACTCTGGCCCGATGCTAAAAAAAAAAAAGTGTCCAGTGTTTCTGCCTCCCTCGGACCACTCTGTTCCTGTTGTGTTCAAGTGGTGTCCTCCTCCTCCTCCTCCTCCTCCTCCGCCGCTGCCACCACCGCCAACACCGCCTCCTGCCCAGCTTTGTACATGCTGTACTGTACTTGAGGTTTGAGGTTGGGGGGGGAGTTGCAGGCACTCACACCCCAACCAGGTGGCTCTTGGGGAAGGGATTGTATGCGAGGGGGGGGGGGCGGAAGGAGAGGGAGCGTAGAGCCAATCAAGGCCTCTGATTGATATAATTGGGTCATTAGTGCGCCGTGGGAGAGGCACCTGCTCGCCCTCAGTGAGGGAGAATCTGCTGCATTGTGACATTCTGAGACTGCTGAAGGTTCTGCTGGCTGCTCGGGATTAGCGCCTATTTAGAGCACTTGGGTCTCACTTAAATAGCGCGCCGCTCGTCCCCATCCGCGGCCGGCCGTTCGGGCCGGTTGTTTAAACCGTCTCGCCGCAGCGGAGGCCGGGCGGTATGAGCGTCTGCGAGGGCCCCGCTGTGATTCCTTCTCTTTTTAAGACGGGGGCTGGAGCGAAGAGGCGCCGGTCACCGAGAGCCGGTGGGTCTCGGGGGGGGTTAAAGCTTGGCCGGGTGTCGGTCAAGGTGTGAGGACGCCGTGCGAAGAAGCGCCGGTCAGGCCGTGTCCCGACCCCCACCTCCAGCACGCGGTGACCCCGGTAGCGCCACCCAATCGGCAGACCCCGACCCTCACGCCGCCATCGGCCGGGTCGTTGGAGGTGAGAGAGGACGAAGGCTTTAAACTCACCTCAAGTTCTCTCTCTCTCTCTCCTCTCTTTCACTCTTTACACAACTATTTCTCTTCCCTTTTGTTCGGACTGAGTGCGCCACTACGAACGCCTCGGAGGGAAGTCTGTCTCAGAGTGGACACCGTGAGGCTCATATTCAAATGATTATCACACCCCCCCTTTACTGAGATTGCAGACTTTCTCAACCCACCAGCTATAAACACTTCTGCCGTCCAACGTGGCCGAACACATGCTACAAACCAGTTCTTTTTTCTTTTCTATCCTCACCTCTAGTTTCAGATCCCCTGACGAGGGTCAACCCCCGCCCTCGTCTACGAACCGGCGAGGCACCGATGTGCGGCCTGCGTTCACCCCGAATTACACCCAGAGGTGTGGATTTCGGCCCTGGCTCTACAAATGCATCAGTTATATTTAACCGAGTGTGCACGTAACAGGCCATTACTAAGAAAGAGAGCACCGGCGCCGCACGTTTCCTCTGGGGCGAGCGACGAATCTACACCGTGTTAACAGTTACTATTTTTCCGCGGTGAGGCCGGGCCTGGTGTGCGTGACGCACAGATCCCACAAGGAGGTCACGGCGTCGGGTTAGCGTCCCCCGGGGCTTGCGGGTGGCGGGCGTCTCGGCCGATGACGCTTGAGAGGAGGGGTTCGTGATGACAAAAGGGTTTGAAAACGCATTATTTGATTGGCGGGTTTGTGTTTAGGGAGGAAAAAGAAAAAAAAACCTAAGCCAGGTGTTTGTTTCACCTGTGGGACACGAGGCTGCTCCCTTTCCCTTTGCCTTTTTCCTCTCGGCCCCTGCAGGTGATCTCCAGCGTACAGGGATAAGCCTTTTAGGAGGGAGCGCGCCCGGTGATTTGCTTCCGACATTTGCCTGCTCCGAGGCGATTCTCCCTTTTGGAGGGAGACGGAGTCTTGTAATCCCAAATCAGGCGAGTCAGCTGGCGCCTCCGCTCAGTCGGTTCAGACACAGCGCGGACCCGTATGACTTGGAGCCGGGGCCTCGTTCCTCCGCCGAGATGCTCTGGTGTTACCGACATTCATTTTTCCTTTTTCTTTTTCCTTTCCCCTCGCTCGCTCAGATCCGGCACCACCGCGTCGCTCCCACTCCAACGCTCCGCTGCCGCCGGGGGAAGCGTCGGCTCGCGTTCCCCCCGCTGGAGGAGGGGAATCGTTCAGGAAGAGCGGGAGCAACAGCTTGAGGGTAGACGGAGAGGTAGAGGAGTTGAAATGGAGTGGTTAGGAGAGGAAATGGGATTAGAAAAAAAAAAGCAGAAGGGAACAGCAGAAAGTGGCAGATAAGACACCGCTGGGGCAGGAGATGTTTCACTCTTATTTTTCCCACTAAATTCTGCCGGTGTCCGGCTCGGATCGAGCAAAAGATGGAGGGGCTGAGGGAAGATTGAGAGTCTGGCGTGGAACGCAACATTTTCGCTCGACTTTTTCGTCATCGGGCTCCCAAAAATCGTCTGTCAAAAACAGGCCAACCGCGTAGCAGCCTGCCGCCATTCGACGGACCCTTTTTTTTTGCTACCTTCCCAGCGAGCGCCTGCAGTTTTGTCACGGAGCCAGACCTTGAGCCCTCTGATAGCGATATTACTCTCAGTCCCGGACCGAAACGATACACAAAAGTTAGCACTTTCTGTACAGGGAGTCCACCGGGCTCGTCTCTACGGCGAGCGTCCGGGCGCTCGGCGGGGAGGCTTCTCCCCCCTTATCACTGCCAGAGCTGGAGATGAAAGGGGGGGGTGGAGAGCGAGGGGGAGAGCGAAGCGAGAGAGCCAGGAAAAGTTGAAGTGAAGCAGCGGGTTCAGGGAAAGGTGCAGTAAAGGAAATGAAAACCGTCTGTAGGGAAGCTCGCCACGTGACCACGCGATAAAAACCACAGGCCCAAATTACACCGTGCCGCACAGAGAGCGGACTCCCCCCTCCACGGATCGTCCTCCTTGTGTAAATGTTTGTTTTTTTTGTGGTCAGTCCCCCGTACGTCGACTCAACCCCCCCCCAAAGGACTTCTGACCTCGTCCGCACCTTGTCACAAGACACACTCGGAAGGATCCGCAGACAAAGACATACAAAGTCTCCGGACGTGCACTTTACTTCACCCTAAAGGTTCAGGCCCGAGACCACGGAGGGGCCCTATTTTTAGACACATGGAGGAAGAGACACACACACACACACAAATGTAGGATTGTGTACCTTGTTTACTCTCGAGTGTTCCTACAGGTCAGTAGTTCAGGCAGCCCCAAAGGGTCACAAGCTAAATCGGAGGGGTCACGGTTTGAATAGCATGTTAAAAAAGAAGAAAAGTGAAATAAATACACACACACACACACACACACACACACACACACACACACACACACACAAATAATTTTCTGTATTTTTCCCCCAATTTTTTCTGCCTTTTTTTTTTTTTTCCTTGCAAAATACGGGAGACTTTTGCTTCCCCGGGTCTATAAACATCATTAAAATGAGACAATCTAAAGATATCGCTGCCAAGAGCTCGTAGACACAATTATGCAAAGCATAATGATGGGGTTTTTCGGGTAGGCATGGTTTGGCTGTAAGGGCAAAAAGTTAGAGGCAAGAAGGCAAAAAAAAAAAAAAAAATTAAGAAGGGTTGGAATCCAGTGCCACAGGCAACGGATATAGACAAACCCACTTAATATACAGCCCACAACTCCTATTTACGCTCGTGTTATTAATATAAAGGATAAATAGGAGCAGATTTGGTGCTTCCTGCCCATAATACACACTGTTAAAAGCATTAAGTGAAAAGGGTTCACACCTTCACGTATGCAATTATGATGTGTTGCGGCGCCGGCGTGCACGGACCTGCACTGGCTGCCTTCACAATAAAGCCCAACCACTCAGTGGATATTTACACAGTGACTTCAAAACCCCCCAAAAATAAACTTGCCTGAACATATTGTGCTCCCACTCCCTTGGCAACTATTTATCAGGGCTGTGATGTGTGACTCAGCAACCTCACAACCGTCCTCTCTACACACACACACACACACACACACACACACACACACCTTGTGACACAAGTGGAAGAGTGGTTATCAGTATTTAAACAATGCCGATTTTTTTTTTTTCGTCGTTTGTTTGTTTGTCGGTTTGAGCCGAAAACGAAAGAGAAAGTCGGCTGGATCTCTGTGGGGAAAAACACGCTTCCAGTCAGAGGTGATTTCGGTCGTTTCGCGAGGTCAGGGATCCCGGTGACCCGAGAAGCCACGCCGCAGTTACCGTAATGACAACGTGGGGACGGAGCCTGACGCGGAGACGGTGCGGGTTTTGAAGCCGTCGTTACCATGCTAAATTGCAATGCTGCTGCACGTGGTGTCGGGGGGTCGGACAAGAGGCAGGGAAAGAAACTTGAATAAAAAGGTGAAAGTGCAGGGAAACGCAGGTGAAAATGACTTTGTTTCTCTCTCTCTCTCCATAGTTTTTGTGTCTGGAATCAAAATGAATGACTGTATAATTTGTCTGGATCACATTTTCACCTGATGGTCTTTTTTAGTTTGTCTGTAATCTGATTTCTCCCTGTGCAGAACCCCCTACCTTTATGGCGGCGTCCGCATCCTTTGAAACTGGCGGCCGGCGCCTCGTCCGGCGCCGTCGACTCGTCTGCGATTTCCGAGCATGGCGCGCAGATCCGGGGGACGGACGGCGTTGGCGGATGAAGGGGGCACGCGTCGTCCCCCGACCCTGCCCCGCCCCGTCGTGCGTTGAGCCCGAAATTCGGCGTGCGTCTTCTCCAACCTGACTCCGATCCGATTCCCGTCCCTTCGGTCGCGACGAGCCCCCTCCGCCACCGCCAGCCCCCCCCCCCACCCTTCGCCTCCGCGTCCCTTCGCTGCGCCTTATCTCCCCCTCTCATCTATCCAAATTTCTCCTTATTGGCATGACAGGGCTGGTGGCTGGCGACAGCCACCGTCACGGCGGAACATCGCATTGTGACGGTGATATTCATATGATAATGCCGTCGGACCCGACACTGCTGCAGATACATTCAGATGGCCGATCTCCCTTTTCTTCCTCTCTTTTCCCTCTCTCTGCCACCCCCCCAAATCCCCCCTCTCTGTTGGGTCGAATATTTCTGTGTGTTGACTTTTCAAATGATTTTTTAAATCTGTCGTCCTCTCTTCATGTCCAACCCCGGCCTGCCACTCCACCACTCGGGTTCCTCTCTGGCGTTCTCTGTTCCAGCATGTCTGCCTCTTTCCCCTTTCTATACCCCCCCCCCCCTTATCCCACCCCCCTCTGTTTCCCCTCAACACCATGTTGGCAATCACATTAAATCATTTTCATTCACATGGCTTCTGACAATGTTTTTCTTTTTTCCCCCCCTTTTTTAACGCTGCCCGGTTTGTAACTGCACTGTATGTTTCTCTCTGTCTCCCTGTTTCTTTCTCTCTGTCTGCCTCCTTTCTCATTTCTTTTTTTTTTTTGCTCTTCGCCATGTTGGCAGGGCCCAATCTACCAGCTGATATCAGCATTCCCTGGCACTCTGCCAACTGGCAACACTGCAGGAGAGAAAGAAAGAGAGAGGGAGAGAATGAAAGAAATTAGTGAATAATAGACGGAGGGAGGGAGCGAGAGAATGAGAGGGGGATGGGAGGAGTATGAATCAAGGATAGAAAGACAGAAGGGAAAGGAAGACAGTGAGAGAAAGAACAATACTGGTGGATTAAGAAAGGACTGTGTGTGTCTGTGTGTGTGTGTGTGTGTGTTTGTGTGTGTGTGTGTGTGTGCGTGCGCGCATGCGCTCACATGTGTCTGTGGTTGTGTGTGAGCGCATGTGTGTGTGTGTGTGTGTGTGTGTTTATGTGATTGATATGGTGTGATATCCCTGTGAGTCATAGCTGAGCTAAAATGTCAACTGGCTACATGAGAATCTCTTTGTCATCCAGGCTCAGTGACACACACACACACACACACACACACAGAAAAACATATACACAAATCCAGCAGATCATATAAACACATATGTGACCAATGCCGCCGCGTGAACACAAATACGTGCGACACACCTGCGAACACAGATGTTCCATTGTTTTGCCACAGTGATTGATGACCTTTTGTTTTGTTGCGGACGCCTCCTCTGCTTCTCAACTCCCAACGAAATGATGGACAAAAAACAGCCTATGTGCATAAATCCGCTCTAACAGATGCAAACTGCTGTGCGCTCAAAATATTTGGACGCGTGAGCGCGCTTTCATGGCCTCGCGCGCCCAATATGCTGTATATCACACTTTAGGTTTAGGCTGACTCTTGTTATCTAGGGCGACGTTTGCGGCGCAGCGAACACAAGCGGCAGCATAAGCCTGCGTTTGTACACTGCTTAAACAAGGACACATGACTAAGCAGTGTACGGGTCAAAGCCGCCACACCCAGGCAGTAGATTTAAGAAGTACTGCTGTGCATAACGGCATGCATGCTGTATGTGAATGTATGTGTGTGTGTGTGTGTGTGTGTGTGTTTAGTCCTGATTTTGGCGAAGAAAAAAAAAAAAGCTGCTACTGTATGAGTGTACAGGAAGGGCGTGTGGGGAAGTCAAAACATCACGCGCCCATCCTGTTTGGGACTGTCCATGTCCTGTGGTGGTGCCCTTAACTCCTAAAACACACCCACTTTAGATACGCGCGAATGCATATTTGGCACGTTCACTCTGACTAATCGTCCCATATGTCTCCCAACAGTATGCATGGAGGCAGCCAGAGCACATCTTGTGGGAGGATGAGCAGGTGTGCACCTGTTAGGCGTTCAGCGCGTGCATGCTGTATAGCAGCGGGGCCGCATGTGTGTGTGTGTGTGTGTGTGTGTGTGTTTATGTGATTGATATGGTGTGATATCCCTGTGAGTCATAGCTGAGCTAAAATGTCAACTGGCTACATGAGAATCTCTTTGTCATCCAGGCTCAGTGACACACACACACACACACACACACACAGAAAAACATATACACAAATCCAGCAGATCATATAAACACATATGTGACCAATGCCGCCGCGTGAACACAAATACGGGCGACACACCTGCGAACACAGATGTTCCATTGTTTTGCCACAGTGATTGATGACCTTTTGTTTTGTTGCGGACGCCTCCTCTGCTTCTCAACTCCCAACGAAATGATGGACAAAAAACAGCCTATGTGCATAAATCCGCTCTAACAGATGCAAACTGCTGTGCGCTCAAAATATTTGGACGCGTGAGCGCGCTCGCCCGAAAGCCTCGCGCGCCCAATATGCTGTATATCACACTTTAGGTTTAGGCTGACTCTTGTTATCTAGGGCGACGTTTGCGGCGCAGCGAACACAAGCGGCAGCATAAGCCTGCGTTTGTACACTGCTTAAACAAGGACACATGACTAAGCAGTGTACGGGTCAAAGCCGCCACACCCAGGCAGTAGATTTAAGAAGTACTGCTGTGCATAACGGCATGCATGCTGTATGTGAATGTATGTGTGTGTGTGTGTGTGTGTGTGTGTGTGTTTAGTCCTGATTTTGGCGAAGAAAAAAAAAAAAGCTGCTACTGTATGAGTGTACAGGAAGGGCGTGTGGTACAGGAAGGGCGTGTGGGGAAGTCAAAACATCACGCGCCCATCCTGTTTGGGACTGTCCATGTCCTGTGGTGGTGCCCTTAACTCCTAAAACACACTGACACCCGCGCAGATACATGTTGATGCACGTTCACACTCTGACTAATCGTCCCATATGTCCCAACAGTACGCCGGAGAGCGGCCAGAGCACATGCGGCGGAGGATGAGCAGGTGTGCACCTGTTAGGCGTTCGAGCGCGTGCATGCGCCTTAACGCGGGACGATGAGTAACGGCGTTCGAAGTGCGGCATGCGCTTTAAACGATGACGATGAGTAAACGCAGGTCAAAAAAAAATGAAAAAGATCTGCTTTGTGTTTAACGTTTACACGCGTTAAGGAACTGATTCATAACGGTGCTACGACGAGCGTGCATTTGTTCCGATGGAATACGTTCAAAGAATTTCAGTGCAAATTGCTTCTAATCCTGTTTGATGAAAATCTGCTACCCGCAGCTCATAGCTCAGTATTTCAGAGGCATTTGTGCCTACGCTGACACTGATGTTGCAGTTCTACCTAAGTCTTTAGGTAGATGATGGCTTCGGCAGAGCGCGCGCTCCCTGCCGAGGCCAAATTTTGACGCAAACGTCCAACATCTCACAATGTTAAGTGTCTGGAGATCCAGAGATTCCCTGGATCAGTCTCTTTAACTTGGATCCGCACCAAAACCTAATGGGTTCGGGACTTGTTTGCACGAGTCTGATGACAAACAAACAAGAAAGAAAAATAAAACCCAACAGACACGGGTGAAAACATAACCTCCCTGGCGGAGGTAATAATGTGCTAAAATATGTGTTTCGGTTTTGGGTTTTTTTTTGTCTTTTTTTAAACTGGCACCAAGTTAATTTCAAGTGCAGTATTTATCAAATATTTGCTTGCAAATAAACCATTTTTAAGTTAAAGTTTTTGTCTGTTTTTGCCCCCAGAAAATCAAAGGAGGAGGCTGCCACAGAAGTGTGTCCCCCATCAGCCGAGACACTAAAGAATGGCATAATATCACACACACTGCTGGTAATTCTTTACTCACATGCTGTATATGCTGCACACATACATTCCTATATATACATATATGAACCTGTTAATGGTAAAGTAATATATATATATATATATATGTATATATATATATATTTTTTTTTTTTTTTGGGCTATTTCTCAGATCTGGTCAAGGTCAAGTTGCAGATAATTATGCACAACATGCAAATGTAACCTTTCCAGCAGGTTTTTAAAGTTTTCACTTCTCTAAAGTCATCAGTCGCACTCATGATCTGTCTGTCTGCTCGTCTCTCTGTTCTGTTCTGATAGAGGATGGATTCTCCGCCAGAGTGTGTGTTGTCTCTTTCTTGTGAGCAGCCCCAGTCTCCCCCGACGCTGCCGTCCCTGGACCACAGCCCCCAGGCGTCGTCCCCCCACACCCAGCTTTCTCTACCTGACAGCCCCGCTGTCCTGCCCATTCACAGCTCCGAACCTTCCCCTCGGAGCCCAGACACCACGCCTTATTTCCCCCTCTCTCCCTTCCCCCTCCACGAGGACAATAACAACAATCACCACAATGTTGATGAAGAAGATGACGAGGAAGAGCTGGATGGCGTTCCTCCATCCCCGACCCCGGCAGTGGCTCTCTTCCCGGGGGGAGGGGGACAGGAAGCTGGATGCAGCCCTTGTTTGGATACCTCTCCCCCGGCTACGCCATCAGCACCGTTCCTTGGGTTCGGAGCCCTGGAGCTGGCCCTCTCCTCAGGGCAGAGCGGAAACTGCAACGACGAGCTAGACCTCCAGTTGTTCCAGAAGGATACTGTTACCAGGGCGATACCTGGAGTGGGAGGGGCCTCGTCAGGGCCCGCGCTCAGGTTTCCCTGTCACGTATGTGGGAAGAGATTCCGATTCCAAAGTATTTTGTCTCTTCACGCCCGAGCTCACAGTCTGGATCGAGACCGCCGAGCTTCGGCCCTCTACCGGACTGGTCTCCCCTCAGCGCCCCTAAAGCAGCACCTCAAGGTCCAACAGAACCACAAAGACATAATCCAGAATCACAGAAGTCACTCAAACCAGCGTTTACTGCCAGGGACTCTCATCCAACACCTCACAGAGGAAGAGTATGTTGACGGTGAGGTCAAAGGTCTAGACGAAGGCCTACAGACAGACCACAACCCAAATTTTTTACTGGATGACAGTACACCATTGACCCCTCCACTTACAGAGGAACCTGTTTCTGTGACCTCACCCTATTCTTCTACGACCGGGGAGGGCGCGTCTACTCCCATAGCGCCTACATTTCGCTGTCATGCCTGCAAAGGAAAATTCCGCACAGCTTCGGAGTTGGCGCGCCATGTCCGCATTCTCCACAACCCGTATAAATGCACTCTTTGTCCTTTCTCCGCTAGCCAAGAAGAGAGTCTGGCATCCCACTTGCAGGAGTGCCACCCTTCCCCTGAGGTACCTGCTCTGCCGCCGGCCTTCAATTCCAGGCCGATCATCGCAACACCTGACACTCCTGTGCCCACCCCAACCCACACCCCAGCCCCGACCCCGAGCACCCCACAGATGACATCCGCCGCCGCGGTGGCTGCATCCTCCTCACTGCCAGCGTTTCGCTGTGACACTTGTGGACAGCGGTTCACTCAGTCTTGGTTCCTCAAAGGACACATGCGAAAGCACAAAGACTCCTTGGACCATAAGTGCCAGGTATGCGGCCGTGGCTTTAAGGAGCCTTGGTTCCTCAAAAACCACATGAAAGTACATCTCAACAAGCTTGGGCTTAAAGCTGGGCTGGGAACTCTCGGGGGACCTGGAAGTAATGAGCAGCAGGCCAAAGGCTCTGCAAGTAATCAGTCTCTCAATGCCCTCTACTCCAGCCTCCTTCTGGCCCAGCGAGGAGGTGGCAGAAGTGGACAAGGAAGGTCAGACAGGGACACTGGAAGCAGATTGGGAATGGGCTCGAGCAAATCGGCCATCCTGGGCTACCTGGGTCTGCCTAGTGATGGCAGTGGGGCCAGCTGCATGGAGAGACTTCAAGCGGTGGCTCAGGTGGCCGAGATGGGAAATGGTGGTGGCGGGATCGGCGGCCCAGGAGGAGGGGACCCAGCAAGAGGAGGGGGAGCGGCTAGAGGCACAGGTGACGCTACGGCATCGATATCTGAAGGAGGGGACCAGGCAACTTGGTGGCAACTGGTGGCTCGCAGCCTGGCAGTTGCTCAGCAACAGCAGCAGAGGCCCCACCAGCGAGGCCAGCAGCAAGGCCAGCGAGGCCCAGGTCGGAGCTCTGTGATCACTGAGGCTGACCAAGCCAGAGCCCACCTCGGAGGCCTGGATCCAAGAGAGGAGTCTGGCGGAGCAGGAGGTCCATGGGAATGCCCAGACTGTGGAAAGCTTTTCCGCAGTTTGCAGCAGGTGGTGGTTCATGCTCGCGTTCACACTCAGAGGCCCCAGAAAGGAGGTGGCGGGGAGGAGGAGGGAAGTGGTAGTCGTAGAGGAGTGGGGCTAGGAAGAGGAGGCAGCGGTGAAGCGAGACAGGAATCTCAGCTACACAGTGGTGGATCCCAACAAACGGCAGAAGGGAGACAGGAATCAAAACTGCACGGTGGTGGTTCGCAACAACCAGGAGCAGCTACGGGGTTTCACTCTGTCATCTCAAGTTTCAAAGGTACAGTAATGTCTTCTTTTATTCTGTTTTGGCTTTGGTTCCGTTTGCTTGCTCAGATGTACACGTGTTATTATCACAAGAGTACATTATTTTCATAATGCTTTTACTGCTGTAAACAGAAGCTCTCATGGGGCCCTTCACACCCTCTATTTTCTTTACATTTGTTCCACCTTTTTCTGCACTTGCAGGAGAGAATGGCTTGACAGCAGTCTCCTCCATACCTTCAGTTCCCATCAGGGAGCGAGTGCGCGGCAGAGGGATAAAAGACTGCCCCTACTGTGGTAAAGCCTTCCGCTCTTCACACCATCTCAAAGTGCACCTGAGAGTTCACACAGGTGAGAAACGGCTCTGGGTTTAACAATCCACATTTACTTTTTTTTTTTTTTTTAACCTTTATTAATCCCCGGAATGGCTTCATTGAACAGCCCTACCCTTGTCTTTTCTACACACCAACCCTTAAGAGGGCTGGCGAGAGCTAATCATAGCCCTGTACTGCAGGCAGCTGAGTAGCTCCACTGGAGCAATGGCTGCTTCAGTGCCTTGCTTGAGGGTATATTAACAGTAGTTTTAGAAAAGAAAAACATCAAGCTGCTCCTGGGAATAACAGTGGCAAGATCTCAATAAAAAGGTCACTTCTTTCACTAGTGTGTAACCTTACCCCTGAGGCCATAAAACTTCTTTTTTTTCTTCAGTGGTAGTACTTTTTCCCCCCTTTTTTTTCTCTTAACTCGATTTGTCAAATTCTAAATGGTGCAAAGAAAAAATGATTTGGCAAAGTTTTAAAATACCATGCTGTAAATTGTTAGTTTTTGGATTCTTAAGTAAACATAATGACGAAAAGTCTATGCTCAAAGATTTCACATTAATACCATAAGTTTTTTGTCATTTAATCCTTTCCAGATTTACATTCCCTGACATGGTCCTATAAATAATTTCTAAATTATTCTGACTGTAGAGCAGAGATGCAGGGCGCTCACAGAGACACTTTCAACCGGGCTCTAACAAGGTTTTCCAATAATAAAAAAAAAAACAACAAAACAAAAGCAAACAAACAAACAAAAAACATATACTGAATTTCTACTATAGTGTTCCAGATGTGAGTCCGACTTGAGTGACAAATGGGAACTCTAACGCCACTCACTTACATTGCTAATTAATGATCTATATTCATAAGACTTTATCAGCATGAGAATTTTTTTATTATTTGCCTTCGCTTGATGTATTCGATCCTAATTAAGACCCCTCTTCCATTTTCGAGATGCCACCGATCTCCGGCAACTGGTAACTGGAGTGCATCCAAGTCTCTCCAGAAAGACAGTGCCCAAAAATGCATTAAATGGAGGCTATTTAGTATTGCCATCATGAGTGCTCATCTACAGCTGATGGGACCTATCACATCTCAGCTATATTATTCAGCATACAGCTCTTCTTCTCATGCACTATTGCATCTCGTTGCCATCAAGTGATTACCGCATGGTCAGTAATTTAAGTGAAGGCATCAAATTATAATAATATTCTCCTGACATTACTGTCCCCTCGAGAATACCATTACCCCTCGAGACTTTTATCCCATCATTATATTTTCCCTAAGCAACAAAATCAATTTTCGCGTTTGCATTCATCAATAGAGCTGTGTTCTTCTTGTGTGATCAGGTTTTTTTTTTTTTTCCCTGTGAATAAGATCATTTGTACTTTTCAAATGTGATACGTGTCCTGCTGTTGATACGCCTCCAGCATGATGCCCCCTCCTCTTTATCTTTCCCAGCAGTGTAATTTTTAATCATTGATGGAATACTGCCATCTCCCTCTAAAATGTGTAACTACATCTCTCACTCAGCACTGCCTAAACAACCCTATCAGTGAATTTGCCAAGTAGACGTCTGGCCATTTTATAATGACTACTGTGGCTCTGATTACACAGCTACATCGATTTTGATTCTTGAATGTATTTTCCTAGCCTTCCCAGGCAGCAAATTGTCAGCCATTATTTTTTTGGGTATGGTATTAAAACAAATTAACAGACTCTCGAAACTTGCCTGCGTAATTCACTGAAGTGAACTTCAGGTCTACATTTAATTTGCAAAAGGATTAGCATTAAATTTCTAGTGACTGTGATTTGTGGTGACTCAGCTAAAACATTCTAAATCGCTGGTCCTTTAGGTCACACCTGGGGGATAAGGGTGGATGTTCATATCTTTTTATACTATGTTGTACAACCTCTTCTTTTCTTTTCTTTTTTTTTTTAGCATTATTGCTTTTTCTGACTTTTCCATTCATTTGCTGGTTGATGCACTGATCATTTTTCCGAGCTAATCTTCTCAATCCTGTTTCTTCCAGGCGAGAGACCCTACAAATGTCCCCACTGTGACTATGCAGGTACCCAGTCGGGCTCGCTGAAGTACCACCTCCAGCGGCACCACAGGGAGCAACGCAATGCCTTGTCGGCCTCTTCCAACTCCTCCTCCACCAGTGTCACCTCCACTATCAACAGTCTGACCTCTGGAACCTCCGGGCTCGTCAAACAGCGACGATCCCAAGTTAACCACTGCCCCGTCAACCGAGGCCCAACTGATACTTCCTCCGCGCGGCCGAGCCAACAGTCCTGGCTCCTGGGGCTTCCAGACCAGCGGGAGCATCGAAAGGCCCTGGCGGCTCTAAGGGATGTCGACTTGGAGACCCAGTACAGGTATCTGTCTGGGGTGATGGGAGCTCTTTACCAAGGTGGAATGGAAGGAGGCTGGATTAGGGAGTCGCCCCCACCAAAGGCCCCTAAAGTGTCCCGGCGTAAGCCCCTTACCACTAGCCGAATGGTTCAGCCATCAAGTGATAAGGAAGGGCCTGCACCCTCGACTCATGAAGGGGGGTTTGAGCCACTGGATCTGTCCCGCCGCCCCTCACCTGGCCTCGGAGGGATAGAAGAAGATGGAGTCATGAGCGTAGGGGAAGGAGGAGGTGGCGACGGTGGCGATAGTCCATCAGGGGTTAAACTGAGCCAGTGTTTGTTCTGCCCTTTCCGTACGTCCTCAGCAGAGCTGATGGCCATGCATCTCCAGGTCAACCACACCAGTAAGTCCAGGCGCAAAAGGGGCTCTTCAACTACCTTAGATGATGATGGAGCCCAAAGGGCCACCAAGCCCCGAAAGGATCACTCCGAACTCGATTCCTTTGGGATATGGAGGCACATAAGTGAGGCTGAGTCCAAGGCACCCATGGGGGAATGGTCCTTAACACAGGCCCAGGCCCTCAACGGGCTCTCTGAGGATAAAACAGATCATCTGGATGGTGTTCTTGACAACCCAGTCTCCAACATTGCCTCAGCATCTAAAAATGCAAGAGATGGTCTGCGGCTAATGGAGAAGTTGGAGGGGGAAGAAGAAGAGCAAGAGGAGGAATTGGAAGAGAATTTGGAGAACAGCAGTCTGGAGGATTTGCAGGACCAGGATCTGAGGATGTCCCTCGCTCTCTCACCAGCCCTGAGATCCAACCACATGGTGGGAGAGGAGGAAAGAGTCTTAACAGATTAAAACGATTTTGGATGACACCAATTAAATTGGAGAGTTGGGTTTAATGCTTTCAGCTACATTTGCAACAGAAGTGAAGAATGGGTGGGAAGCTTTGCAGAGCGAAAAGGGTTTTAAGGTTTAATGAAGATTTGCCCCTTTATACTTTCATTTTCCAGAGAGAAGTTGGGACGGAGAGAAAAATCACAGCTGTTTTATTCCCTCCGAAATTATTTGTCTTCTCCATTTTTTGACAGCGTGGTCCACCACAAGATACAGTTAACTTCCTGTAAAAAAAAAAAGAAAAAACAAGCATGGATGCTTCTTTTCAGGATTTTTTAGGCCACTTTTTCTATTTTTTTTTTCAAGCTTCACTCCAAGGTGGATGATTTTTAAGATGATCTCCTATTTGATAAACGAAGGAAATAGATCTAGTGAGCCTGCATCATTCTGGAGTGCATTGCAATGCATTTATTTCACTCGAATAACGGAGCGTATATCCCAGATTACTATACTGAACACGCTGAATCCGGCTGTGAAGAGATGTTCTCCCGACTGACCACTGAACAGTTTGAAACCCTAAGCTCCGAGTTCCTCTTCAATCCATAAAGACACGGAGGAACCATTAGCCTAGGAAAGTTTCAAGCTGTGAACCTCAGCTAAGCTATTGGGTATTAATTTAAGGCATGAGGTAACCGTTGTAGGCCATGTGCTTTCTCTCAACTGTAAATCACTGCCTTGTTTGTCTGAAAAGTGTTTCTAGATGATTGTCGTAAAGAAAAAACCGAAAGAGATGTTTGTAATTTTTTTTCTTTTCTTTTTAAGTTAGTGCCTGTTCATGTACTGTATGTTATTGAGAGAGTCTCTGGTATTCCTGCGCATTGAGGCTGTGATAGGTCATTTCATTTTATCTGAATATACAGTTTAAAGCAATTTAAGTACAGTATATTTGTTTAAAGTGGTTCTAGGGTGTTGTGAATAGTTAAGTTCTAAAAGAAATTCTACATCGTCAGCGTGACGAAGACGTCGGCCGTTTGCGGCTCAGCTTGAAAAGAGAACAAAAAAAAAAAAGTAGGCGATATAAACGATGTATAATGCAATGAAAGAAGTCAAAGGCTCAGCTATAGATAGAAATGGGGTCATGGTTCAAAATTCAGTGTTTACAGTGGTTGCCAGATGTGGGTTGGGGTTGTCAAGGCAACTCATTGTCATTGTTTCGCATACATATATATCTATATATCTATATATATCTCTATATCTATATATATCTCTATATATATAGAGAGAGAGAGATATATAGATATATAGATATAGATATATATGTATGTGTGTGTGTGTGTGTGTGTGGAAACGAACAAACCACAGAGCGGGAGTCTGTTCGAGGGCCGTAGGGTTGTCGCTCGAGCCCCCGAACACAATCAACTGACACATCGTTTTGAAGAGACTGAGACTTAGCAAAGTGTGTCAAAAAAAAAAAACCCAACAAAAAAAACAACAACAACAACAAAAAAACATTTTTAATTTTCACTCCGTAGGAGAGAAGATACAAGGGTAGAGAAGGAAAAAGGAAGCAGTATCCCTGCCAAACAGGACTAAATCCGAGATACAAACTGTACTCTTGGGGTATGGTCGTCTTTAGATGAGTAGATTCCCTCTCTTCTTTTTTTTTTTTATAAGAAAAGAAAAGACAATGGTAGGAGTAATTATTAAAACACTAACAAAATGCATAGACATCCCAGTAGAATATGTGTAGCTTTTGTAAAGACGAGAAGAAAAAAAAAAGCAGACTTTTGTTTATTTTCATTTCAAGATGCTTACAGAAAAAGGTTATCAATATAGGTAATATTGATTATAATGTTTGTGAGCTAAGACTAGTTGGAATGTCTATACAGAGCACTGTGCAAGGTTTGAGTTCCCAAAGTAGTTGTTTTTATTTCGACTTTATCAATAGACCAAACTTTTTTTTTTTTCAATGGAAGTTGTCACTTTCTGTTGTCGTTTTTTTTTTTGTTTGTTTTAATGTGTAAAGCTGTGGTTTCATTAGATTTACCCCATCGATTAGCAAAAAAAAAAAAAAAAATTGAATTTAAACATCATCAAACATCCAACCACTGAACTGGTTGTTAAAGAAAGTTCAAAATCAAAGTCCATTGTTTTCGTGGAACCATAATCAAATCTACTGTTATAGATTAAAAGAAAATCAATCGATTATCATGAATTCTTGTGGCTTGAAGGTATATTTATGGGGAAAAAAACCATGGTAGGGGACATAGGTAGTGATGTCACCTTTTTACACTGGTTATCCACCTTTATTTATCTGCTTAGGTCACTTTTTGATGGGGTATCCTTTGATTGCGACCACACCTTCATGTGCATTAATGTTTTTAAGTTCTTCTTCTTTTTATTTTTTTAGAGCACCTTATGAGTTTTGTAGTGAAAGTCCCTTAGTGGTGTCTCCTTAACAACTACTGTCAATGCCACCGTGCCTTCTGTTTCAAGCACTTCCTGGTGTATTTTGTAAAACTCACCAAAAGCACTTAGCCTATATCTACACATACTCTCTCTCTCTCTCTCTCTCTCTCTCTCTGTCTCTCTCTAACTCTTCCTCTTGGTCTCTGTCCCTCTACTGTCCACCTTCCCCCTTATTTTCCCCTCTTCTTCCCCCTCATCAACTCTGCTGATTTTCTTAATCTATTTCTCTTGTCTTTACCCCCCCCCCACCCACCCAGCCGTGGGGTTAAGGTGCTTTCATGCCATGTTTCTCTCCTACTGTTCAGGCCTGTTTGGCCTTTAAACAAGGTCACTAGGCCTTAATTACAATCCAAGCGTGGCTACACTCTTGAAAGAGGGGACTACTTAACCCTTAGACGAGTAAAAGAAATAAATAATAGAAAAAAAATCCTTAGAGATGTAGGGTTAGACTACTTTTTGGTCTTTATACTAACCCTTGGTAAACCAAAGCCCATGTCTAAGACTAATGAATATTGTATTTAATCTCATGAGGTGCCAAAACATGTCCGATGTGACACTAAAGCATGTATCAGCCTGAGAAAACACAATAATTCCCTGATCCTCTTCCTCTTTCCTTTCGCCGTCGTCCTTTCCAAACTTTTTTTTTAATTCACACCCCCCCCCTCGCTCTCTCACGCTTGCTCTCCCCCCATGTCCCCCTCTTCTCGTCCGTAAACTGTCTATCTCTAGCACCACTTGAAGGTGACGTGTACTATCTGGTATTGAGGCCTTTATTAGATTTTTATTTCAGTTCGTGTGGTGTTTGTCCGATGCCGTTGAGATGGAAAAATGCTCTTCTTATAATGATAATTATTATTGTTTTGGCATTATGGTTAAAAAAAAAAAAAAGCAAGAAAAAAAAACAAGAGAAATGTGTTGTTGAATGTTGTACAGATAGCACTAGAGATGTTGTGTTTTTTTAAAGAGAGCACAAACCTGAGCGATGGTTCCTTCCACCCCTCCCGCCAGCAGATGGGAATAGAACGACGTGCCAATTATTCTAAGTGTCGACCCACAAAAATTCCCTCAGTGGAGACAGATTTTCAAAATAAACGTTTCGTCTATTTATCATTCCTGAAGATTTGAACGTAAAAAGCCTTCGACTCGGAAGTCCAATTCCCAAAATTCCTGCGCGGACAAGAAAAATTCCCGCCTGAAAGACCCAAGCAGCACTTGAAGTTGCGTTTGATTTCAGAGACACTTTACTTTTTTTTCTTTGTTTTGTTTTTTTGCCCTACTATGTCTCTGTCAGCTAACTAAGAGTGAGTCGAACCAATTTTAACTCTTGAACATCTAATCAGTGTAATGAGGATAATAATCAGTAGAAGCATCTCTGAAAATTGGTGAAAAACACTTTTACATTTTTACATTCTTAACAACACAAATCTATAAAGTTGGTCGTTTCTCTTAAAGAAGTGGAACGATATATATATACTTCTGTTTTTGTGAGCCACCAGCCAGACTGGATAAATGTAAAAGTACATATATATAACAGCTTCAAACTATTACACAATTATCATAATTCTTTTTAAGAAAGTTCTCACTGTGGAAGGTTCCTTCACCCATTTTTCGACAGGATCTTCTGTCTGACGCCGAAATCCGTCAACCGGGCAAAGCGGGATCGGGCTTGGGTTCGATCCCGCTCCGCTCGGTTTCCTGAACACACACACATGAAAAGTGCCGTCCTTGAGTTAAGTGGGAAGGAAACGCTAAAAACGAACTCGCTCGTCACACTTGCACATCCTTTCACCATGTGGCACATGCGACTTTTCAAGACGCGTGAAAATGTGAAAAACAAAAAAAAATTAAAAATTGCACCTTATCTCCTGATTATGAATCAGATTATTTCGCCAAAAGGATATGATCATAACTTAAACGTGTATCAGACGAGCCGATCCTGCGTGCAGTTATCTATATCTATAGGTGATCAATTTCGAAGGAGGGTTGTTTATTTGTTTTTGTTTTTTGGTGAAAATGACCAGTCTTTGCGAGGTGAGGGGGCCATGCTGGGTTTGGGCTCTTGTGTAGTTTACTGCCATTGCAGTGAGGGAAAACTGATCTAACATAGTAGTGACTAATATGACTTTGTGGACAGATTAAAAAAAAAAAAAAAAAAAAAAAAAAAAAAAAAGAAAAGAAAAATAAAACACATTAGAAATAAATAAACACAAAACAAAACAACCCAGTCTCTCTTTCTTATGTGTCTCTGCACCAGATGCTTTTTCCTTTTTTTTTTCTTTTTTTATTTCGTCTTTTAAGTTTTAATTTATGTGCGATGGTAAACACATCATGTGATTTGCATGAAACACCAGATGTCCTGCTAACGTTGAGAGAGGTTTGAGACCCTGCGGTACATTCCGCAATCTGTGTACCAGAAGTAACCACAACCTAAAAAAAAAAGGCCTTCAAATCCCCCCTGTGGCTTTACGCAGAACTGCAGGAAGGTTGGAAATTGAGAAGGAACCCCCCCCCAAACCACCACCACCACCTCCCCAAACTCCTCCCCTCCAACTCGATCTTTAATGTTGCACTGGGGTTATAGAAATAGCTTTAAACGTATTAAAAATGGTGCGTAACCTTCATTTTAATTTTAACAGTTACTATAATAGAGTTAGAGCGAAGGAAAGCGCCGACGTATCTGAAATAGTCGAGGACCCTCGGGGAAAGGTTGTGTTTGGAGTTCAGGAACAGGAGCTTTGTAATCACCATTCTGTTTGTGTTCCAGAGCAGCGGTTCCCGACTTTTTGGCTTCGCCGGGGCCCTTGGAAGAAGCAGCACCAACGCGTGACCCCTTCAACCCAGTCCCAGTCTCTGTCCCAGTCCAAGTCCCAGTCCAAGTCCCAGTCCCTGTGCCAGGCCCAGGCCCAGTCCCTTTCCCTGTCCTTGTCCCAGTCCCAGTACGTCCCTTAGTTGTGACCAGTACAGGAGAAGACTGGTTTTCCTTTGTTGAAAAGGTCTGTGGGCTCTGATGAAGGAATGTGTCCATTGGACAACAGAAATCCTGTCGACTGTCAAGACCACGAGCATCTTTATGAATTAACGGATTAAATTGTGGCCTGATTGTCCTGTTCACAGCGGCCCCGGATTCACAGGGCCACTCCTGGTCCAGGAGCTAACCCGTATTCCGGACCAGGAGCTGACCCATATCTCGGACCAGGAGCGGCCCCAGGATCCCGGACCAGGAGCCGACCCAGGATCCTGGACTGGGAGAGGCCCCGGGAGTTGACCAGGATCCCGGACCAGGAGCAGCCCCGGGATCCTGGACCAGGAGCGGCCCCAGGAGTTGACCCGGATCCAGGACCAGGAGCGGCCCCGGGATCCTGAGCAAGAGGTTTCATACTTGACGGAGCGGCGCCTCCCAGTGGAGACACAGAAGACAGGTTTAACAAAACCAACCCCTGCTCTGGATTATCATCACTTCAGATTGGGTCATGTTAAAAGGACAATTGCAAATTATCATTTCATTAATTACACGGAGCCACACAACAGGCTACTACTAGATGCTCATGTTCTGACCGGTAGGATTAACTGCCCCAAGATGTGCAGCTCAAACCGAGTAAAGTCGGCGGAAAGCGTGCACAAAACCGGATGTGTACGATATTTATTTCAAAATAAAATCAAAAAAATGTCTAGGCTTTTCAAACTACAAAAAAACTCTGTGAATGTGGCATTGGAAGAGCAAGCGACAGTAACATGATAACTTAATGCCGATTTCAACTTCAAAAATGATATTTATTCATGCTTTTGAATGGGGGGGTTAAGAGAGGAAACTTATTTTGAAAGCCATGAAAGGAAATGTCACATTCATTTTCCACTGGCTTTACAAACCGGGGATGTCGGAAATTAAATTCACTCTGCTGCGACGAGAAAACAACCAACTGTGTCGCGGAGGGTTTGAGTGAAAGGTGCAAAATTCATCCACACAGGAAGAAGAACTCCGAACCTTCTAATCCGTGAGACCACGGGACTCTCGTCTCTCTGCAGGTTTATGCACCAAGGATTCTGAGCAGGTCCGACATTTGCAAAGGAAAATATGTGAATTAAATATATATATATAGATATATAACATCAATTAATACGATGTCGTGAGAGGCAGAGTTAAATGCTCCAGGGTTACACTTCTTATTATTACGCACCTATTAGCCTACATCCCTGTACTAGGGCAGTAGTCTGCTCCCCGGAGACTGGTTGAGACTGAGTGGGCGAGACAGACAGAGAGAGAGCGAGAGAGAGAGAGAGAGAGAGGAGGAGGAGGAAGGAGGGAGGGAGGAGAGAGAGAGAGAGAGAGAGAGAGGGAGAGAGAGATCCTGTTGCCCATAAACCGTTCCAGGCTCTAAAGCTTCCTCCCATCATCTCAGAACCGAGCATCACTTCGCTCCGTCCTCCTGCCGCTTCGCTTCGCCTCGCTCGGGAATCTCGGAGCCAAACACGAGAGAGCCTGCCTCATCCTCCTCCTCCTCCTCCTCCTCATCCTCCTCCTCCTCCTCGTCCGCGGTCAGTCCTAGACGCAGGCTCACACACACACACACACACACACTCTCTCTCTCTCTCTCTCACACACACACACACACACATTACCACTGCAGCACTCTCCCGCGGTCCGGCTTCGGTTCCGACACGCCAGGGCTGAACACGGAGACCAGAGAAGAGCCAAGTCCACTTCTGGTGCAGGAACTCCCCCCGCGCAAGATGAGCGAGGTGAGTGCGGTGTGTGTGTGTGTGTGTGTGTGTGTGTGTGTGTGTGTGTGTGTGTGTGTGTGTGTGTGTGTTGAGAGTGTAAATAATCTTCGGTGTGAAGAACTGGGAGCAGTTTCTTTTTTTTTTTAAGAACTGGTGCAGTTCACAGAGTTTATTCTTGCGCGCTGCGGACTGAGCGGACGTTTTCACTCCATTACGCACAAAAAAAAACCAGTGTCAGTCTCATGCACCTGTACGGAATCAACCGTGTCATTTCACTCCAGCTAGCATGCGCGGTGGGGGGGGGGTGTCATCTTTCTGAAACCCCCTCAAAAAAAGCCTGCATCCAAGGTGCGGCTCAGACTCAGAATGGAGTTTTAGCGCAGCGCTCTCGGGTCTTTTCCTTGGCTTCGGTCCCAGGTCTGACAGAAGCACCGCATCGGGGGGGGGTGGGGGGGTGGGGTGCTTGCGAGCGGTGCGGTGCGGTGCGGTGACAGCAGCTCACGCCGCCGGCGGGCAACTGCCAACATCTGCCTGAGCATCAGGGGTTTCCCCGAGAGTGGGGTCCTCCCAGAGGGCTTGCGGAGGTTCAACCATTTTTTCCCCCCTTAGCATTTAATTTAACACCGATTTGCCATCTTGCACAGGGCAGACACCGAGCGCCGTCCCTGCTGTAGGGACTCACGGGTTTCCATGGAAAAAGTAGAACGTGCAGAGTGCAGCTCACTTAACACGGATCAGCCTGTGAAGTACTTTACTTCCTGCAGAGCCGCAGCATGGACCATCCCCGAACTTGCTGCATATGCATAATTTTTGTACTGGCATAATAAAATAGCTTAAAAGAAAATGACGAAATGGGGCTTAACGCTGCAAGAAGCTCGGGGACCGTGAAGAATAACAGTATTTATGGACACAACTGAGAAAAGAGAAATGGTCTATTATGTGTCTATACTGTAGGTTAAAATAACATTAAACTGCTCAGCTATAATGTAGAGATGTTTCAAAGCTGCTTTAAAATTTAGCAGAGGTAGTTGTTTGTCTTTTTAGGGACAAATTTTGAAAAAAAAAAAACCCTTCAAATGTGCTTGAGTCTCACTTGAGTCTCACACTGATTGTTCAGTTATCTGCTGCAGTTTTCTTCTGCCAGTGCTTTAATACTCAGTGGATATAAACATAATCCCTGAGGTTTAACCTGTAAAACGACCCTGGAAGCAGCTCTCTCCGGCGGCTACTTGTCCCCGTATACGTGTATCAAAAGGCGGCATCCCTGTTGTGTTTCCTCGCATCGGCCGCAGAATCGCAGAAGTCATCAGGCAGATAACGAGACGGCCGTGTGATGCAACCCACTAACCACGGTGTGTCTTATCAGGAGGTGCAGAGACCGGCTGCTCGAGCGATCGATTCCCGCATCGGTAAGAATTATCTCCGCCCGAGGCCCCCGTGGCGCCATTACTCTCGCTCCTCTGTCACGGAAGTGGAGCATGGCTCCCCTGGGGCCAGACGATGCCCCGTGCTCGCACATTGGGGGGGGGGGTAGTTGAGATGTTAACACAGGAAGGTGGACAGAAACATCTGCTGCAGCACCTCTGTAGTTCACTGATAAGTAGGAGCTCGGCTGCATTTTTGGTTTTCTTGTTTTGGAGATTTGCCTCCGGTTTTGCCCTTTACCCCCTGTGGGTACAACGGGCAACGTTTGCTCTTATTTTGAAATTTAAAGTTTAAAGCTGATATGTAAAAAGATCAGAGGTTGTGACACCTCAAATCAGTCGATTAAACGATTACCAGTAGCTGATCGGCAGAAAATGAATAGGAAATTATTTTAAGTCATTTTTCAAGGAAAATTTTCTTCTTTTTTTGTCTTATGTAACAGTAAATCCAAATTTTTAGGCTCACAGTCAAGTTTTATGTTCTACTTGCTTTTACGTTTCAGTTCCGTTTTCTGTTCCCTTCAACTAAAAGCTGGCATCACACTGAAGAGCCAAGCGAACCTCCGCATCTGGCCCCAAGCGTTGAATCTGTCATGCAGGGGCTCGCGCCGTTTAGCAAACCCCGACTTTCGGAGGCCCTCCCACCAACCCCGTAGTCCCCGGCGGGGCGTCGTCCGTGCCGTCCGTTCTCCTAGTTCACGTCGCGCCATTCGGTCGGACGCGAGTTGAACCCGTGACCTCTCGCATCAGACCCGCAGCCATACCGCAATCCCGACGGAGGGGGCATTAAGTGGAACGCATTCCTTCCTTTTTTGTTTTCATATCAGTTTCGAACCTTTTTCCTGTCACGCACGTACACACACACACAGAAGCATGAACAAATTTACATAACACAGACACGTAAGTGTTTACGTTGACTCGCACACGAGAAGTTCAAGCGTTTGACAACCAACAATGACATTTGAGTTCCTATTTATCAGTCGCAGTTACAGTAACATTCAAGGATAGAGGACGGATTAAGATGCACCTCCTCTCGTTTTTTAACTTCGCGGGAGGAGAGAGTGTTCGTGTGTGTGTGCGTGCATGTGTGTGTGCGTGCATGTGTGTATGTGTGTGTGCGCGCGTCCGTTATAACTCCACAGTGAATCCAGGCTGCTCCACTGAAGTAATGGTGATGAGCCTTCGCACTGCACCTTCCCACTGCTTTGACACACTGAAATCCTGTCACCCACTGCCTCATTTCCTCCTATTTCTTTTCACAAGCTTTCTATTCAAACCCCCCCCACCACCACCACCACCACCACCACCACCACCACCACCACCACCTCCCCCCCTCCTCTCTCTTTGCCTTTTTTTTCCCTCTAAAGGCTCGACTGTATTCTCCTTAGCAACAGTGAGAGGACTCAGGCAGGGTATTAACACTTGCGTGCGCACATCCGGGAGCTAACATCTGCACAGCGTGAGGCGCAGGGGAAGTCAAAAAGAGACGGGGGAGAGAAACCGAGGGGGGGGGGGTCGACACTTTTAATTTGTAAGCATATGAATGGAATATGCAGGGATTGAAATGAGTTTTGGGTGTGTGTGTGTGTGTGTGTGTGTGTGTGTGTGTGTTGTGGGGGGGTGTCGTTATGTAATTCATGTTCGGCGGCGGCTCCACTTTTGACAGCTGTTTGGTGGATTTTCCTTTCATCCCCACTCGCTCGCTCCCGAATGAAGCAGGACGACTTAAGGAGGAGAAAAGAAAAAAAAAAAAAAAGAATAAGGAGTCGGAGTCGTTTAAAATAAATAAATTAATAAATAAATAAATACTTCTCAAATAATCCAAAAGCGCCCACACACACACACACGCACACTTATGTATAAAAACTCACACACAGTTAGAGAAAGGTAGCTTTCTCATTATGCTTGGTAATTAACACTTCGCACCCCCCCACACACACACACACCCTATTCCTAGCGAGGGGAAAGGGGGATAATTACCAGGGTCTGATGTGGCTCGGAGGCCAATCGGAAGCTAGTGAAGTAAAACCGAGAAAGCGCCGGTCCTTCTTTCTTTTTCTCGTCAATCTGTCTCCCTCCATCTGTCAGTCCCTTCCCTCCTCTCCTCCACTTCCTTCGCCCACTCATATCTCCCCCCCACCCCCACCCTCACCCCCACCGCTTTCCCTCCGACCGAGATCCTACAGCATCTGGCGTTTCTGGAAAGCACTGGCTTTCCCCTACTCCTTCATGGAGGTATAATCCTTTTATTTCTGTCTATAAATACATTTCTGCTGAGCTTTTAGAGGCTTTCTGCTGCCCCCCCCACCCCCACCCCCCCACTGACAGCAAGTGCAGCAATGTGTGTGTGTGTGTGTGTGGCATAGGATATCTACAGTACGTATGTTGTCGAAGAAGACACCATTGAGAGTTGGACAGGAACAAGGACACGCTGAGAGAAGGGAATAGCACAGGATGTGTTTTTCTATTACAGGAAGCCTAGATATGTACTGTCGGTCCCTCGGTTGTGGCACCTTGTTGTTTTTTTCTTTCTTCTTTTTTTGTTTCACCTATCCCACCGTTATCGCGATAAGCTGGTCCATCCCTCCGCTCCTCCGCTCATTTGCTTCCGTTTCCCCGAAAGGGGCTGAGGCTGGAATGTGCATCACCTGATATCAGACGCCCTAACGTGAATATGGACGCGTGCTTCGAAAACCAATCGCAAATTACTTAGAGCTTCCACCGGGTTTTCTCGTTATCAGCAGCGCTTACACGGATCCATCCCCCGCGAAGCGTCTCTCAAAAGAGAATAACAAAGTTAAAACACTGATCCCTCCACTTTATAAACTAGGACCGTGCATATATTAACCGTGCTCCGCTACGACGGCGCTCTGCGGATTTTTATTTATTTATATTTTCAGTTAAAGGTGACATCTTTAAACTGCTTGTTCTTTCTCACCATAAAATCCAACGGCCAGAGCGGTAGTTACTGGTATAATCACATAAAACAGAAGCAGAAAATCATCACATTTGAGCAAGTGTTTGACATTTTTTAGCTGCGTACGAGGGGCAGCTCTCGGGAAGGAGGTGTCCGGTCCGTCCGTCCGTCCTCCATCCGTCCGTCCGTCCACCAGCCTGGTCCAGACAGAAATAACCCCACAACAGTCAGACACACGTTCATGGTCCCCAGAGAACCAAGCCTGAGGACGTTGGTGGTCCCCTGACGAATTCTGTAATTCCACCAGCGGGTGGACATATTCGTCTTGAGATGAAATATCTCAACAACCACTGGATGGGTTGCCATGAAGTTTGCACTGACATTCATGGTTTCCAGAGGAAGTATCCTAACAGCACTGTGGATTCCCTGACATCTTTCTTTTAAATTTATCCTTGCACCACCTTAAGGCTGCTTTTAGGTTTTGAGTGAACTAGTGGATCAGTTGTCATGAACCTTTGCTCCTGACGTGCATGTTCCCCTGAGGATGAATTGTGAAAACTTTCTTGATCCCTTGACACATTTAGTACAAGCATCAAGTCAAAAATGTGTCCGGTGCTTTGGGTTAAGACGAGATACCCGCAAAACTAATGACGTCCCCATATTTCCAAGCCGTGCATTGTGTTTACGCTAATTATCTAGATAATATCAGATATTGCCATTGCATAGGATTTTGACTATTTCTGATCAGCGTTCGTTATCTTAAAATTTTCCACCAACACCTTTTTCGATACCGATCGTAGCTTCATGCACAAGATGAGGAAAATTCCGTTGTCTCCTTTTTTTGTTTCCATTGACAAAACATTTCCGTTTTCCATCCTCTGCCAGTGGAAAAAGTGTGTTTTGCCCTCAGAATGATATTTTTTAAGACATTTACTTTTTTAAAAATAAACTTCTATTTTTAGCTGTAGTTCACATCTAAAATAAGACTGATATTTAGAAATACATCGATATCATACTTGAATACTGATGTAATTCTGTACTATAGACTTCGTGCATTTTGGTGCACTATTTAATGCTCTTTCATAATTACCTAATGTATATATACCAAGTCCTCTCTTTCACAGCAGCAGCCGCTATCCCAAAGTAGCCCCCAGGTCTCATCAACTATTTCTGAATCGCGCCTGCTGCGCCGACCCCCACCCACCCACCCCCGCCTCCAACCACCCCCACCGCCTTATATAAAGCCATTAACCGGCATTGTGCTATTTTTGGTTGGGCAGGTACGGCGTGGTATGGCAAGGCACGGTACGGCGCGGAGGGAGATCATCGAGATTCACCGTTTAACAGATGGAGGAACGGGCTCTAGTTTTAAAAAGTATACATATGAATAAATGGATAAAAGTGGTCAGAGGGGAAACATGGATCAGTAGAACGCGGCGGCTAAATGCACCAGAACCAAAGCTTTTCTTCTTATCTTTTTTTTTTTTTTTTGCATTGTTAGAGGATTAAAGCTTTAGATTGATGTTAGTTGTAGTTTGCGCAGCCTGATGTTGCTCATGTCTCCCTTTTCTTTTTCTTTTTTTTAACTTGGATGCAAATGTTGAGGCAAAGACGGACAGATTGTGCGTTACGTAAGTGGACCTACAGCACAGCTCCACACAGGTTAAGCTCTTAAGTTGGAGGTCGCGTCGCTCCGGAGCCAAAAGCACATTAAATAAAACAATACATCCATGATAAAAACATAATCCCGTGAACCTTGTGGCCATTATAGCTCTGTTCCGTTCATCAGACTGGATCTTAGGGAGCATCAGGGTCCATTACAGCTCAAAGTCCGGCTCTAATTCTAATTACATTTAAGTCCGAAGTTCATTAGAACCTGCAGCCCCATCATAAACCATTAGAGTCTGCCGTTAAGCTCTAAAAGGGGTTCGGCACGAGCAGAACTGGAGGCTGGGCAGAGCATGGGGGGGGGGGGGGTCCACTTAACGTACAGTAACAGCAGCCGGAGCAGACGCTCGGCTCGTACCAGTGGCACGCCACTCGGCGCTGACGCACATCTGGCCGCCCCGGCCGAAAACGGAGGAGGGGGAGGAGGAGGAGGACGGGGAGGAGGACGGCGCCGATGAGATGGAGACAACAACCGGGTGGGTGTTAAAGTGAAGGCTGGAGCGCAGAAAGGGGACAGAGGAGGAGATGAAAGGAGAGAAGAGCGTGAGTCCGACCAGGCTAAAAATGTAAGCGCTCGCGCTATGTGGTTGATAAGGTCGACCCCCCCCCACCCAACAGCATAAGTTATATAAGAGAAGAGGAGAAAAGAGGCAGGAAAACGAGCGACGTATAGTTGTAGACAAAGAAAACCCCAGTTAAAGCCCTGGACTCTCTCTCTCTCTCTCTCTCTATCTCCCTCTCTCTCTCTCTCTCTATCTCTATCTCCCTCTCTACACTCTCTCTCTCTCTCTCTCTCTCTCTCTCTCTCTCTCTCTCTCTCCCTCTCTCTCTCTCCCTCTCTCTCTCTCTCTACCTCCCTCCCTCTCCCTCCCACTCTCTCTCTCTCCTTCTCCCTCCCTCCCTCTCTCACCCTCCCACTCGACAGACGCCCCTGATGAATGGCGCCCCGTCACCTTGCCCTGCCTGGTAATTAGCCCCTATCTGCTCATCTCCTCACGGCCCCATTAGCGTAGCGCGAGGGTCTACTGAGTCCATCCGCTCTCCATCGTGGAGACTCTCAGCCTCTGTCCGATGGTCGGCACTGATACCGCGCCGGTTCGCCAACCGGCCGACTTGAAGGGGCTCGGAGTGGAGCGTTCGATCGCTCCTCACGTAAACTACAGCATAATTAGAATATGATAAATTCTAATATATGAATATGTTTATTCCACCTAGACATCAGAAGCTAGTCAGCTTAGCTTCACTAGGACTGATTCTCACTTGACATTAGTTTTTGTTCATATTCTTTGTTCAACGCCTGCCGACGTTTCGGGCCCGAAGCGGTTCGTGTGTTATTCTCTAATTTTGTCACACTGCGTTATGCGCATGGATGGATCAGGAGAAAATGGGCCCCAAGGGGCCGACAGGTAAGAGGCCATCTGCCCTGCCTCAATAGGAGCCCCCAGACACATAAAGGACCAAAAACCACGCAGCCGCCGTGGTGGGTTTTATTTTTTGTCCCTTTGCGGTCGTTTGTGTCGCTTTGCAGTTGTTTTGTTCCTCTTCGTGGTCATTTCACGTGCTTCTCTTTGGGCTCCCTTTGCATTGCCTCGTGGTCGTTTTTGGATCTTTCAAATGATTTTTAGGACAAAAAAATAAACCCCACAAATATTAGCAGTGCAGGACTGTAAATTTCAATTTAAAAGCACAAAAAAGGAGAAGCTCTTGAAGCGAAGCACCAAAAACACTTTTGGTTATTGGGAAAACATTCTCACGTTTTCCAGTGTTCCTGTTCGTATTTCTTGCTCCTTTCAGTTGCTTCGGATGAAAAAAAATCTGTGCAATTCATAATGTAATTTTCAGCCAGTGAGATAACGGCTGATACCAAACTCTGATAAAATCAGATCAGTTGCGGAATCTCAAATGTCACATGCATTAGGGAAGGAATGAAAAAATAAATAAAAGATTCTAGGAAAATCCCATAACAAGCAGATCAACTGTTAATAAATTTGTCAATTGGCAGAAAATTTATCAATAACAATACTGATAATCAGTTGTCTTTTTCTAAGCAAAATGCCAAAAAAAAAAAATTCAGTGGTACAAGTGTCTCAATTGCTGTTCAAGTCTGGGTTTTGGACCTTTCATTGACCAAAAAAAGGTCTGGAAAACTGCGAATTTTGAGCCATTTACGGACATTTTAAGGACAAGACGTTCAACCGTGTGATCAAGGAAACAGATGAATCGACGACGAAAATAAGTGTTTGCTGCAGCCTGAAAGCAGCTAGATTAAAAAATAAAAACTAAAATAAAAATTAAACCACCAAACAACAAACCAGTTTGAATGCGACAAGAGGAAGGAAACGTTGGGCCTCGCTTTTGACTTTAATCATCTCTGACAATTGCAGGCAGCTTTTTCTAGAACCTTATATAAGTAATTTAATATTTATTATGTTTATTCCATGAAGACTAGGCTTTGTGTGTGTGTGTGTGTGGGGGGGGGTGAAAAAAAAAGGGGACATCTGCAAACGGATAAAGAAATGTGACAGAAGTGAGAGGAAAAAACAGCTCGGAGAGGTGTGCTCCCCAAAGGAAAAGCTCGCTGTAAATGAAGTGCATCGCACTGTGTGAGGAGGAGGAGGAGGAGGAGGAGGAGAGGAGCCGGGGAGAGGTTGGGGGGGGGGGTTGTGTTTTTTCTTGCTTCCGTATATGTGTGCACAGCGCGAGCTCGTCCATCTGGGCTCCGGTGACGCCAGCCGAGTCTTTCCTGAATAGGCCGCGTCCGTTGCCATCGTCCTCGCCGAGCGTTTTTTTGTCGCCCTCCTGCTCCGGTGCGTGTCTCTTTCCCTCTATCTGCCTCCCTCTCCCTCCATATGTGTCTCTCTCTCTTTCTCTCTCTATCACCTTCGGCGGCTCCCCAGGGCAGCCTGTTAAATGCTGCAATCTGTCTCTGTCTCCCATCCTTACCCCCCCGACCCCCCCACCTCCTCTCTTTCTCTCAGCCTCTCTCCGAGGCACTCGGCTCATGAATCACGGCGCTAACTACTACATGTAAAAGAGGGAAATCCCTGACTAAAAGCAGAAAGAGGAGTGTGTGTGTGTGTGTGTGTGTGTGTGTGTGGGGGGGGGGGTGATAAGGATGTATCTCGGGGGGGGGGGGGTTAAAGCCAGAGAGTCATTTGTGATGAAGAGGGAGGGAGTGGAAAAGGCAGGAGAGGAAGAAGATAAAACGGGTCAAAGGGATGGACAGATGATATGAGGATTATTATGTGAGGACATCAGGGGTCAGGGGTCAGTTTTTAGTTTCATTCTAGGCAATACAGGAAGTCTATTCGCTAGCGGGAACGTCCCGGGGGGGGGCTGAATCCGAGGCAGGTCGCGCTGCACGGCGCCGACGTTTCCTTACCGGAAGCTTCCCGGTGCCGTGACAATAATGTTCTGTCGATCATGGAGCGGCCTCGCTGGGGCAAAAGGGGGTTAAGTGCCCTTCAAAACAAAAGTCCGGGGGGGTGGAAGGTGGTGGGGGGGGCGCTCACACTCTTGTGTTTTTTGAGCAGAGTTTCCCCGCAGGTCCGTGGAAGTCCTGGTTAGACCGCTAACCAGAGACCGGCCGTCCGCCAAACCTGAATATTTGAACCTGAATAATCAACCACCATCGGGTCACCGAGGTCAAGTTCTCCCATATTTCAGCTTCGCCCAAACTGACAGGCCCCGAGACGCCGACGGAAACACCTTCGTCCCTCGATAATGCGTGAACGCGTCGGGCGGGATCCACTCGGAATCCTCAGATCCCGGAAGTTCGACGGAGATCGGCCAATTTTGGCAGAGTTCGCCGGTCACGTTATAAAATCTCTGCTTTGACGTGGATGTCGGCCAATAGTTTTAACTCCAATGCTCTCTGAGCTGCTCACGCTGCAATGAAAAGGGTCAGAACCTTTCAAATGCTTAAAAGGCCATGAAGGCGCCATATGTCCAGGCGACGCGGTTTGGTGTTTCTGATGCTGTTTCAGCAGACGCCCTGGGAGGTTTGAAAAAATATGGCGACCTCTTGTTGCGTCGACTAAGGAGAAGAAAACAACAACACAAAAATGTAACTGAAGCAAACAAACAGTCGGGTTCAGCCATGTGTCCACGAGAGGAAGCGGAGAGAAACGGCCGCCAGAATAAAGGCAGTAGAACAGCTGAAGGAGATAGAAGTGCCGCTATAATACCTGCGACAGGAAGCGGGGGGCTAGCGGGGGGCTAGCGGGGGGGGGGTAGCAGGGGGGGGGGTGATGAGCCCCGACAGGTGAGCGTCATCCCAGACTTCAGTCCTGAGCAGGGTATATCTGAATCTCCCCCCCAGTTTCTGTACTGTTTCTGTTCAGATGAGCTTCGCTGACACCGTGTTTGACGTCTCCTGACACAAACCAGGTATTTATATAAAGGAACGTCCCTGAGAAGGAGACGTTCAGGTTTTCACATCTAGTCGACGTCTCTTTACGAGAGTTTGCTCCTCACTTTGCTGTTTTTCTTCTTCTTCTGCCATTTTACCTTTTTTGGTTTTCCCCCTTATATCTGCAAAGGCCAATTCCAGTCTTCCTCCTCCCCCTCCTCCTCTTCCTCATGCTTCCCCCTCCTCCCCCTCGTCCTCCTCCTCCCCCCTGCTCCTTTCCCCTCTTCCTCCTCCTCTCCCCCCTCCTCCCCCTCCTCTTCCTCCCCCTCCTCCTCTTCTTTCTCCTCCTCTTCATCCTCCTCCTCCTCTCCTCCCCCTCCTCCTCCTCTTCCTACTCCTTCCCCCTCCTCCTCCTCCTACTCCTCTTTCTCCTCCTCTCCCCTCCTCCTTCCCCCTCCGCCTCCCCTTTCTCCTTCTCCTCTCCCATCCCCCCTCCTCTTCCTCCCCCCTCCTCCCCCACTCATCAAACACGCCGCCATGGATCCCTGTCTGCGCAGATGCCTGTTTTTCTGATGCCTCCTCCTCCCCTCTTCTTCCTCCTCCCCCTCCCCCTCCCCTTTCTCCTTCTCCTCTCCCACCCCCCCTCCTCTTCCTCCCCCCTCCTCTCCCGTTCATCTTATCAAACACGCCGTCGTGGATCCCTGTCTGCACAGAGGCCTTTTTTTTTGACGCCTCCTCCGCCCAGTTCCTCCGTGGGATGTGTGCTAATACTCGGCGTGCGGCCTCCTCTTCCTCCCTCTGCAGCTTCACCGTTGCCCCAGCACTTCTCTTTGTTTTTTTTAGTTTTTCCCCACTCGTTGCCCCTGTCTCTCTCTCTCTCTCTCTCTCTCTCTCTCCCTGCTGCACGTTTTCTGTTTGTTTTTCTGGTACATTCAGTTGCTCCTCTGTCGAGTGTTGCCTTGATGTTTCACCACTATTGCAGCAGTGCAGTAATAAGAGCTTTAGTGAGCCTCTTCCTCTCTGAGTTACTTGAGAAAAATGGAGAAAAGTCGACCTCCGTGACGAACTCGCCAGGGGTCCAGGGGATGTTTCACCGATTTAGGCCACGTTTGACGAGATATTACATTAATAATATATTTCTAAGTCTTGGCAGAAAAGGTTCCCCGTGTTGCTCATGTTAATTCGTCTCCTACTCTGCTGAGCCGTCGTTAATTTTACTGCCAATACTAAACTTTCACCCCTCGCGCTTCCTCGTTAAGGACCTTCAAATTAAAGTCACAGCTTTACGACTTTAAAAAAATTAAAGTCTTTGTAATTGCGGTTTTAAAAATGATTAGTTGCTCAGCCCCGCTCTCCAACGCTAGCTCCTTAAGTGTGTTTTATCTCCGACTTGTTTACTAGGGTCGTGCCTCGGCCTCCCTGCCCGTCATTTGAGTTTCGTCTCCCCGGGCTCTTCGTCTTTACTTCCCTTGCCCCCCCCCCACCCATCCGTCTCTCTCCATATCTCTTACCCCCAGTTCCCCCCCCACTCTCTCTCATTACCAGACACATTCTGTCTACACAGTCGCAGTCTCTGAACATTGGTTTTCTTCCCTGTCTGGCTCCGAGCGTGGGCCCCCGGAATGGCTGTTGACCCGATGGGTTTCTTTTGCACGTGTGCACACACACAGACACACACACACACACACACACACACACACACAAGCACACTCACTCACTCACACACACACACACACACACACTCATACATAAATCACACACATCATTCCCACACACTGTCAGAGCTCAGAAGAACTCCCACACAAAATCAGCACATCAGCACACACATGCACTCACCCATGCTTGCAGACATACAGTAGGTACACACACACACACACACACACACACACAGACAAACACACACATACACACACACACACACACATGCACACAAAAGGCAAAGGCTCTCGGTTATTGGCAGGGCCGGAGTGACAGGTCTCTCTTCACCAACTCGTTCACGCTCTGCCGGAGATCGAGTTATGCGCGGTCCATTTGCTGCGTGGATCATAAAGTGCAATAAGGACGGAGTTAAGCAGGGACAGACGCGCATAACACACTCTTAAAACTCTCACACACATGAATACGCATGCAAACGCACACTTGGACACGTGCCTACTTCTTTTTTTTTTTCCCCCGTCTGACACGATATTGCATAATCGCAGAATCTGTCTAACCCCCCTCCCCCCCGTCCACGGCCCTCTCTGTCGGTTTCCTCTCTCTCCTGTATCACTAACTCACATGTCCACACGAGTAACACTAATAGTTTTTGTGGCAGAAGGACAAGTAAAGGACGGAAGGAGAAAGTAAAAGAGGAATAAAAAAATCAAGAGCAAGATGGAAGAGGAAGGAAGAGGAGCTGCTAGAAGTTTTGGGGCTAATGGAGGCCCGAGTAAAAATAACGTTTCCATGAGGGAAATGGGTGAAGAGTAAAAGAGAGAGTGTGAATGCAAGAGGAGCATGTAAACATCATGTAAACATCATGTAAAGTGATGTGAAGTTGAGAAAATTAACCAACGAGAATGGACATGGTTGACGCTTATGCGTCAATTAAAAAATATATATACAGTACTGTAATGCATAAACATGCTAACGTGTGGCATATTCATGGGGCAATATCAGTTAACTATTCATAAATGTGACCAGTAGTACGACTGTGAATGGAAGAAAACTAAACTGTGAAACAACGACAGCCGAGGAGAGAACTTAGCTAAATAGACGGATAACTAGCTGAGAGAGTGGAGAACAGAGATCCTGAAGGAGAAGTGAGACAGATGGTCGGAGAGCAAATTGGATTTTAGTGAGACGCTAAAAAAAAGGAGTTAAAAAAAAGAAAACAGACACGGGGAGATGAAGGATCGTAAAATTAGGTCACTTGTCATCTGGAGCTGCTGGAGACGTTAGCCATCGTCCGTCGTCGCCACCCGCTGCTGCTTTTCCTCTCACACTGTAAACTCAGGGCTCGAAAACCTGGCCGGCGACCAGGCGCGGGGGAGCCCGGCCGGCGCTGGCGCCCGGACCCCGCTCGGCGTTCCCTCGCCGTTGGGCCCCCGCCGCGCCGTCCGCCGTCCCCCGTCCTCCCCCGCCGTCACGCGAGCGGTTCCGAGAAGGCTCCGCGCAAGCCCTCTGCTTCTCGTCCGGCCTGCCAGGAAGCGTTCTCGAGCGAAATGTGACACTATCGGGCTCTAACACAAACAGAATTAGGTACGGATTTATCCGCGGAGCACGCGGGAGGGGGGCAGCGGGAGCTATTAATAAAGCCAGGGCTCCTGCACTATTCAATTATGACTGAGAACACTGTAATCTGTCAGGACGTCGTCATGCAGATGGTGAATAACACAAAATCCTTTTTCTTTGTATTTTCCTTTACATCCATGTGTACGTATGAGAACACTGCAGTTTATTCCTCAACGCCTCCTCTCAGGTGTAAAGCAAAGGTCCGGTGTGATGCAGTAACCCAACGCTATAATGTCTAAGGCTACAGAACATGTTGCTCAAAATGTTTTTCTTTCTTTCTTTTCTGCAGCTGACATCCACTAACTCTGCTAACAGCAGCCAGACGACTGCAGCTGACAACAAAGGTATGTCCTCGTACCCTCTGGACTGATGCATTAACTAAATCCACCCCCCCCCCCCGTTGGCATGTTGTGATGAAAATAAAATGCAGGTATATTGTTAGAAAAGTAGCTTTCGGTTGCTGGAGGCTTCGGTAGATACGTGACCAGCGTCACCGGCAGCCAACTTTGTTGCTTGATTTAACGACTTTTCAGATGCAACTTTAGCCTTTTGTTTTTTTTGTTTGTTTTTTTTTAAGCAGGCATTAACAACTTTTCTTTGGAAGATTTTCCATTCAGGGTCTGAGAGTCTTCAGGCGTATTTCCTCTCGTTTCTTCTCTCAAACTCGCATTGTGCCTGCAACTGAGTCACTGGCATAGGCAGAGGGGGAAAATTTTTTTCCCCAGAAGCACAGAGTGTTTTTTTTGTTTTTTTTTATGCTTTGCAAAAGGAGAGGCAAGTGGTTGCTTTTGATTTTTAGTTCATTACACAAATAAAGGCTCTAAATAGTCACATTTCTCGCCAGCCACTCTTGCCTGTCAGCAGGAATCAGAATCATCGCTAAATGCAGTCAAGTGGCAGAAGCACCTGAAAGGCTTGTATGTAACCGCCTCCCCCTCCGCAGCCGTTCAGTTTTCCTTCTTCATCTCTGCCCGTTTTCTCTCTGATCCGTCCGATCTCCCTCTCCGAGCGTCCGCGGCACCAGGAAACTTGACCTTTCTGTTTTACGGAGGTCAGACCGCTGATTTTCCATGAGTTCCTCTGGCAGGAGTTGCCAGTGTGTCAGCCAAGAAAAGTTGGCCGCGGCTCGACTTTTGCGCAACGTTGCTCATCAATAACCGCTGCAGAACTTCCCGTCTATCGTTGCACCGCCGGCCAACACTCGGACTGGATTTCTGTGATGTTTTGCTTGTCATATAATGCGCCGTTTCTACCCCCCCCCCATCCCTCCGTCCCGTGTCTCTTGATCATCCCTCTTGATATTTTTAGCGTTTTTCTCCCTTGTAGTTTGTGAAATATTTCAAGACATTTCCTTTTTCATCACTCCATGCTTCCCCCTCCAGCCCGGCCAACGTGACATGTTTCTGTTTCTCAGCAGCCTCACTTTCACCTTCCTTCCTGTCGCCTCCGTCAACTACCTCTCTCCAGCTGAATGTACCTAAAAATACATTATACATTATGGTTTTCCGTTGTAGCCCCGAGGCCAAGTCCACCTGCTGAAGTGGCTTTGGTGCTTTGCAGCTAAGATACAAGAATGGAGTCAACGTATGATAGAAAAGGAGATTGCCTGGGGCTATTCATAGTGCCCTGGTTCATAGTATTTTCTACTGATACAACAGATGTTATGTATATGCTTTACTTAAATTCATATCCAGTCTAAGTCCCGTTCAAACAGATGTATTATTTGCTAACTGAAGTCAGAACTAACGCAGTATAGTTGATGGTTTCTGTACAGTGGCGGTGCTTTGATCTGACGTACACATACATCCGAATGAACGCGACAGCTCTTATGTATTTTTACACCTAAAAACCTGGGAACGTTTATGGATTAAAGGGAAACTTACCAGGGAGACGCCAGATACCTGGTGATTCTCATCCTCTAGACAAATAACTAAAAGAACGACTCGCTTCAGGTCGACGTGTTGACAGTTCACAGCAGCACTGAGTCTGAGAAGATGTAGACGGAAAAACTAGATCTGACTCGTCACCGTGAATTAAACGTTATCGATTTAACAAAAGAGTTTCTTGATTGAACCTGTTCTTTTCTCCTCAGGTTCAACTTTACTCGTTTTGGACTTGGGGTTCGCGAGACCCTCGTGCGTCCTGAGAAATATGTTGACACAGACCCGTTTACTTTCAGCGAAACTACCTTCGCCTCATTTAGAACGTGGAGGACAATTAACGATCTATGTCCACGAAGAAACGAGTTTCTCTCTCTGGTTTACTGGACGTTTTTAAATTCCCTTTTTTGATCCAAGATCAAGGCAGCATCTTGGGTTTCAGAGCATCCGACAGACGTTCCTCGGTCTTCGATAAGCAGGAGATTTTACGCGACCGTCCTGCACGGCTGCGTTCAGTCGCCTCAGATTAGACCAACATGCAGCGTCGGTTTATAAAACCTCTTGTTACTATCAGTTCGTAGCTTTTATCGCATCCGTTTCGTTTCGTCTTGGTTGTAATTTTTCCTTTTTTTTCATGAATCGGAGATGTGATATTTCGCAAAAGGGTCTAAAGGTTCCAGACTGACTCATGTACAGTAACAGGCACTTTGTTTCTGGGTCTTGGGTCTGAAATCGCTCCCTGAATGCTCCTATATAACTTTTGTTTCTTCCAATAACTGGAATAATCCCAAGTTCGGTCAGGAAGAAAACTGATTGAAGCACCGATGATAAACCGAAGTGTTGACCGACATCTCCTGCTGCGTATTAACATCCACCCTCTGCCCTTTGACCCCCCCCTCCAGAAAAGGCGCCAGCAGCGAAGCCTCAGGAGCAGGAGGAGGAGATCGACATCGACCTGGAGGCGCCGGAGACGGAGAAGGCGGCGCTCGCCATCCAGAACCAGTTCAGACGTTTCCAGAAGAAAAAGAAGTAGAGTGACTGATAAGAGAAGAGGAAATGAGTAAAAAAAAAAAAAAAAAGAAATTAAATTAAATTAAATTAAAAAAAAAGATAAAAAGAAAAAAAAACACTTTCCGCAGATGTACAGAAATACGGTGGATGATAGAGATGGATGGTCGGAGGTGACGAGTTCAGGTTTTATTGTCATAATATGCAAAGTGTCATGAAAAGTCTTTTTGCATGAGATTGACCGATGACGGACGAGAAAGTGAGAAGGAGCAAGAAAGATGGAAAGAACGAGGGGAGATTAAAAAAAAGGTGGAGATTTGGAATTTATAATCTAGCATGAAAAACTGTAACCTCCCGCCACCGAATCAATTAACCTTCTGCAAAATGTACCCGCATATAACCCGTGTGCATCCCGTATACCCCCCCCCCCCCGCCCCGGACCCCCACCCCCAGCCCGGAAACTTCCCCCCAGACCCCCCTCGTCTCCGCAAACGAACACCTCCCTCTGCTGACTGACGGAACAAGCACACGTCCTTCGGCGGCGACGACACAAAAGGAAAATAAAAACAAAAAAAAAATATCACACAACAGAAGCACACTTCTAGCCCCCCCCCCCCGCGAGCGCCGTCTTTCCCCGTCTCGAGCGTGAAGTCGCCTCCGCCCGCCTCCGCCCGCCTCCCGTCTACGGGCCCCGGTATCGATGCCGCCCCGAGTCTCACGGGCAACGGAGGCGGTGGCCATGGAAACCGGGGCCGTCAGGATCGGTCCGGGTCGGCCGAGTCGCCGACAACCCTCGCTCTCTCTCTCTCTCCCTGACACACACACACACACACCGGTGACTGACGCATTAGTGACGATCAGGTGCGTCTCTTCCCTCTTCCCTCGCTCCCTCGCCCCGACCCGGCTCCGTTTGACGGCCCGGTTGGAGACGACCTGACATATTCACACCCGCTCCTCCAGAAACAGCCGTCCGGTGGCTCTGAACCAGCCGCGCGTCACCGGACCTGAAAGAGGCTCCGCCGCCGCGTCGCCGATGGTCCAAGGACGGGAGGTGCGATGAATGATTCCTCGCCGTTTGGGCCGATTTGATCAAACCGGCGACGGTGGCGCTTCGCAGCGAAGCAGGAGTCTGGAACTGTGACATGATGCTTTTCTGTGTTTTCTCTCTGCGCCGCCTAAACCTCGTGAGACTCGAGGGGGGGGAAACTGAATTCGCGTCCCGAGTCTCGTAATCCACCGCTCGCCGAGCCCTGTCACAGAGATATGGGACGGTGTGATATGACGACCGCCATCTCCATGACAACGGAGCTGACCCCGTCCACCGATGGAGACCGAATAACGGGCGAAAGCTCGGGGAAGATTCCGCTAAACGAGATCTTTCTATCCATTCTTTTATTTTCCTTTTCTATTGAGGTCGTTGCCTCATCTTTATTATTTCCGTGGATGATAAATATTAACGTTCGGGGAGAGGAGGCGACATCGCAACAGGCGCCGCATCTCCTCTCCGCCGTCGGTCACATTAACAGGAAGTAAACGGCGTCCGACTGCGGAGAGAGAGAGAGAGAGAGAGAGGATGAATGAGACACATGACCTGCAGCCCCCCCCCGACGTATGTAGCACATCCACCTGCTTCTGAAGCCAGACTTGCTCCCCGTTGCTTTATATAATAATCTCACTAATTAATCGAATTATTAATAATAGGATCGTAACCTCTTTTTCTATTTCGAGGACGGGAAGCAGTTGCAAAAATACAAAAAAAAAAACGCAACTAGCACAAGCTGCCGCCGCCGCTGCCACTCGCTCGCCCGCCCGCTCGCTCTCTCTCCTCTGTCACAGTCCCACCGTCTCCTCTTTCCTTCGCGGCGTGGAGTGACATCACCTGAGTTTTATATCAGCCCCCACACACACACACACACACTCGACTGGATTTGACACGGTTTTCAAATAATTACCTGACACACACTCGGTAATGCGGATTTAGGCGGATTTGATTTGGCAGGCGTGTTTAGACCAGACACCTCGAGTAAAAGCACAGCTCGCATGAAATTCTTTTTTTTTTTTTTTCAACACTTAAAAATTCAGTTCAGCGCGGAGAGTCGACGGGATCGCACGAGTCAGGGAACAGCACGGACGAGCTTTACGGGACGCCGCCGGGGTCCGGCCTCCTTCCTCGGCGCCGCGCCGGCCTCCTCCGGAAATCCATCGCTCGCGTTGCACCCCGGAAAAAGCCGCGTTCGAATGTCAGGCAAACCCCCGTCCGCAAACGCGGGTGCGTATTCCGAGGTCGCGGCGACCCCGGCCTGGAATTCAATGGCGGCCTCGTTTTTTGTTTTGTTTTTTTCCCCCTCGTCCTCGCGCCTCTGCTCGCGGTCGCCAAGGGTCGCGCGCGAGCTAAACGTGTCGACCCTTCAAAAGGGGGAGGAGGAGGGGGCCCGGTGCAAATAAAGCCATCGAAGCTGCGCTTCCCCGCGAGCGGCCGTCGGTTTGCATGAAACAAAACCTAAAAAAAAAAAAAAAAATACACTTCAAATCTCCCGCGATTCTGTCGGCGTGTGAATTTTTGCTACTACCGAGCAGGGATCTCGCTTTGCTTTCCTTTGCGATGCAGCCAACGCACCTTTGCCGGGCCGGCGACGCGCTTCTCTTTGTCAACGCGAAGAACGGCCGGCGAGCTGCTAACAAGCCATTTGCGTGGACGCGCTCCGCTTTCTGAGCCACGGCTCATAATCGCGCGACAGACGCCGCATCCTCCGGCGCGAGCGAGATTATTCAGGTTTGATTTGTCAAGGCATCAAACGGAATCTTGATTTATGTATCTATTTTTTTTTTCCGATATTTGAGAGTTTGGGCTAAATTTACGCATGCAGCCCCCCCCCATCCTCTTCCTCTTCCTCCCCCCCCCCCCCCCCAGTAAGAACCAGGACACCAGTCCTGCTTTATTTCCTGTCTCTTTCTCTCTTTCTTTGCCGATGCTGTGTTTTTCTGCTTTGCTTTGTTGATCTGACCTCATTTCGCCCCCCCCCCCCCCCCGAAGGCAACCAAATGCGGGGTTCGGTGAACACACCACACTCGCTGTGAATGATGCTGGGGGGGGATTAAAAGAAAGAAAAAAAAAAAGGAGCTCGTCCCACCGCCGCCATCGTGAACCGAGCGAAAGCTCCGTACGGTTTGTGCGAAGGTGGCTCAGGAGGCCCCCCCCCCATACTCCACAAGCCCCGCCCCCCCATCTCACCGCGGAAAAGAGCTTATAAGCGACCAGGGCTTTTGTACATGCGGTTTAATACACTACAGTGTCTCTGCTTCTATGTGTTAATCTCCATCCACTTCTTATTATGCTTGACAAGAATATAATGTTCCTGAGTCCGGGTCACTGGCGCGGTTCTGCCGGCAGCGGGTGTCTGGGCCGCCACCCTAGAAATGACATCAAAGCCATATTATAGTAGAACAAAAACGTGTGTTTAGATGATGTGTTCTTGTACATCTCTTCTTTATGTCGTCCGTAGCGCCGCCAGGCAGCGACCTCCCCGGGAGGATAAACCCAACGCGTCGTTGCTGCGACAGGGCACGTTTTGTTAGCGTGTGCTATTTGGTTTCGTCCACGATTGCGACAAAAAAAAACAAAAAACGCATAAAGTAGTATTTTCAGTCTGTGTTTGTTTGGGGTTTTTCTGTTGTTGTTGTTTTTTTTTTTTTTTTTGAGAAGATCGTATGCGGCGAACCGGTGGCCAGTGTCCTCTCAGGGAGGCATCTGCCAACCGGGAAGCTCACGGCCAACCCGGTCTCCCTATCGAACGCCGCGGTCAACTCTTCGCCACCGGTTTACCCGGTCGCGCTCCGCTGAGGTTCCCCGCGGACGCTCAGCGTCGACGGGAGCTTCTGCGGCTCGTCGTGCGTCGTGTTTCCCCAGATGTGAAGGCATGTGAAACCCAGATGTTTGTGTGCGTGTGTTTTGTTTCCTTTCGAGGCCATGAATCCCTCCTCCGTGTACTTTTTTTTTTGACATTTCAACCGTTGAGGTTCTGTTGGATTTCAAACAAAACTTGGCCGAGGTGAGAATGCACAAGAACACTCCTTGTATTGTGTTTTCTGCACTAAATAAAATTTGCTGCATTTGCTTTGAACGCTGTCCAACCTTTTCTTTTTGTCAGTTACTTACATTAAAACATTGGGTTCTTCTCTTAATCCGCCAAGTCCACAAATAATATTATAAAATACACAATCCCTTTCTGTTAGCGTCTAATATCTGATGTATCCATTTTAATGTGGTGCTCCCAAAGTAGATTCCAATGCCTGAAGGAGATCTCTGTGACCTGGACGCCTCAGGGGATGCTAGCATTGCTATGGGCCCCCACCTCGCTGCAGGAGCCGGTTTCAATCCGGTCCCCTCTGGGTGCTGTTCCAGTTTTAAAAAACGGGCCTCACAGGCGACACCGCGGATTGTGTCGCCGCCATTGCGGCGCTGGAACCCGGGAATCTGGAGCGCCCAGTTACGCGGGGCGTACAGGGCGCCACGTCTTTGCGTATCCCCTCGACGTGAATGGACGTCTCCTACCACAGAGACCACAGAAGGTTTACAGCTCGTTGGGACGGACAAGGAAATCATGTAAAAGCCCGATAAATAAGGTATTACACATATAGAAATTAGACATTGTTTAAAGATGAGTTAAATAAATCAAATAGCAACTGGTTGTGTAAAAAGAAGAACAACAAAAAATCATAATGTGTGGTTCGACCTTTGTGGAACCGAATCCGGTGGGTAACGGAAGATCTGCTCAAAAATTATTTTTAACTGTCGAAATTTAGAAAAAGAACCGCGCAGTAACTGAAAAGAAAAGAAATCTGAGGGAGTTTCGATGCCTTCAGGGCTTCGCACGAATTCCCTTTGCCCTGGTACCTTGGCTGGTCTGATAAATCAAGATCCTTGGACATGAACGACGAAAGAAAAAACGCCAGCTGCATTAAGGGAAGTTCAATCAAGGCGCGGTAATGAAATGCACCGTGCAACCAAGCAGGAGCTTCGCCCAGTTACGCCCATGAACATATCTACAAATCGATCTACACAGAGCAAAGAAAAGACACTAAAAAATCCACCGCTAACAGGAAAAGATATATGTTACAATCAATGCAACATCAACTTGAGTTGATATTTTGTGGTTATTTATATCAGCTTCTCACTTTTCACTCATCAGGATCCATTTTCTTTCCTTTCAAGGATCAATTTTCCTTCTGGACGAGCGACTCCCCTTCCCGTCAATCCCTCCGTCAAAGGTCGACGAAGAGGGAAAACGCACTGACGGCCTTGGAGCAGCGAACGCGACGCCCACGGCGGCTTCGAGTTCGCGTCCCGGGGCAATGTAGCGGGTCCTTTTCCTTGTGGGGGGGGGTCAGGGGTCATCCTGCCTCATTCAGGGCACAAAGTAAATAAAAGGAGATGATGAGGGGAAAGGCGGTCGTCGAAACAATCTTCGCGCACACTGAGTAAACGCTTCCATCTCAAAGTCCGGCCTCTTCGCCTATGTTTGGATGAGCTGCTCAGATAAAGGATAATGAAAAGAAAACAGGTTTTCCAGTAGCCAGACTTGAGATCCTGCGGGTTTTTGGCTGCGTTCGGCCTGAGACGCTCCGCGGCCTCGTAATTTTCCACCCTCGGCTTGAGCGGAAAGAAAAATCCTGCAGCCAAAAAGGAATCATTATTTTCAACAGTCCTATTTATAGAGTGCGTAATTTAAGGCTAGGGTTTCGCGTATCTATTGAACCTCGTGATCTTTAGCCTCAAACTGTCTCGTGTCATCACGTAACGGGGCCGCGCCGCCTCTTTGTCCTCCGCAGCTGTCAGCGGCTTTATTAAGACATATGCAGGGAATATCTCAAAATTGCAGGAGATGAGAGGGAACGAGATGAGATCAGACGGCATCATGTGAGATCACATCACATCCGAGGGGAGAGGAGATAACGCCGCTCGCCAACTGCATCGCGGCGCTCGGCTGTTTAAGCTTTTTAAGCGGAATATGATTTGAAAGAAAATCCCACTTTGGCCCGAATGTGAAGGCTTTCATGTCTCGGTTACGTTTAAAAAAGAAAAAAGAAGAGAGTCATCAGGGCAACAAAGGCCATGAGATGCATGTAAAGGTTTTACCTGATACGGGTGTGATACAGATGTTATAGTGAAAGAATTCGGTGGGGGTCACGGAGATTTACCCCCCCGGTCATCCAGGGATTGGAGAGGCGGCTCGGCGAACCAAGCGCAGCATGTTAACGCGGCGCCGCGGCGTCCGGGCCGGCGGGAAAAGATGAGGGAGGGAAAAAAATTAAATACGTGCATAAATAAAACTCGATAAATGGCTGTCTGGCTTAACATAAAATTGTTTGAGAGGTGGCGCGTGCCGTGCGTTTATTAACCCCCAGGCCATGCGGCGGTTTTCCCATCCCCCTCCGCGTCTTTTTCCGCGTTCACGCACAGCCAGTGTTTGAGAGAAGGCAGGGGTCGCTGAGGTCGAAGGAAAAATCCTCTCCTTGCACAAGAGGCGGGGAATTTTGATACTTTGGGAAGCAGTAATGGCTATTTTGTACCGGAATAAATATTTAATAAAGGTGCAAGAAATGTAAAAGCTACGGCTACGTTAAGAGTAGCTTGTGTCTAACTCTTCCTGGAGAAGATGGACGCCACGTGACTTCGCGTGGGCACGGCGACGCCTTGAGCCACATGCTAACGTCATGAATAAAAAGCACTATTACGACAGATGGTGTTAAAGCTCTTGTGCGTAAAAGGCACGATTCTAACCGCAGTGAACAACTTTTAGCATGTCAACGTGCTACGATTTGCTAACCGGCACCAAAACATAGTACAACTGGAGCTAATGGCGATATCATTAGTTCTCAAGGTATTTGGTCAGAAAAAGTATTGGACAAAGTGAAGGGAATCCAAGGGGGGTCTGGGTGGTCGGGTGGTGGGGGGGGGGGCTAATGGTGCAACGTGGTTGCCCGCTGAGGGGAAACCGCATTATCAGACCTGGGGGGGGGTCGTCTCATCTATGGGTTTCGTCCCGCGGGGAGCAGCGGTGTTATCTGTAACACAGTATCCGCGCTGACTGTCGATAATGCTCAGTGGCTCGACCGTATCATCTGGGGGGGGGGGCACTGACCCCCCCCCGTAGAAACCGGAGAGCATCTGGAGAAACTGCAGAAGGCGAACATGGAGGAAAAAAAGCGAGACAAGTGGGTTAAAGAAAGCCTCGTGTTTATTCGCAGGCAGGATCCTTACCAACATGAAAGTGAGAGACGGAGGCGCAACATGGGGGAGTTTAGAAAAGGTGGTGGGGGGGGGGGTCAAAGACGGGAAAAAATCACGGTGCAGTGTAGCTTCCAGCAGAGACTCTGCTAAGTGCCGGGTTGCAGGGAAGGAGAGAAAAAAACGAGGCAACGGAGGGAAAGAGAGAGAGAGACAGGCAGCAAAGAAGGAGCTATAGCTTCTATTTATAAACCTGAAAGAGGACATTTGGAGAGAGTTATGGAAAATAAAACAGAGAGCGAAAGAACAAAGCGAGGGGGGGGGAGAAAAGATGGGGCAGATGGGTGAAGAAGATGAAAAGATGGATGGATTCAAAAGAGGAGCTGCCAGTGCAAGGGGGGGGGGGTACATTTACCTTGACTGACACTGCGACAGGAAGAGAGAGCAGAACCCCCCCCCCACCGCACACACACACACACACACAAGAAAGCGTAGCTCCACAACGCCATGCGGCGCGATCTCCGCGGCGGGCGGCGTGGGCGCATACTGGCGGCGAGGTCGCGATGGTTTTACACGCGTCAGACGAGCAGAGCGGACGCGCTGCAATGTTCTTGAAATTAAGATTAAATAGAAGAAAAAAAGCAGTTTCTTTTTGTTTAAAGAACTTTGGTAGAACAGGGAGGAGGAGAACTCAGCGACACCAACCGGGGGGGAAGCGAAGACGCCGGCCGGTCGATGTCATGCGGCGTAGAGGACGGATGTCCCCCCAGAACGCCCCCCCCCGATGAGGAGGGTCATTTCTGGAGGAGGACGCCCTCCTTTAATGTCCCGTCGACACCGGCGTTGTCACCGACGCTCCGCGGGGGCAAAAGCAATCAGTCTGTCTGAGGCCCCGGCGGCCCGGGAGGATTTAAGGGTCATAACGATTCAGGGTAGCGGAGCAGGGACCGGAGAATATTCCTCGAAATCCCATAAGCCGCGCTGATTGTAGAGTCTATGACAATGTAGGTTCTCAAGCGTTTGTTGCGTTTGCAGCAGTTTCCGGCGCAGACACTCGATTACTTTGGGATGATTGTGGCGCGAATGCACCGAGACTTTAAGCCACCTTCTGCATTGTGGCGTTGTTGCATTGCAGCGTTGTTGCATTGCGGCGTTGTTGCGTTGTGGCGTTGTGATGTTGCTGTTGTTTTGCGTTTGCGGTGTTTGTTGCTTTGTTGCGTTGCGTTGCTTTGCGTGCGTTGTTGAGAGAAGCGGTGCTTCGGTTTCTTTTTTTTTTTTTTTTTCAGTGGCATGAGATGAAGCAGATGAAACTAAAACGTTAGCGCAAAAAGGGAAGGAAGTAAAAAAAGAAAAAAAAAGATTTTATATATTCATTTAAAAAAAATGACTTATGGTCACAAACCGTCATTTCCTACTCATCATGGAACAAAACTAAAACGTTCGATTCTGGTGAAATAGATTTTTCTTCCCCCCCAGAGCAGCTACGATAAGGTAGCAGAGCTTTTAGCCACATTAATGCATTGTTATGTACATTGCAGTAGAAAAAATCCGGCATTAAAAACTCGCTGCATCAAAAACCTGATGAATTTCATCCTTTTAACGTGAGAGCGGCAGGTGGCTGACGTGAAGTGCACACTTCAGTTCGACCGCTTAATGCCAGAGAGTCAATCGGCCTGGAAATTAGAGAGCGGGCGGCAACCGGCAAGTCTGGCGGCAGGTCGTGCTCGCAATTACCCCGCTGCTCCTTTATTGTTCCGCTGTAAATACACTGACGTCGAGGGGAAATTGGAGAAAACGGCCGAACAAACGTTTGGGGGGTGTCTGCGTTGTGATGTGCGAGCTACGCGTCTTTCCTCCTCCTCCTCCTGTGCCGTGAGCTCCCATCTCGCCAAAACGGGGGTCGAAAACGCCGACGGGATGAACGACGGGATGAACGACGGGAAAGGGGGGGGGGGGTCGCGTGACGTTCCCGACCCCCCGCGTCCCCGACCGTCGGAGCGCTGGGAGGTGTGATTAAAAATGGACGACAGGGCGCCGGGAAGAAGGGAAAGCGCGTGATGAACCGCACCTGTCGGCAAAGATGATTTCAAAACCGCAGGTGGTTTGATAAATAGAGCTATTTTTAATCATTTAAGCGCTGTGTCATTCATCACTGAACACATTTGCTGCATCATTTATCTCCCTGGTAATTATGATCCATCTTCCTCTGTAGAGCCGAAGAAAATGCAATGATTTGCAGACTTGTGTCCTTTTTTTTTTTTTCTTTGTTCCTACTCAGAACTTCTGACTCTTACGTCGGATGTTTCCGAGTGATTTTTTATTTTTTTTAAATCAAATTCAACTCAAAAAGCAGTCGGTAATTTTTCTTTTTTAAATTTTAGCCCTGGAACGACACATATGATGTTTAATTCTCGCTGAAATCGGCGTCGTCGATACGATATCAGAAATAAACTGATACAAACACAAGTAATCAGGTGCTTTATCAGTAGTAGACTTATAGAATAGAGGCATTAATGTTAAAGTCATACAGCATCAACTCTTCATTTGTGTCGCGGATTTGCAATATCTTATAATCATTGATCGGAGACTTGTTCGCTGTCTGTTTTTGATGTTTTAGAAATTTTGGCTGTTTCATATAGAACCAAAGAAGCTGGCAACTGCGCATCCAAATAGAGAGATAAAGCTGAAAGGACGCAAGTTTTCCCAAAAGCATAAGAATTGATATAAATACTGAGGAAAATGTGGCGTAAACTCATGAAATTCATTAAATGTGCTGGGGTCTAAGGACGGAAGCATCTTGGTTGCAGGCGAGTGAAAGCGATGAAGAGCGTGTGTGTTTCTTCTGGGTCATGATTCGTTCTGAAGCAGAAATCAACCTTCAGATAATCTCACCTTGTCCAAATAAAAAGCACGCGATCGGTGAAACCTGCCGGAGCACAGCGCCTCGCCCGCGACCGCGATCTGCAGAACCGCAGAGGTCGGGGCGTGACCGCAAGAGGGAGGCCCCTCCCTCCGGCCCGGGGAGCGGGAGGGGCCCCTCCCAGTTCCAGGAAGGGAACCCGAGCACCTGTACCTGTGTGGGATTCGTAACAAAGTACGTGGAGGGAAGGACTGAGCTGCTCCACGTCAGGGGGAAAACATGCAGAGTAAGTCCTGCTTTATCTCGCTACTCTTTAGCCGTGATTACTCTTCTTATTGTCCAGTGCTAGTCCTGCATGCACACACACACACACACACACATATACACATTTATATATATATATATATATATATATATATATATATATATATATGTATATATACAAGTAGAAGAAGAGTTACAAACCAGAGCCACAGTGTAACAAAGCTGGACTCAGTTCTCCACAATAAAAAACCTGAGAAAACCTCTTCTCAGGGTCGAAAAACAGTTGAAAGGTTTCAGCTGAGAGCACAGATTTGTTTACACCGGATAAACAACGATCAGCTGGTGTTTCTTGACCTGCGCTCATCTTATTCAAGCCCAGCTCTTTCATGAAATGATGCCTGATATGTTTCGGTCCTGTCGTGATTAAAAACACAAATAACCGATAATCTGCGTTGCTGTTGTCACATGTAATCGCACTCGAGGAAGAAATTTAAAAGGTGCGTTTGTGAACACTGATCCGTTGCGTTGTCGTACCGACAGCGGAGGCTGTTTCCTGGTATCTGGTCCAGCGAGTTGAGTTTTCTCACCAACCTGAGGCCGGAGCTGGAGGTGGAAGGTCCTGAGTTTCTACATTCCTCAGATAGTTACTCAGCCGCCAGTGGACAGACTGACGCTTGTTTTCTTTTGCTTTTGTTTTTTTTAAAAGACACTTCCTGCTTGGGAAAAAAAAAGGAAGAAGGAGAAAACACAACAACGTTTAAAAAAAGAAAGAAGGATTTTTATAGGTCGTCACATAAGGAGATTTAAGGTCACGATTTAAAAAAAGAGGCCTCGTTTCGCTGATCGTTTCGTTTCTCCTCCTCCACGACTGTTTATGGCTTAATTCGACCGGCGGGGGAACAATGCCAGGTTAAAGCTGCGCACACACATTGACCTTTGAACCTGTAGTCAGACTGACTCCGGCGCAGAATAACACCACACTTCCCATTCTCCCCTGGGAAATGGAGACTTTGACATGGATCACATCTACAGCCCATCAGTCTTCCGCATCCTTTGGAGGTTGTTTGATTCGCCGTGTTTATTTACCCGTTTTTGTTTGTTTTTAAAGGACCAGGTTTAGGTCTTTATCCAATATCAGAACATATGGACTGACTTAGAGTCAGTACCAGATAAAAGATAATGCGTGTTTTCGACACATAATAGGTATTTAAATGAGGGGCAACGACCTGAGATCCTTTCTCAGGCAGTTTCACAGTGGTTAACATGTTTATTCACGTCACTCAAATGACTCTTACGCTACACATACATAACGTCAAGGTGTCAACGACCCTCTCGGGTGAGAGTCCAGCAGCCTGTGGGTTAGTATTTCTAGATGGTTCTTTAATCTGGAAATGCAGCAAAAGACTTGTGCATCTGACTTGTGCCGTGTCCCCGCATCTCCCCGCGTCTCCCCCCGTCCTCCCTCTTCCAGGCATTAGCTCTCCGAGAGGCAGGGTCCTCTCGGAGGACCAGTTCAGCTGCTCCATCTGCCTGGAGGTGTTCGTGGAGCCCGTCTCCACGCCCTGCGGCCACAGCTTCTGCAAGGCCTGCCTGCAGGGCTACTGGAACCACAGCAAGAAGTTCTCCTGCCCCATGTGCAAGAAGAACTACTCCAAAAAGCCAGAGATGAGCGTCAACAGGGTCCTGGCTGAAATCTCCTCCCAGTTTCAGGGGCTGCTGATGACCGGAGGCGACGGCGGGGCCGCCTCGCGGGGGTCCACGCTGAACCTCAGCGCCGACTCAGGCCACGGTGGCGGCTCTCTGGCGCCCGAGACCGGAGAGTTCGCCCAGGCCGGGGAGGTTCCCTGCGACGCCTGCATCGGGAGGAAGCTAAAGGCGCTCAAGTCTTGCGTGAACTGCCCCGGGTCGTTCTGCGAGGTCCATCTGAGGCCTCATAAAAAGGTCAGTTAGTCGCTTGCTCCGGTTTCTAGGGCTTTTGCAAGGTAATGAATAGCTGCTTCCTCCTTCTTGGGAATTCCTCTCTTTTTAATCATTGCTTGTTTTGCTCATTTTTTTCTACAAAATCACCACATTGTTCACACTTTTGATCCTAAATGTTGAAAGTACGCCCACTGAATTTCATTTCTACAGGTTTAAAGTAAATAGCAGCACTTTTTCCACACTGTTTTACAACACCACATGCTTGTCACAAGACTGCAAGTCGAAGATGCCTTTTTACATGGTTGCGCAGGTGAAGTCTCTTTCGTCTCATCGTCTGATCGAACCCACTTTCCACCTGGAGGAGAAGGTCTGCAAGAAGCACGAGCGTCTCCTGGAGGTCTACTGCCGCACCGACCACGCCTGCATCTGCTCGGCCTGCGCCGAGGCCACGCACAAATCCCACGACGTCGTCTCCACGGACCATGAGTGGAAGAAGAAGATGGTGAGCTGGAGCTGCTCAACGTAGGGAAATGAAAAGGAAAAACAAATTATATACATGGATATTTAATATTTTTGACATATAGCTGAGCTTGCACTGTCCGTGAGCATGTTAAGATTTTCTATCTCGCCGTAAAAGTACCTGACGGAGGCGTCAATGACCTTTGCGAGGACGGTCGCGTGGTTTTCGAGGCACAGCGCTGTGCCGGTATCGATTTCAGTCATCGAGTTCCCACCCGGTTTTCCCTTTTCACAGAGCAATCTGGGGAAGAAGAGGTCGGAGCTGAAGCATCTGATCAAGGAGAGAGCGAAGAAGCTGGAGGAGATCAAACAGTCCATCAAGGTCATCAAGGTGAGACGGCCGAGGGCTCAGGGAGCCGAGATCTCATCTGTGAATCTTACCTGTGTGTTTAAAACCAAACCACAGAATGTTTGAAAGTGTTGGTGTCGGTTTTCAGCCCTTCGAAATATGATTCCAAAGCAAGTAGCGTTAACTGGAGATTCAAAATTGGTGTCGTTGATGTTCATTTTCTAAAAAAGGACTTTGGGTCAAGAGTTTGGTCAGGAAAACAGTATTTTATCAGAAGTTGATGACACTTACTGACCAATATGCAAAATTTATTATCAGTACTAGTTTAAGGTAAATCCATACTCTGGGCTTTATTCCATTCTTTTTTTTTAAACTGGCTTTAATCACCTTTTTTAAATGGGTCACTGTTGCATTTCCTTTGCTATTTTCCTCACACGGCGCAGGATAAATATTTGCCCAGTTTAACACTGGGCTCCGGAGCTTTATTTGCACTTGGAGCAGCTCTCTGATGCAGGGCAGGCTTCACCGAGGGAAAAAAAAGAAAGAAAACTTGAGCAGGCAGTTGCTCAAAGGCACTTCTGAAAGGACACCGCGCCGCCGTAGCGCACGGGATGACCTTTCCGTTCCATTTTTCACTTCCTGCCTCCCAACTTACCGCAGATTTACTTTGTCAGAGAGCGTATGAACACCCCCCCCCCAACACCTTCCATCGTGCCTCTCCTGCTCCGTCGAAGCGGGGAAGGGCGGGTTGGTTTTTTGTTTCCCACTCGGATCCATTCGTCCGACCGGTGCGACCGGTGCAGGCGTTTAGCCTCGGTTTCCCACGCCCTGTTCTTCCCCCGAAGCCTCGTCGCAGCAGAGCTCACCTCCAGCACAGGAGATCAAAACACCGAGCACGACGCTGCCTTTGGTCTTGTAAATGAAAAAGATTGTCATGATAGTTGTTAAACGACTGAAAGATTATTGAGGGTTTTAATGGTTTTCCATCGCATTCCAGCGTGTAAATAGTAAATAAACAATATGATGCTCTCCGAGGTTCGGTGCTACACTTGGTTTTGTGCTTGGTGACGTGATTTTTATCTACTTTACTTTCAAAAAATACAGTGAGGATTTAGTTATATTTAGAGTTGAATGGCACAGTGTTCATGTGTGTGTGTGTGTGTGTGTGTGTGTGTATGTGTGTGTATGTGTGTACTATACAAACAACCTACCAAACATGTACAGTTCATGTTGGTGTGTGCAGGTGCATTGTGTCATGACGTTGTGATTATTTTAAGTTTTGGAGATGAATAATAGACCAAAATGAATGAATGAATATATTAATGAACAAAAGTTGCAGTTAACTTGCAATTAAAAAATAACTGGAGACTGTAGACTAATGTTGAAAGCTATGCAGAGGTAAGTTTGAAATTTACACGGTTACAGGACAAGATAAAATTTTATTGGCAGCTGTACATAGTCAGTCCAAGCAACACTTTCTCAGACCAGAAAAGAAAACGCTCTAAACCATTTTTAAGGCCCTGTTGTACTCCCCACCCTGAGATCTTGACCAAATCAAGCTAATTTGGCTAATTTCTTACTTTGAATTGGGTCTCAAGCAGGATTTGACTCGACTGGACTTCTTGAGTCGACCTTAACTTAAATTTTCTTGACCTTTGACTTGACGAACCTTGGTTTTAGCGGCCTTACATATATATATGTTCACCTGAGCATCGCACCGTGTCCTCTGGTCTTTTTAGGCCAGCGCTCAGAAGGAGCTAGAGGAGAGCTGGCAGGTGTACGCCGAGCTGCAGCGTCTGGTGGAGCAGAGCCAGGCGGAGCTGGTGGAGCTGATCGCCACGCGGCAGCGCGAGGCGGAGCGCAACGCCCAGGAACTGGCCCGGGGTTTGGAGAACGAACTGGGCCAGCTGAGGAGGAGGAGCAACGAGCTGGAGGCCTACGCTCAGACCCAGGACAAAGTGGTCTTCCTCCAGGTAGCTCAGGGTCTGAGGTGACGTGACACGCCCTCCGGCAGCCATAGTGGAGGTCGGGTTTTAAGATTTGAAGAAGTCGTATTTATTTTATGTTAAAAATGGCTCATCGAGCTGTGACTAAAGAGCAAATTTCAAATATGAAAACTTCAATAACCGTGGGAAAACAGAATTATCCCAAAGATTGTTTCATTTTTTTATTTTCAGCGATGATTATCATTGCCGCCCCCAGACTATACATTTTGTAACAACAGGAAAGGCTGAAAATGCTATTAGAATTTCAAAATAATACTTTTGTGTAATAATTTTGTGGTTTTTGAGCTGTAGCCCGATTACCAGTTGGCCCGGCCTGTGCACCACCCTCTTCCCCCACATTTTGCTGTCATTCCTCCGCTTCCGATTTCTCTCATTTCTACGATGATGAACACTATCAACCACAACCATACATTATACAGTAATTTTAAAGATGCATGCTGGCACTCCAAGTATTACTTCGTTAGTCAATTTCCCAGTGTGTAGCCTACGTACTCAAAACAAAATTAATATGCATTTGGGACAAAGTAGGGGCCTGAATTTGTTAAGAGGCTGAGACATAACCGTGCAAGCTTCTATGTTTTACTTAGAGTAATCCGTCAGATATCTACTTTAGTGAAATCTTTATTAATAATGTTTCCAACCAGGTCGGAAAAATCTACATTTAAAAAAAAAAAAAAAAGTCTTCGCTTCAAAAATATACTTGGTCGTAATCGCAGAGCCAGTTTTCCGGCGGAGCTCCGCGGCTGCACCAGCTGTGGCTGCAGGGATATTTGTGACACAACATCAAAGTCTCTATGAGCAGAGCCAGCTGTTATGGAAGCCCCCCCCCCCTTGTGCATTTGTCTGTTTATGTAGATAAAATGTTGATTCTCTCTCACATGAAAGACGTCTTTGAGGTTGCTGGTTTAGTATTTAAGGGAGAAAAAAAGGCTGGTTTGAGAGAACTGAGTTAAGAATATGCTGGTAGACTGATCCGTCCTTTATCTGTGTCTCTCCTGGTGCGTTTTTTGTTTATCTGGTCGAGATCCTGTGTTGATCGTTCCTTGATTTTTCTCTTCCTCCTTTTGAGATTTCGCCCCGTGATTTTAATTTACATAGCACCGAACACAGGGAGATTTTTTTGTTGTTTTCTTTTTTCCACATCAGTACGACATTTAGACTGTTCTTTCCACTGCAAAGGCTTCACTCCCCCTGGAGGGGTCATTAAATTTTCATCGCGTCTTACCTCGCGCGACCTCTCTCTGCCGTCTCCCGCAGCATCTGGCGAAGCTGTCGCCCCCGCCCGAGCCCAGCGACTGGTCGGCGGTCAGCGTCAACACTGACCTCTACCTGGGAACCATCCGTTCCTCCGTCGGCGGCCTCATGGACAAGTTCCAGGAGGAGCTTAAAAGACTGTACGGGAAAGGTAAGGGAGGCCACCCAAATTAAATCCTCACTCTTTGATGATAAAACACAATGATTTGTAAATGGGTCAGACGAATGTGGTCGACGACAGTGTCCAGATTTCCAGAAACACCTTGCAGCAATGTAGCCACATTCAACAATACCATAACCTACCGTGTGGCTACTTATGGCACCTTTAATGTACTGGTTTCGCATAGTCAGGTGTTTCTGCTATTTTGTCCATCACCTGTGTGACAAAGTCTCAGGCCAAATTTACTCCGAAATAAGTAATAAGAGGAGCTTCGCCTTTCAAAATGTATAAATTAGATGGCGCCTCGTATTTGTCGTGTGCAAAGGGCAACATGGTGACGTGTGCAGCTACCGGGTCGCCCATGCAGACTCCCGGTAACCCCCCCCCCCCCCCAACTCACCCGATTCCCAACCGCACTTCCAACCCGTGAATTCCATACACCCCCGGGGGCCCTGCGGGTCCCTCTGCGAGCCCCCCGCCCCCTTTTTTAATAGAAGAGTGTCCACGGTTGCACCAGACAAACCCGCCACCCTCACACATTCACACATGCGGGGCAGCAGGACAGATGGAGATAGTGCTGATGCCACGGTTCATCCGCTTGGAATCGGTGCAGGGAGCTGACTGACTGACCGACGGCGGCACATGTCCTGCGACTTTGCGGCGCTGGACGACGGCGGCGTGTTTACCACCCACACGTGCCATCTGCTTTGACTTTGACTCTTTGGCTGCGTGACTTGCTGACCTGGTCTCTCTCTCTCTCTCTCTCTCTCTCTCTCTCTCTCTCTCTCTCTCTCTCTCTCTCTCTCTCTCTCTCTCTCTCTCTCTCTCTCAGAACTCCGGAAGGTGCAAAACTATTCGAGTGAGTAAGAGCTTATATTGTTAATTCGGTCATATTGATGGTTTGGGCTTGTGCTATGTTGTTGGCCAGGAGTGGATCCTATTAAATGATATTTCAGAAGAGAATAGAGGGGCTTTTTAATTAATTAATTTATTTATTCATTTGTTTGTTTGTTTGTTTGTTTATTGGCCCTTTTACGTATAATGTTCTCTGTTCTCCTAATTGTCCACAAGATGGTGCCACTTCTTTGCTGCACAGACAAACTCAATCCAGGGGAATTCCCAGTCTGAGAATATAATATTCATTGCACTGGATTATAGTTTTGAAGGCCTTGTTTCTTACATCTTAAGGCGTCATTACTAATAGAAAAACCCTACTCTCTTTGAACCAGAGCCTCTTAAGTCCCCCCCAAAATATTATCTTTTCAGTGTAATCTTCTCTGAATGAGGCAATTCTGCAAATTCACCACTTTTTCTTTTGATGCCATCAGCACATTTTTCTGAGAATATGTTAAAAGTAGAATTATTAGTGCAGGACTTTTACTCATAGCAGAGTATTTTTTTGTTTGTTTGTTTGTTTGTTAAATTGTGTTGCTATTTTTACTTAAGTAACTTAATTAAGATCTTCCACAGCTGCGACTTTGTTATGAGCTGAGATTCAGTGATATACTCCTCAGGAAAGCAATAATTTGGATTAAAGTAATCTAATAAAAAGGGCTGAAATTAAATTTTTAGTGGTCATGATGACTGATAACGGCCAGAGTGGCCCCAAGTGTCTTTTACGCTTTAATAACAAGCAAATGTGTTCAGGCAAAGAAAATTCATCGAGATGGTAAAACTGTCATGATATAGTGTGAGGAACTCAGCTCTGTCCTGTCCAGGTGAGGTGATTTTGGACCCCGCCACAGCCCAGAGGAACCTGATGGTGTCCGACGACGGTCGCCAGGTGAGGTATGAGGAGCGTAAGGCCTCGCACTCCGAGGGGCCGAGGCGCTTCAGCCCGGCCCTCTTCGTCCTGGGCCGAGAGGGCCTCAGCTCCGGGCGCCACTACTGGGAGGTGGACGTGGGGCGCAAGCCGGCCTGGACGCTCGGCGTGGCCAGTGCCTCGGCCCGCCGCAAGGGCGAGATCAAGCTGAGTCCCGAGGGGGGATACTGGTGTCTGTGGCTGAAGAGCGGGGAGGTGAAGGCTCTGGCGTCGTCCCGCCTGCCCCTGACGGCGCCAGCCCCGCCCAGTAAAGTGGGAATCTTCCTGGATTACGACGGAGGCCAGATTTCCTTCTATGACGTGAAGACGCGTCTGCATCTCTACACTTTTGTTGATTCCTTCAGCGAGAGCCTTTACCCGATCTTCAGCCCCTGTCTCAACGTGGAGGGGAAGAACTCTTCTCCTCTCATCGTTACCCCTGTTAAACACACCTGAGACACAGTCAGGCAGCCTTGAGTCAAACTTCCATAACATGACACGAGGTGTAGACGCTTTTATTTTCATTTGAAGCTGATAATTTTATCCTCTGTCTTATCTTTTAAATATAAGTTTATCTTCTAAATAAACCAGCCAGTTTTTGTTGTTGCAAAGCACTTCATCTCAAACAACCTGAAAAAAAGGGAGTAATATACATATATAAACTACCCATTACAACCCCTTTCTCATCATATGGTCAGGTTATACATTGGCTTAAATAAACTTCCACCTTAATCGCAGCTGACCCACAGAGTGACAGTTTCAATCTGTAAAATTAAAGTAAGTAGTTAGTTGCCAGTGTGTGTTTTGGTAAAATGAAACCAAAATGTAAAATGGATGGTACTTTATTAACTGTCTATATATTACAAAGAAATATATTTTCAATTTGTTTACTCTAGTAGCCAGTGCTGACATCATACTGTATATTCTCATCTCAAATTGTATAAAAAAAAAAAATCTAAAGAAGGATTTTATGGTGTAAATAACTGTGAAGGACTAGAATGAATTATTGTAAAGGCCAAATCTTGACCTGTGGCTTTTACTTTGCTCAGCCCTGGTTTAGCTGGACGTGTTGAGGAGATAGTTAAGTTTGCACTTTGCTTTCTGTGTAAGTCTTTGTTTAACTGTAACCATTGGGCTTTGGAGGCTTTACAGATTAAAAACAGTTCATAGCTTTAAATGTAATGTCTCGAGGTTTCGTCTTGGCTGGGGAACCAAATGAGAGGCTTTTTTTACATACTGAAGGACATGGACATTGTTTGCATAGGCTATTTTTTTTTAATGCAAGGTGGACCTAGGATTGGTTCAAAGACCATGAAGCTGTATCATGCAGTATTTTTTATTAAATGATTGCTTTTATACCTTCTTTCTGAACCTGTTCAATAAAGATGATCAGTCTCAAATACATAATTTAATATATAATTTAATCTTTTTTCAAGCAAGTGAGGAAGTGATTTGCCCTTTGGCCCACAGAGGGTTTGGCCCCTAAACAGGCCCTGAAGAGGCCGGTGGCGCTAGAAGGACCTTTAGGTTTCCTTAAAGCTGCAATTATCAATATTTTTATATTGATAATTGCTCAAATAACTATTTGTAATGTGGAATTAGACAACCCCACCGAGAATTATCATCCAAATCTACAGTCCCCGCTAAGCTCCACACAGCATTTTGAATTCTTTCAGCTAACCTCAGTGTTTTGGTTTTATGTTCCTGCTACTTTAGCTAACGGCCAAAAAAAAAAAAAACAGTTAGGGACAAGAGAGCATGGAGAGTTTAGCACCTAAAGAGCCAGATCTTCCCCACAGAAGTCGGTGGAGTCAAGACAGAGCTAAAAAGAGAGTAAATGTGTGTTTGTTGACTGTTAGATGACCAATGTTCACAGCTTCGAATGTAGGCTATCAATGCTAAGGATGTGGATGTGTGAATGAGCCACTTGTGTCTGACCCAAGCCAGACTGCTGGTGTTCTCCAAAGGGTTAACATTATTCCTCCCGGAGCGCCGGGGGGGGGGGGGCATGACCAGGAGGTATAAATTTGTATCTGGTGTAAAAGGACAGGAAAGGGGGGGTGTGTATATTTTGGGTCTGAGGTGAGTGTGGTCGTTTGGTTACAGCCGGTCTCATGTGTCAGTGAACCGCAGAGTCTCCAGGCAGCTGCTCTCTGGTGAGTGTCCCCATATCTCTGCTTTTACTGTCTCCTCCTCGTCCTCTCCCGCATTTTAATTTCTACACTTTCACTCCTGCTTCCATATGCAACACCATATATCTCTTAGGGGAGAGTCGTCGTTGTATTTGGGATGTTTTTTTTAAGTGTTTTGGCTGATTAAGAGCTGTTGCCTGAGCTAAGGACTTTTATTTTTCTTTTCTTTAGAAGTCAGTGTATAAATGTTAAGAAAGGACATATTGATAATTTTTCGAGGTGCCTCCATCTTTAAATAACCCACATTCTTGGTCAGAACATGACAGTGGTGCGAAAAAGGTCAACGGCTTGCCCAGTATTTTTGGAAAGATTTTAATCTGGTCTGCCATGAATACCCAGGCCTCGAGCAGAGAGACGCTTGTCTCAGAAGTCAAACTCACGTACTTGCAGCTTCACAGACATGCGGCCAATGTACAAGCTAATTAAACAAGGATCATATCTATAGTTTTCAAACAAGCACAGGCCCAGTTGTCCAAAGCCATGGACTGATCTGGTCTGAAACAGTGCGTGACCGTTTTTTTTACTCGCTGATCGCATCCGTTGAGCCTGGATTATCACAGATATATTGGTATCAGCATATATGTTGGCCGGCAAGTGTCAAAACACTGCAGTACAGAAATGTCAGTCGTAGGACTGAGGCGGTTCAATTCTTACAGTTTCACGATTACAAAGGGCTAAATTTAAGGAAGAGTCTCACAACTTTTCAGCTCTCAAATATTGATATGGATCGGATTCAAAAAACCTGGTAAAAAAATAAAAATAAAAGTAAGTAAACACAAAAAAAACATAAAGGAAAAAGTTTTTTAAAACCTTGAATTGACATGACCTATGTTTGCAAAAAATCCTGGTCTTGAATTTTTAACCGTAAACGAGTCCCGTCCTGCTTTGCCAGTTAGATACGCATGCAAATGAGCCTAAATAAAGTCCCGCCATCTAACCCCAGTGACCTCAATATCACAGCAGGTTTGATGCCCCGTTCAAAGGCCGAGTTGCTTGCGCTGAAAATGACGCTGCCTCTCCGCCGTGTAGGAATGGCAACCACTGGGAACCTTTCAGAAGAGCAGGTGCACTGCTCCATCTGTCTGGACGTCTTCACCAACCCTGTGTCCATCCCCTGCGGACACAACTTCTGCCAGAGCTGCATCCTGGGATACTGGAAAACCAGCCCTTTGTACCAGTGTCCTATGTGTAAGAAGTCTTTCCACAAAAGGCCTGACATTAGTGTTAACACTGTGCTGAGGGAAATCGCAGAGCAGTTCAAGGAGATTAGGGTTAGAGGCATGGAAGGGAAGGTGGGTAAAGAGCAGGAAGAGCGGAAAGAAAAGAAGTGGACGATGGAGAGGAGGAAGAAGGAGGATGAGGAGAGGCTGCTGGAGAAAGATCAGAAGAAGCAGCTTCTGGAGGAGCTGAAACAGAAGCAAGAAGAGGAGAAGAGAAAGAGAGACTGGTCCAAATCCTTCTGGCAAAAACCAGAAGAGAAGAAGCCGCCAACAGAGGAGCTGCCTCCGTTAATCCCTCCGATGGCAGTGCCCGAAACCTCTCCTCCACCGTCACCCCAAGCTGGAGCTCAGCGTCCACCCCCCCCACCGCCCCAAGCAACGCCCCCGCCCTCCCATCAAATCCCCGAAACCTTACCGTGGGAGGAGGTCCTGTGTGACGTCTGCCTCGGCGAAGGCCGGCCGAGGGCGGTCAAGTCCTGCCTGGTGTGCCTGACCTCCTACTGCGAGGAGCACCTGAAATCCCACGCCGCCCGGTTCACCAAGCACAAGCTCATGGATCCCGTCGCCAACATGGAGGACAGGATGTGCCCGAAGCACGAAAGGCTGCTGGAGCTGTTCTGTAAGAAGGATCAGACCTGTGTGTGTGTGCTCTGCACCGAGACAGACCACAGGGCGCACTACACCGTCCCTGTGGAGAGGGAATGGACGGAGAAAAAGGTGAGACGGGTTACGCTACATCCATATATACACCACAGTGCGAAGGTCGCACAGATGTTGCTAGGAGGTAGTTCAGCTTTCATAGCGGGAATCTCATCGGCGGAGTTAAACCGCAGTTGGAAGGAATATTTAAAAGGTGTTTCTCTGAACGCCGCCATACACATGTGCAAGACAGACAATCCCAGTAATGCAAAAAGAAAAATGAATGCTATTTCACACAGCCCCCTTTCTCTCGAAAACACAAAAGCCCGACTGTTCCCGCGAGAAAACGACCACAAGAGTAAACAGACAGGTGTCCCTAACCTTAGCAGTGTGTACCCGTCATGTTTCTGTGAAATTATGTGGCGCAGGCGCAGCTGAAGAAGACCGAAATAGACGTCCAGCAGATGATCCAGGACCGAGTGAAAAAGGTGGAGGAGATCAAACACTCGGTAGAGCTCAACAAAGTGAGTCCCCCCCCCCGCGAGGCCGGATACAGACAGTTGTCACACAGCTAATAACCCCAGAGGCCGGTTTTTCACACGTTACCCGCGGCCGTTGGGCATAGATCTGTGCGCTTCGTCTGTATTTTCAGGCCAGCGCCCAGAGGGAGGTGGAGGAGGGCGTGCGGGTCTTCTCGGAGCTGGTGCGCTCCGTCCAGAGGGCTCAGGCGGAGCTGGTCTCGGCCGTGGAGGAGAAGCAGAGGCAGACGGCGAGGTGGGCCGAGGGCCTCATCGCCGAGCTGGAGCGGGAGATCTCCGAGCTGAAGAGGAGGAACGCAGACCTGGAAAACGTGGCTCGGACCGACCACATTCATTTCCTAAAGGTGGGGGCGTCCTCAGAATTAAACACAAACTGCTATTTGAGCTTTTAAGGTGTTGATTTCAAAGTAAAGTCCATCCATGACTGCGTTAATTGGCACCTGTTTCTTGCTGCTGGTGACAATTCTGGGAGAATTTCTCTAATTAAGACCAGACGCCCTCTTGCTTTTCATTGCAAAGAGGAGATTAACTTATTCCAATTCCTTTGGCTCTCTTCCCACCATCTTCTTTGGCAGCCTGTACATTACTTGTGCTGTAACAACAGTGCCCTCTTCCTGCTTTGTACTGTAATGCCGATTTAAGCTTGTTAAAAAATACAGTGTGGATTGGAAGCTGCCAGTTATTTTGGAAATAATGTTAAAATCTTGTCTTTTTATAAAGTAGGCATATGCCTTCAAATCTATGTGATGCTATATATGGGACCTCTAAATCTTAAAATTGGTTTAAATGTTTGAAGAAGACTAACTCCAATAGAAGAAATATCCCTAATAATTAAGTTTTAGTAACAAGAATGGCAACAATCTTACAAGATATAGAGTATATATATACATATATATATATACATATATATATATATATATATATATATATATATATATATATATATATATGTATGTATATTTAAAAAAATAATATGTTTAGTATATGATAGATATTTTGCATTAAAGTTGTGGATACCCAGCTTGTAATTTAACTGGTTTCTGAGTCATTTCTTATGCTGTGTCCCTCCGTAGAGCTTCCCAGCCCTTAGCACTCCTCCATCTGTAAAAGACTGGTCCGAGACCAGCGTTCCCACCGACATTTGCGTTGGTATGATCAGGAGATCCGTGTCCAGACTGGAGCCAATGTTTCATGAAATGATTGACAAACTGGCTGAGTGTGGTAGGATCTTCTTTGACACTCAAGTATATTTTCAATATGTTTCTGTTTTCGTTTCAATTTTAAGTTGAGAGCATCTCCAGAAGAAGCTGGAGACAGTTTATCCTAAGAGAATTTTTTTCTTTAGTTTTTTTTTTTCTTTTTTTTACAGAGATCAAAAAGGTTCTGAAATATACAGGTAAAAATATTTTCTCTCTTTTTCCGTCTCGTTTAATTTTTTTCATCCCGAAACTCTCTGACAAAACAAATCCAGTGTTATGTGTTATGTTCCTGCAGTGGATGTCACTCTGGACCCGGACACGGCCAACCCGTGGCTGCAGCTTTCGCAGGACAGACATCAGGTGAGACACCTGGGGGCGTGGCAGGACCTCCCGGACCACCCCGAACGCTTCGACACGGTGGTCATCGTCCTGGGCCGTGAGGGCTTCGCCTCGGGGAGACACTACTGGGAGGTCCAGGTGGGGGAAAAGGACGACTGGTACCTGGGAGTAGCCAGGTCCTCCGTCAACAGAAAGGGCAGGATCTCTGTGAGCACCACCCAAGGCTACTGGGCCCTGGCCATGAAAAAAGGCCAGGGGTACCGGGTGTCCACATCGCCGCCGTTGCTGCTCCACCTTGACCCCAAGCCCAAGCGAGTGGGTGTGTATGTGGACTACGAGGAGGGACAAGTGTCGTTTTACGACGTGAGAGCGCGGACCCATATTTACACGTTCAAAGATACCTTCACGGAGAAGATTCTGCCCTTTTTCTACCTGTACTGCTGCGACAAAGCCTCTGATACCATCGTGATCTGTCCCGTGAATGCGAAAACCCCTGATCAAGCAAAGCTAAGGACAGGACACTGAAAACGACATGGAGAAGCCCTTGTGAAAAGCGAAAACAGACTGCATTTTGTTTATGTTTTATGTATATCTATTACATGTATAATGTAGCTTAACAAACATGTTAATCGTATTCGTATCGGCTCGTGGAAGATTCACAGAAACTGGAAGGGATGTTTTGACATTTTGGAAAATATGATTCTTTGCTTTCTTGCTGGGGGTTAAATAAGAAGATTAATAGCGCCATCATGACTGGCTGATAAATATGAAGTTGGTTAGCTTGGCTCAGGTTAATCGCTGGGCGCGAGGGGAGACCGCTAGCCCGACTCTGTGCCAGTCTTACATAATTTTCCTACGAATACTCCTAAAGCTTAGTCACTAAAGGATTAGTTTGATATTTTGGGAATTATATCTATTTACTTGCTGAGAGCTGGATGAAAAGATTGACACCACTCTCATGTCTGCGGCTAAACATAAAGATTGAGCTAGCGGGCTCTTAGCTATTAGCATTAAGAGGGGAAAAAAGGGCAAACAGTTAGCCTGGCTATGACCACAAGTCACAAAATCTGCCATTACCTCTGTTTAATCTGTAGAATAACTAAACTGTAAAAATTACATTGCTCCATTTAACAGAGAGTATGGTTTTTGTTTTTTGGATGGATACAGCTTGTTAATTGGTTGATGTTAAAATGGTTACCAGAGCCAGGCAGGCCATTTCCAGTTTTTATGCTAAGCTAGGCTAACTGGCTGGTGGTGGTAGCGCCACATTAACAGACATCAGCGTGGTATTGGTCTCCTCAGTGTATTTCCTATAATGAACCATTCTTTTAATGCATGACACGTCAAAGAGCAATAGAAAGTTTAGTTTTTACCTCAAATAATATAATTGCATGTTGATTTTTAAGTACGTGTGACCGATCTTGCAAAGGCTGCATGCTGTAAGAGAAACGTGTTCCTGGTTTACAATAATAAATGATCCCTCAGATATTATGAAAATCTCACCATTTCTGGCTTCCTGGATTAAATTAGATAAGTTTCATTTCAGTAAAATGATACGATGCCATTTGGCCACACCCACTGAGGTGACTGGAGCTTCCCAAGTTACGTCCATGTTCATTCCCATGTTAGACATGAATACTGTATTGTTTGCAATGCCTTAATTATCACGTATGGTCTCGCATGTGAAAGACAACTTAGGCTTCTGGCATTTACAGAACTACGGAGACACACGTGAGTCGTTCTTTCTATCTATTTTGCTTTATTTTCTGTCAATTTTCCTTTAAAATATAGAACCAAAGAACGTGTTGCAGGATTAAGATGTGCGAGGTGATTCACATGAAAATGACTCATCGGGCGGGTCAGTTTTTGCATTGTGAATAAACTAAAAATAGACTTGATTTAAGAAACTTCGGAACTTTCCTCCTAGTGTTTTTTTGTCTTTGTTTAGTTCAAGTCAAAAACATGGCATTATGTCCTGCTGCAAGTGATTTAAGAATCCTGAAATAAAAAAAAAAAACAAGAAACAAAAGAGGAATAAAAGAAAATATAAAGCAAATAAGTCGCATTTTCTCCCACAGAGATCCCATAATGTCAACACTCCTCGCCTCGTTGCCAGAGGATCATTTCCAGTGTTCGATCTGTCTGAATATCTTCAGCGACCCAGTCACCACACCTTGTGGTCACAACTTCTGTAAGACCTGCCTGAGCGAGCACTGGGACAACAGCGAGTTATGCCACTGCCCGACTTGCAACAAAAGATTCTACATGCGGCCTGAGATCTCCACAAACACGGTCATCGAGGAGATTTCCGTCCAAATAAAGAAGAGAAAAGTGGATACGCTTGAGAGCGTCGGTGCACCGTGGCAAGTGAGGTGCGACGTCTGCACTGAGCCAAGGTTCAAGGCCCAGAAGTCGTGCCTGGTGTGTCTGACGTCGTACTGCGAAGCCCACCTGGAGCCTCACCAGAGGGTTCCCTCCCTGATGAGACACAAGCTGATCGACCCGGTGGGGAACCTGGAGGAGAGGATCTGTGAGAGGCACGAGAGGATCCTGGAGCTTTTCTGCCGAGACGAGCGGGTGTGCATCTGTTCGCTGTGCGGTGAGACGGACCACAAGGACCACGAGACGGTGTCTGTGGAAGAAGAGGGGGCTCGGCAGAAAGTAAGACAGTTCATTTTCTTTTAATTCCCAAGTGAGTAAACTGAACCATACGTGTTTTTTGTTTCCTTCAAATTGTACATTTTAGGAAGACATTGAGTCCAAAAAAGCAAAGATCAAAATGATGATTGAGGAGAGAATGGATATGATAAAGGAAATAACAGTTTCCTCTGAAATGAGCAGAGTGAGTATTGAGGAAGACATTTTGCACAAGCAAAATTTTATGCTTTAACATAAATCTTTGCCATTGACATGATTTATGACCATAGGAGAAAGCACACAAGGAGATCGAAGGCAGTGACAAGCTCTTCATGACACTGATGGGTCACGTGCAGAACATGCAAACCAAGCTAAAAGCAAACATAGAGGACAAGCTCCGAAAATCGCAAGACAAGGACGGAGCGACGATTCAAAAGCTGCACGGGGAAATCACTGAGCTGCGGAGGACGCATTCGGAGCTGGAGGAGCTTTTAAAAAACGACGACCACCTTCAGCTTCTGCAGGTCAATCCACAGACCCCCCCCCCCCGCCCCGCCCCACCCCGCCGACCCCCCCGAGGCTGTTTTCCCCCTGTTTTCATTCTTTATGCACAGCTAAGCTAACTAAGTGCTGGCACTGACATTCCCTCCTGACTCCTGGTGAGAATGTGACTTCTGCAAGTTAAAATGTGAGCCTAGCTTTTTTCTGACTGTGAGCCAAGACACATGGCTAATACAAAATGTCTGCTTGGCTGCAAATGGTTGGCGATTAAAAATAAATAAAATAAAAATAAATATATATAGCCCCATGCCACTCATGATCACATGTCTGTGAATCACTTCAGACTCTGCAGGCCCTCAGCACCCTGTCAGACACAAAGGACTGGTCAAAGATCAGGGTTTACTCAGACCTGTGTGTGCAGACAGTCAGGAGAGCCATGTCCCATCTCATGAAGGCATTTCAAGCAGAGCTGAAAACCCTGACAGACACTGGTGACTATCAGCTGCATTCGCTTTAACATATGAAGGTGTCACTATACCACGAGTTTCCCATAACTTTGTCGTTGTGTTTTCACTTCTTACAGAGCTCACCAGAATGAGACAATATAAAGGTTTGATTACACATATTTTTAATTAACTTTTTGTCCTGCTGAAATTAAGTTGTTGTTGCTAAAAATTAGAGCTTTAACTAAACTTGATTTTAATTTTTTTTTTCAGAGTCGGTCACCTTTGACCAAGCCACTGCCGGCTGCTGCCTTGTGGTGACTGAATTTGGCAAACGTTTGAAGTACTCCAAGACGGCAAGCCCCTCATTGTTGGACGACTTGGAGGGGTTCGACGGCCCCATGGTTTTAGGCTCCAAGGGCTTCACCTCCGGGCGGCACTACTGGGAAGTCAAAGTGGGCCTGAGAAACGACTGGGATGTTGGTGTGGCCAAGGAAACAGTAACCAGAACGGGGAGGGTCGCTCTGAAAAGGGAAAACGGATTCTTTGCCATAGGAAAGAGGGGTTTTGACTATCAGGTTCATTGTGCACCCTACAAGGTCCTCCACCTGTGTCCAAGGCCAAGAAACGTAGGGGTTTACATGGACTATGACGAGGGAAGAGTCTCCTTCTATGATGTGAATGAGAAGTTGCACATTTACTCTTTCACCAGAGAGTCTTTCGCAGAGAAACTGTTCCCGTACTTTTATCTGTACAGCAGGGCAAAGAAATCTGAGCCCTTGATTATAACTTCTATTCAAGATCAGGCGTCTCTCTTTTCTCTCATTCGCTCCCTCGAGAAAGCCAAAGAATAGCTGAGTAATATAAAGTTGCAAGGTCAAATTTCCAAGAATGCCCACTAAAATTAAACCTACTGCAATAAAATGTCTCAGCCCTGTCCGCTGCAGTTCCTGTTGCCACGTCGGCATTGCATGGCAACTATTGAGTTTACAATACAGATGGAGATGACAAATTCAAAACAACAGCAGTGGGGAAAAAACAGGCGGCTGATTTCTGGCTGTCAACCACCGATTTTGAAATTTCATGACTAAATTTATGACTTTCCAGCAGATTTCATCGGCTGCGGCTGGCTAGCTAATTAGGCTAATGTTAGCTTAATGGGTGGGTTGAAAGCTTGTCAACCATTTCCAACTGATTTGTTTTGAAATGAGAGCTCTGTAAAATGGGGCGATACATCGTATAGGGCAAAACGATTGAGGGTAAAAATCGTGAGACGGACGATTGAAAAACGCGGCTGAAACGCCTCGTGTTACACACTGTAACTAAACGCTGTTTAGCTGCTTAGCTGCTTAGCTTGCTTGCTTTTCCTTCAGGTTAACTTATACCCAGGACCAGCTTCCACCCAGCATGGAAATATTACGCAGTGGGATGCTTGTCTTTGACTACAAAAGCCAAGAAACGACCGTATTTGCATTATTTTCTTAATTCCACTTTTTAGAAATCACAAGTTAATTACTTCGTTTAAGACAAAAAAGGTGGTCTGTTTTTTCCTGGTTGTTGGGTTTATTGATCTGGTTTTCATTTTGAGATAACAAAAAATAAGTAATTAAATTTGATTTGATGCTGCTGGAATCAAATCAATGCAAATAGCTTGTCGGCTGAAGATATAATCAACAACTCTGTCAGTTTTTTTCAATGAACATTTATTGACTTCTCACCAGAATAAAAGCTGAATAAAAAAAGGTGTGTATGTAGGTGTGTATTTTCAATGATTTAGTTGATCATTGACATGGGGCTTCAGCTCAACACTTTATCAGTTGTGCAGGAGTTTATGAGCATTTAGCACCAGCCCGTCTGAGCCTGTTCCTGGTACGGGATAGGTGTGTCTCCACCTATTTAGAGGGACAACGTTCATTTCACCCTGTTAGAGCTTCAAGGAAACACAAGCTGACGGTTACAAAAGAAAGGCAAGCAAGTTCTATATTTTCAATGGTCTGGTATTTGTAAGTTAAGTTTTGCTATAGACCTTTGTCAAATGGAAGTGATAAACAGTGCATTGGCATTTAAAAGAATCTGTATACATTGTTTATAGTCGATGTAAGTTATGAATGAGAAAATATTTTTCAGCCATTCAGGATGTTTAGACTGACGTGTCTAACTTAACTCCACAACCAGAAAAAAAATATTTTCTTTTTCTTTAAATACTTTTACTGTATGTTCTTCTGACAACAGTAGCAATCAGCAGGCCATATTCAATTCATCTTTAACCATGTTGCTGTTCAGAGAACCCACCAACAGCACCAAGGGTCGCTAGAGAGCTATGAAAGTCGCATGTGTGCTAATCCAAGACTTTGTTTTCTCTACAGATATATTGTATTCAGCATTCGATGGAATAAACCATTACCTGTGCATGTTAGTGCGATGCCAAATGAGACAAGTTACACTCGTGTATGTGTTATTGCATGCAAAGACAGACACTGAGTTTCGACCAAATGTCTGAACCTCCTAAGTGCTGCATCTGTTTGGATGAGGTAACCAACCCCACTAAAATCCCCTGTGGACACAATTTCTGCTTGGGCTGTATCGGAGAATACTGGAGGAGCCACGTTGCTTTTAAGTGCCCCCTCTGCAATACCTCCTTCAACGACAGGCCACAACTGAAGACGGACCAAAAGGCACAGGCTGAGGACGTGAGCGGGCCTATAAAAGCTGGAGAGGTTCCCTGTGACCTCTGCCCGACGAAGCGTCGAGCAGTCAAGTCCTGCCTGGTTTGTTTGGCCTCCTACTGCGACGCTCATCTGGGGCCGCACTACCAGAGTGAAGACCTTTGGAGCCATCGGCTGATCATCGTGGCAAAGAACCTGGAGGACTCTGTGTGCGGAGTGCACGGGAAGCAATTAGACAGGTTCTGCATGAGTGACCAAACATGCATTTGTGCTATGTGTGCCAAGGCGGAACATAGAGGGCATTACATCATTGCTAACAACAAAAAAGCTGCAAAGAGGAGGGTAAAGTCTAATAAAAGCACCACGTGGTAACATTAATGGGGCCCGTCCTAACAGCTACACAAGAACATTGCTTCTCATAAATACAGATTTCTTCAGCTCAAACTGTGGATGTTGTAACTCAATTAAAGTTGCCATTTGAAGAACTTACCATCATTAAATAACAGTGTCTACATGCAGGTCTTGCTGCTACAGCTTCATATGGTTTGGTATGACCAGTGGCTTTTATGACAACATACTTGACCTATATTCTGCAGACACCCAGTTTGCTTACTTTATGCCCCTTTTCCATTTGTGGTACTGTTACATTGGTTTAGAATTTTGCTAAATAAAGAATGATATTTAGCTAAACACTAAAGCTTTAGCTGTGGCTAAATATTAAACTACTGTTTCTTTGCTGAAAAACTTGAAAGCTAGGATGAAACTTTGAGCAATTTCTCATCACGGTATAAAATTCATTTGTAGGATTGGCAAAAACAATAAATTTTACAGAACATCTGGCTTTAATTGTAAGAAACAAGAGCAAAAACCACTGGCATGACACGGTCGTTTCATTTACACAAAAACATCACAACTAATTTGATGCCCCATAACAAAACAAACACACAGAATCTCTGAGAAGGAAATACAAAATAAATTGTGCTGAAAAAAAGAACCATCCATGCATATGTGTTCAAGGTCTCAAAATCTCAGAGAAATAAGAGCAGGTCTGTTTTGCATCAGCTGTCAAGACGGACATCAAGACTCTTTAATGCTTAACAGGCTAAACAAGGAGAGATTAATACAATGCTTACATGAGCACTGGTGTCTTTTTATTCAAAAGTGACACCACATCTGTGCTCTGCTAACACAATGTTTTTCCACAGGCTAAACTTATACAGAGACGGAAGAAACTCCAGCAAGCAATCCACGACAGGTTATGTAAAGTTGAGATTCTCAAGTTCTCTGTGGACTGCGGTGGAGAAAATCCATGGGCGGCGCAGGATAAAGAGGTCCTCAGACAGCTGGAAGAAGAAATCTCTGAGCTGCGGACAGAAAGCGCTGAACTAGGGCAGCTGTCAGAGATCAAAGACAACATCCGCTTCCTGCAGGTCGGCGTCATGGTCAGATGTCAGCGCCTCAGTAATAAGCCAGGCTAATCTGTTTAGACATTTCCTGAAGTGCTCATTAATTTTCTGGGGGAGAATCAGATGAGATGATCGAGACCACTTACATGTCTGCCCAGTACATAAAATGCTACAGCCAGCTGCCTTTTGGTTTACCATAAAGACAGGAAACTTTCACATCTACCTAATGACACCTCTTACCTTCAGTAATTAATATATTTGGGGGTTTTTTTTGTTTTAATTTGTACAAAACCCAAAAAAAGCGGTACAAAAGTATAAAATGACAATTTACCATTTTATGCGGGGGGGGGGGGTTCTATGTGTTGGGCTATTTCCTATTTCCTTATTTATTTTATTTTATTTATTATAAATTACTTATTATAAATTATAAATTAATATAACTTTTATATATTTATTATTTTATTTTATTTATGTCTCAATTAATTCATTTTATATTACAGTATTAAAATATTCAATTTTTGTTTTATTTCCTTGTCATTGTCAAATCAATAAAATGTCAAAAACTATACTTATGCAAGACAATTAAAAAAAGAGAAACATTACTTCCCTATTGTACTGAAGTTATGCTTCTGCCCCGGAATTGTAAATGAAATCGAAAGTCAGGGGAAGTTTCACTCTCACACTTACAGTGAAAAAGGCTCAGCATTGAGTAACATGAAACCCTGACAATGCTTCCAGCTACAAACCTCTTGCCAAGTCCAGTATTTGATCCAATGGAACTTGTTCAACAAACAACAAGCCCTGCAGCAGGAAAAAAAAGTAAGGAAAAAAAAAAAAAAGGAAATCTACAAATTGGTTACTGATTTGCTGAGGTCCTGAATACAGGAAAGGACTAGTTGGGCCTGTGAACAGAAATGAAACTTAACAGAAGGAAGAGGACCCAATGGAAGGATACAACCGCACACACACACAGAAACACTAGTTGTGAGAGAGAGAGAAGAGACAAGGATACAGAAGCCTGCCATATAAGCAGCATCTCACTAGCCTAAAGGTAACAATTTACTCGACTTATAAGTATTTTCTGTGCTTTTTAGAAATGGAATGACTGATTATCACTCTCACTTCAGGTGACTTTTGTTCTGTTACTTTACATCATGAGGCACTTAGTTTTAAACTATCCTGTGTGTAGTGTCAGACCGGCTTTATTGACCTCACTGGGTTCAGGGAGACTTTGCACATTATACAACAAGTGCTTATAGTATAAATGTATGGACAAGTATGTTGAACATTACAAGCTGCCCAACTAAAAAAATGATGCTTTAACACAGATGTTCAAGGGTGTGAGTGAATACTCAAGTCTTTTAATTTGAGTCCAAGTCCAAACACATTTTCTGCTTTTGAATTTTATCCTATGTATGAATGGACTATCTACTAAACATTTGCATAAATATAAAGAAGCACAATCTTTTGCAATGATTTTCTTTAACTTTTCCAAAGTAAATAGCCTGAGACTTAGCTGCCATATTAGATTGCTGATTGAGTAACCTCATTGTGCCCTGTTTAAGCAGGTATGGCTTCTGTCCTGGGATCGGTCGGTGAGACCTGCTCATCGGAGAAGCATCTAAAATGCTTTTGCTGCATGGACATATTTGAGGATCCTGTCTCTACAGACTTTGGCCGCTCCTTCTGCAACAACTGTCTGAATTTGAACTTTAAGTACAACACTGTTTGCCCCCCGTATGAGAAGCCTCAAATCCATCTCCCAGATGTTGACATCTTCCTGGTAGACACTGCCAAACAGCAAGAAGTGGAAAAGGCTCCAGAGGAGGACGACGATGTGTTCACCGGAAAGGACGGCGAAGTGGCCTGCGACATTTGCACTAAGCAGAAGCTGAAGGCCATGAAGTCCTGCCTCTTGTGTCTTGTCTCCTATTGTTCGGCCCACCTGGAGAGACATTCTTCGATCGAGAGGCTGAAGGGCCACAAGTTGGTGCTGCCTGTGAAGAACCTGGATGACAGGGCCTGTCTGAAGCATGGACGCCCCTTAGAGCTGTACAGCAGGAAGCAGGAGAGATGCGTTTGTGTTTGCTGTCTGGAGGGAGGTTCAGAGGAGGTCATCTCTTCTGAAGATGAATGGGAGAAGAAGAAGGTGAATAACCTATGGAAATCCCTATTATTTTTGAGTAAAGTCCTGACAGTAGTGTTACTTTAAACCTTTTGTAATATGCTGGACAAATTGATAGATTTGAAAACACATTAAAATGGGGGGGGGGGGTTACACTCATGAAAAGATTGTTGTGCATAAAGTTGTCAGTGTTTTTTCATGTTATATCACAGCATGTGAAATGAGAATGAGGAAAATGTTTGAAGTTGGGATTTTCAACTTTCGTTATTGTTCACTACAGGTTAACCTTGACAATGCCAAGACGGAATTAGAAGCGAAAGTCAAGAAGAGAGAAAAGCAACTGGATAAGATTAATACCTCTCTAATGAGCTGCAAGGTAAATTTACTGATCCTGGACTCGCTTGCAGAGAAAAGCCAATCAGATCAGTCTGTCGATGTCAAAACTGGTAGAGCGAGTCCAGGCCTTTCAAACATCAATGAAAGTTACAGTAAGCAAATATATGATGCCAAAACAACGATGCCACTCCCAGCATTTTGATGATATCATGCATGCCTGCCTAAACTGAGAGAGATGTTGTAGCAGTTATGGTTTTTAATGTAGTTAGTCGCAGTCTCTTCATTAGGCCAACTGATATAGTTCTTCAAAACCAAACCTTTCCAAGATTCCCTCCATGGATTTAGTCAAACTGTGTTGTGGGGTCGTTCAGGCCAAATAAGGGCAGTTTTGTAGAAAAGAATTTGATCATAAAGCCATACGTTGTGGCATATGTAGCATTTCTCTAAGGGTTGTTGAACAAAAAACCACAGATGCTTAATTGCAAGGTATAAGACATAAGAAAGGGACGTCAAATGTCAGATGCTTGATTTTCCTCCCATTTTTCAGGACCAGCTGGATTTTGAGCTGTCGGATACCGAGGCTGTGTTCACGGCTGTGATTGCCATTGTGGAAGAGGCCCAGAAAAGAGCTCTTCAGCCGCTGAAGGACAGGTGGCAGGTTTTGGAGAAAGAGGCAGAGGGGCTCAAAAAGGAACTGGAGGCAGAGATCAACCGCTTCAAGATGACCATCTCTGAGCTGGACAATATAGCTACACTTGAGGATCACATCCATTTCCTGCAGGTGAGAATGTACTACCTTTGGAATGAGAGCGTGTCATCAGGTGCTCCACAAAAAGGAAGATATCTTAAAAGGCTTGATTCCTTGCTGGTTTATCTATTTGTCGATGCTGTCAGTTTGTCCCTCCGTTGGTTGCTAATCTCTTGTCTCTTTGTTTCCCAGAGTTACCCAACTCTTCAGGACATCGATGACACCAAAGACTGGGCAAAAGTCAAATTAGACACATCTCTGTCTTTTGGGACCATGAGAAAAACCACAGCAAGTATGATGGTACAAATTCAACGGGAGCTGGAAGAGCTGACCTCCATTGGTAATGGTTGAATTTTTGTCGGTGAATGTTAAAAAGCTAAAATGTTTCCCTGATTGATCTAAAACTATTCATTCACTTTACAGAACTTGAGAGAGTTCAAAAGTTTGCAGGTAAGTGATGAGTTCTGTTTCGTTCTAGCGGTATCTATGAAAATATACTTTTTTGTTCGGATCATTTAATCACTTTCAAATTGTGTTTAACAGTGGATGTAAAGCTGGACCCAGCCACCGCGTATCAACACCTTGTTCTCTCTGATGATGGGAAGGAAGTCTGGGATGGAGGAGAGGACCAGGAAGTTCCAGACAATCCGGGAAGGTTCAACATGTTTGGCAGCGTCCTGGGGCTCAACGGCTTGACCTCGGGGAAGTCATACTGGGAGGTGGAGGTCAGCAACAAGACCGGCTGGGACCTGGGCGTGGCAAGAGGTGACGCGAACCGCAGGGGGAGAGTCTCGCTGGACCCAGACTCCGGTTACTGGGTGATTGTGCATTACGAGGGTGTAAAGTTCGCAGCGATGACAGCGTCGCCTGTCGGTCTTCACCTGAAAGAGAAACCCAAGAAGGTGGGGGTGTTTGTGGATTACGAGGAGGGTCTCGTCTCTTTCTACGACGCGGCGGCTCAGTCTCACATCTACTCTTTTACCGATTGTTCGTTCGGTGATGAGATATTCCCCTATTTCAGTCCACATGCAAAACAAGATGATACAAATGGTGATCCACTGATTATTTCTCCTGTGAAACAATGTGATCAGGACTCGGATGAGTCTTGAAGAGCGGGTGCCTTTGTGCTCCAGTTATCTAGTAAGAGAGGGTATCTGATTTTTTGAGTTTAGTGGAGTCGGAGGGGGGATTAGCAGTGGTTCCTGCCCTTTGAGGTGTAGGTGATTTGAAAGAAATGATGAAAAGAAATTATTTGGAAAAGTCTGGGTAAAAAGTAAATGATGAATACAAAACAAGGTATAAAAAAAAACAGCAGGGGGGGAGTAGTGCTATACTACGCTATGTTACTTGTAAGGCTGCCACTAGTTTAGCTACACTAGCAATAGGTTAGGGTAGCCAGCTTTTTATTTTCTTTTCCAATCAGCAGAGAGATAGGACAACCAAAAGTGTGTAATTAATTAAACCGCAAAAGAGCAAGACTTTTTTTTTCACTGCTTTACTAATGTCCCGATGTTCTATGTGAAATTCAAAGTACGCTGTGGAGTTTTTGGCCACAACTGGTGCCATGGAGAAAAGTCTTTAGGAGTTGGTGCCGTGATGTAAACGGATGGAACCATTCCAGTTTCAAAAGGTTTTTAAAAAAAATAAGAAAAAGATGTTTTATAGAATTAAATGCATTTATCTCATTTATGAAGACTATATATATATATACTCTCAGCCAAAATGTAGAGATGCAGTGGCTTTACTTTTTTCTATCAAGGAGCAGCTTGTAGCTTCACCAGCTTGTCCAGGAGACATTTCCTCCACAGTGTCTGTCGTTTTTCAAGACAGAGTTGTGCCATTAATTGGCAACATAATATTAATTTTTAATTTTTGAATTTTTGTTTGATCTTGATAAAAAATATTCTTCTGCCCATGAAATGCCATTTTTGTGAGTGTGTGTTTTTGTGTGTGAAGTATACATATGATGTTTCCTTTATACATGCCCTGTATGTTTGCTTTTTTTTTGTTTGTATATGTAATTTAAAAAAATAAATATAGCAAACTAGATTAGAGGATTTCTTGAAAATATTTATATATATTTGTACATTTTTTTTTGTTATGAAATAAAGTCAAACAGTAATACTTTTGCAGGACCACAGTAAGATGGCTCTCCATCCTTCTCCTGAGCCCAGGGTATGCTAATTAATAAATGAAAAATAAAACAAAGACAGGAGTAATGGTCTTTAATGTTGTAAATATTTAAGGTGAAAATCTCCTCCAGTGATCACAATAAGCTGAAAAAGGAGGGCTGAAATATATATATATATAGTACAAACACATATATATATAGAGAGAGAGAGTACAAACACATATATATTGTGCAGACTTATTCATAACGATGTGTTTAAATATCTGGGCTTTGTAAGAAAGAGGGTGGTAGGCGGGGGGTTCCCAGAAATGAAACTGAAAGTTAAAAAAAGTACAGTGGCAGAGCAAGAGACGTAAAAGAACACAGACGACGACAAGGTAGGAAGAACGTGATTACATTTTATATTATTTCTTGGTCCACTAAAGAAAATAGCTAAGATGATAAAGTAGGGCTGTAGAACAGCTTTTTTCCTGGATGAGGCAGAGGCACAACCACAAAGTTAAAAAAGAAGCAAACAAACTGTGGCATTAGCAAAGAGTGGTATTGGTAGGTGAAAAAGGTTTATGGTAGAAGAGCAAATAGTCTTGGGGGCTGATGGCAGGGAAGCGTGGACTGGGGGGAGCATGGTTGGTAGGGGGCTCGCTAGGAAGCTAGTAGGCAGGTGGCAGGCAGTTTATTCAACTGTATCAGCAGGGAAAATGGTTCCATCTTCACGGCATAGTATGATTGGTACAGATGCATTTACTACGGATGCATTTACTGCATTTTTAATGTTGTCGTGGGCCAAGATGTTTTGGAAATTTGATGCACTAAATGCAGAATGTAGCATAATATTAACAACATTCAAATACAAGTACCTCTGATTTGTATCACAGGACTACAGGAAGTGCTACGCTTCCTAATACAAGTCAAAAGGAAGAGGTTCCGTATTATCTGTATCAAAAGAAATGTGTTTTGTAATACGTTTTATATTCAGGCACTTTGCAGAGATGAGCCTACAGGTTTGTCACTGTGGCTGGTCCAAGGTGACGACCTACCACGGCCTGAGAACCCACCAGGGGAAGATGGGATGCACGCTGGAAGGCGCCAAGGATGCAGGGATTGACTGGCAGTGCATGTGGACAAATGCTGACCCTAGCCTGGGTGTTTACACCTCTGTCAAGATGGGTGGGTTTTACAGAAAGATTCCTGATTACATGTTACATTAGGGGGCAAAAAAACCTAAATGAGGATCTTGATCTACCACTGACATTAACAAAACCTGCTGATAAACCACAACAAATTTTTTTTCTTTTCATCCTCACCCAATTTAAAATCTTCCAAGAATGGATTGAAATCAGCTCTTGACTTATGTCTCAAACAGAGACAGACTTCTACTCAGACAAGAGCCTGCAAGTTTGTCACTGTGGCTGGTCCAAGGTGACGACCTACCACGGCCTGAGAACCCACCAGGGGAAGATGGGATGCACGCTGGAAGGCGCCAAGGATGCAGGGATTGACTGCCAGTGCATGTGGACAAATGCTGACCCTAGTCTGGGTGCCTCCACTTCTGTCACGACTGGTGGGTTTTACGGAAAGAATCTTGATTACATGTTACATTAGGGGGCAAAAAAACCTAAATGAGGATCTTGATCTACCACTGACATTAACAAAACCTGCTGATAAACCACAACAAAATGTCTCAAACAGAGACAGACTTCTACTCAGACAAGAGCCTGCAAGTTTGTCACTGTGGGGGGTCAAAGGTGACGACCCTACCACGAGAACCCACCCAGGGGAGAATGAAGATGATGCACGCAGGAAGGCGCTGGATTGATGACTGCCAGAGCAGTGCATGAACATGCTGACCCCTGCTCTGGGTCTGTCCACTTCTGTCATGACTGGTGGGTTTTACGAAAAAAAAATGAATGAACCTGTGTTAAAAAAAAAAAAATAAAAAAAAACACTGACAATTTATTTATTGATATAAACAAAAAAACTAAACTAACCACACCACCAATTTAATATATATGTATATATATTTTTTATTTTTATTTTTTTTTTATTTATTTTATTTTTAATCTTCCAAGAATGGATTGAAATCAGCTCTTGACTTATGTCTCAAACAGAGACAGACTTCTACTCAGACAAGAGCCTGCAAGTTTGTCACTGTGGCTGGTCCAAGGTGACGACCTACCACGGCCTGAGAACCCACCAGGGGAAGATGGGATGCACGCCGAAGGGATGGAGGATCCCAAAGAAGGAGCAGCAAATCAGCAATAATCAGTGGAAACTGAAAGTGGAGGTGGAAATGGATCAAAGGAGACATCAGCCAGTTTGGAGAGAGATTTACAAGGGGGAGGTATAAGTTCTAGCACTTCCCAATACGAGGGATATTCAGGGCAACCAGTCAGTGTTCAATTAGAAAAGCAGTATTTTCGGCCATGTTATTGGTTTGACTCTACTACAGCGTTGGTCAGTCAGTCCATCACATTGTTCCAACTTTTAGTGCCGACATTTATGGTCCCCAGAGGATGAATCCTACTGGCTTTGGTGACTTTTCCTTTAAGTGCCACCATGAGATTTGGGTAAAATGTCTCAATAACTACTAGACAGACGGTCCTTGACTTTTGCGGACATTCATGATCCCCTAACTGTCCCATCAGCTCAGCTGTACCTTGTGTTTATTGTTATTTAGCAAATGTTAGCATGCTAACACACTAAACTCAGATGGCTAACATGACAACGTGTCTGTTTACCATCTGCATGTAAGCATTGTAATTGTGAGCGTGTTAGCATGTTGGTGTTAGCATTTAGCCAAACCTCATTCATTATTTCATTCATTCAGTGGTAAAACAAACACATGCCATCATCATTATGACATTGAATAAGTATTAACCACTTCTTTTCAACTTGATAGAATTTGCCAAAGCCGCCAGTGGTGGACGTCCATACAGACCGAATCAACGAGAGATACAAATCAAGTGTGTATACGATTATAACTCAGTCAAAGAAAGATTATGCATCGCAAACTGAAAAATAGAAACGCTGAGGCTGGGACTGATTGTGTTCCTTTCACTGCAGCTTATGAAGCTTCCCGACACACTTCCTGTAGGGCCACAAGGTCAAAGCCAGGCCGTCAGCGGGAGGACTCTTCCATCAATCCAAGGGTGAAGCAGAATCATGAATAGTTGAAATTAGGACGTCAAAGTGGCAAATAATGAAAGATAATATGTAAATGGATTTAACATCTTTCAGGTGAATAGGCTGGTCAGGGAGCCTCCAATAACCCCAACAGAAGTCACACCTAAGCAAAGAAAAATGAAGCCTCGAACAATATCACAGGTACTTGACCGTTTGTTTAAGACCATGTATTTTATTTCATCTTTTAAAAAAATATTTCTAGAGATGTTTTGTCTTTCTTAGATTGCAGACAGCAGAACAATGGAAGAAAATCTGCTGGAAATTGAGGACTTTTTGACTATGCAATAACGGATGTCCCAATCAAGGTGGAGCCCAAATCATGTCAGAGCAAGATTTATGATTTATTTAAGGTGAAGATTTTGAAAATCATTCTGAAATTCAAAGCAGCTATGGTTAAAAGGACATTGTCCTTTAATTGTAGCATATTCACCTCCCCTTCCCTAAGAGCCACAGGGCCATTGTCAGGCCATCAGCTGCAGGGATTCTCCATCCATCCACAGGTAGAGCTGATTCGTGAATAACCCACATTCTCTGACGTCCAAAAAGCAAAGTATGAAAAGGTACATGTAAATGGAATTAACTTCAGTTATTTGTGTTGACTCACTGCTTTCATTAGACATTAAACAGAAGAAAATCGAAGCATCAAAGATATTCAAGGCTTTCATTACAGCATTTGTGACTCTGCAGAACTCTTCCCCAAGAGCCAGAAACTCAAAGTCCAGTCATCAGCTGCGGGATTTCTCTGCTGCTGCACCGGTAGAGCAGTTTTTCTTTTTTCTTTCAAGATGTTCCAGTTAGGGACAAAAAAAGGCTTCAACTCATTGTTTTATCTTATATTTAAACTACAGTGTAACTGGAATTGACTTTTTATTCTGTGCTGCCTCCCAGGTGAATAGAATGATCGGGGAGCCTCCAATTACCCCAACAGAAGTCACACCTAAGCAAAGAAAAATGAAGCCTCGAACAATATCACAGGTACTTGACCGTTTGTTTAAGACCATGTATTTTATTTCATCTTTTAAAAAAATATTTCTAGAGATGTTTTGTCTTTCTTAGATTGCAGACAGCAGAACAATGGAAGAAAATCTGCTGGAAATTGAGGACTTTTTTGACTATGCAATAACGGATGTCCCAATCAAGGTGGAGCCCAAATCATGTACGTACAGAGCAAGATTTATGATTTATTTAAGGTGAAGATTTTGAAAATCATTCTGAAATTCAAAGCAGCTATGGTTAAAAAGGACATTGTCCTTTAATTGTAGCATATTCACCTCGACGACCCCCTTCCCTAAGAGCCACAGGGCCATTGTCAGGCCATCAGCTGCAGGGATTCTCCATCCATCCACAGGTAGAGCTGATTCATGAATAACCCACATTCTCTGACGTCCAAAAAGCAAAGTATGAAAAGGTACATGTAAATGGAATTAACTTCAGTTATTTGTGTTGACTCACTGCTTTCATTAGACATTAAACAGAAGGGCGAGGGAAGGAAATCGAAGCATCAAAGAGGAGCTTCATTCGTGTACGTTTATTCAAGGCAAAATTAAACGCAATCGTTAAAGCAGCTAAGGCCGCGGCTGACCGTCTCCTTTCATTACAGCATTTGTGACTCTGCAGAACTCTTCCCCAAGAGCCAGAAACTCAAAGTCCAGTCATCAGCTGCAGGATTTATCCACTGCTGCACCGGTAGAGCAGTTTTTCTTTCTTTCAAGATGTTCCAGTTAGGGACAAAAAAAGGCTTCAACTCATTGCTTTATCTTATATTTAAACTACAGTGTAACTGGAATTGATTTTTTATTCTGTGCTGCCTCCCAGGTGAATAGAATGATCGGGGAGCCTCCAATTACCCCAACAGAAGTCACACCTAAGCAAAGAAAAATGAAGCCTCGAACAATATCACAGGTACTTGACCGTTTGTTTAAGACCATGTATTTTATTTTTCATCTTTTTAAAAACTATTTCTAGAGATTTTTTTTTGCCTTTCTTAGATTGCAGACAGCAGAACAATGGAAGAAAGTCTGCTGGAAATTGTTGACCTTCCCGAGCGTGAAATAAGGTCGGGACGCCAGCCGCAGGACTTCACCACCAGCCGGCAGGTAAAGCAGAGTCGCGCTGAATCTCCTGGCATGAGCCTAAACCGGTCGAGCCCGCTCTGTTCCTTCCGAACCTGTAGCCTCTTGTGACACACACCTGTTCTCTTTATGGCCTCATTTCTGATTGATCACAAACTTATTATCTTGTTATCTTTTCAGGTGAACAAACCGTCCAGGGCGCATCCAACAACTCCACCTCTAGCAACAGTGGTCAAGCCAATGGAGAGTGACATGAACGACAATGTGATAATCGATCCACTGACTATTTAAGACCCTATGTTACAATTTTTATTTAGGGCTTTGTGTGATTGTTAAACCTGTACGTTTTGCTGATTTAAACTACAAATATATTATAAAGCAGAAGAAAGTGTAAAACTTTAATTGGGCATTTTTAGACCTAGCTGCGACCCTTCTGTGCTCTGTGTCGCATTTTATTGCAATTTTTTTCAGCACCTTGTATTCAAGGCGATGTGTATTAACAATACATTCATCTCGTGTGTGTGTGTGTGTGTGTGTGTCTGTGTGTTTGTTTTCATTCAAGGCGAGCAAAGAGAGACTGAAACCTGATTTACAGATGAAAGCTAAGGTGAGAGAAGAAATCTGCACTTTGGGTTCTGTGAATTTTGTTTATATAGGGTTTTTCTAAAAAAAAAAAAAAAAAAAAAAAGGAAAGAAGGAAATGCACACAATAACACTGAATAGTAAGAATTATCATCCTGGAATTGCTGTTAAGTGTAAAACCAGCTGGAAAAGATTTAACCAGACATACCACATGTAACACTTCAATGCTTCAAATATTGGAAATCTTCCGCCTTTCTCCAACAGAACAAACCTGCTTCATCCAGTAACACAAAGAAAGAAGATCCCAAATCTGGTATGAGGTAGTTTGGTGTTTTAAAAGAAGAAAAAATAAATAAGATATTGCTCAATATTCAGGAACATGGAGCGCTGACTTTCTTCCCTCCTTACACTTTGTAAAACAGCCCGGACTGATTTCGCCGCTGGCATGAAGGTACAGCAGACTCATGACAACCAAACTCATGCTCTTTTTTGTTTTGTTTTTTAATAAATTAGCATTTCCTCCTTTTTTTCCTCACACTTTCCCATCAATGTTTGCTTGAAGCCCGTTGGTGGAAATGATTTGCACATTTTAATCGTTGGTTTCTTTGCTGATGTAGTAGCAATAAGGTCATGATGTTATCATTCTGGGTCCGGCCTCCATTCAGTGTTAAACATTTTTCCAGGTGAAGGAACTCGCCCGGATTTTTGCAGCGCCCGCAACCCACGAGGCAGCGACCCAACCGAAGGGGAAACACAAAGAGAAACAAGTGCCATTGCAGGTTGTGGACACTGCAGATCTCACTTTTCACCTCACTGTGGTGGCAAAATGGAGAAGCTTGCTGGAATACGGAGAAAGAATCCACGTCATATAATATCAATTTTATCTGTTTCATTCTCTCTGACCTTTCTTCTGAGGTGTAATGGGCAACTTTTCATATTGTAGCCTCACAATTGATTGCTTTATGTTTTGAAAAGTGATAAACTAAAAGTTAGTATCATCATTTCTGTTATTTGTTGGATAATGAGTGCATCATACCTTTCAGACGCAGCTTCTGGCTCAGAGGTTTTCAGCCAGAGTAAAACCAGAGGAGAAAGACAGAGAGGAGCAAAACCTACCCCAGGTACGATCCTCCACCACTTTGGTCCAGTTTCAAATATTTCAATTAACTATTGGATGAATTGCTAGTAAATCTATCAACATTCATAACCTAAGAATGAATCCTGATGACATTGATAATTTGAGTCACTTTTCAGGCAAAAAAAATGCAACTGCTCCGTTTTTCATCTCTTCATCGTTAGGATTCGATGCTTCTTTGCTATGTATATAATATATATAAAAAATAAGTATAATATAATTGGAACCTGAATCTCTTTTAGAGTGTTGGTGGAATAAAACAAGCCATTTTTATGTCGCCATGTTGGATCCTGGGAAACTGTCAGAAGCGTCTTACACAGTCTTCTGAAAAATCTTAGGAAAAAAAAAATCAGTCTAAGAAAGAACAAGCAGGTTAATCAGTGATGAAAACGGTCGTGAGTTGCAGCTCTAGAATATATAACACCACAAGCGCTAAATTATATTTTTCAGGAAAATCATGCACTGAAATTGAAAATACACCAATAAAAAAAACAAATTGGTTCATTTTTGCAAATCAACCCCTTCGGAAGCAACTGCTTGAAATATTAAAAAACTGTCTCTCTCTAACAGAATGTGTCAGACTCAGCAGTTACCACCCAAACAAATCCATCAGCTGCAGAAGCCACAACAAAAGATGATCCCAAATCACGTATGTATTGGCGTGGTTTATTCAGCACAGGAAATAGATAGATAACCATGACAACAAAGCTGTCACTGTCTCACTGTCCTCCTGCTCCACAGTGGCTGAAAGCGCTCGGCCCGATTTCTCCGCCGGCATGAAGGTGAGCAGGCTCCCGTCCTGCCTGATTGGATCATCCATTGTAGCAACAGCAATACTATCACAGCCAAAGACAGACTCTTTTTTCCTTTTGATAGAATAGTGCAATTAGAAAAAGAAAAAAAAAAAGAAGAAGCTTATGATGTCACCATTCAGGTCAGTTTGTGCACTGAATGTTTAACATTTTCTCAGGTGAAGGAGCTGGCCCGGATGTTTTCAGCCATCGAGGCCCAGGAGGCGGCGGCCCAACCGAAGGGGAAACACGGCGGGGGACGAAAGCTTTCACAGGTTGTAGACCCTCTGCCGAGCTCATCTTCCAGCCCACTGTGGTGCCGGACGTGAGAGGCTTGCCGGAAAGCAAAAGAAAGCGATGGGTGTTGTGTTCTTATGTTTTCTTGCCTCGTTTCTTTGGGACCCTGTTTCTAGGTCACGATTTGTGGACTGTACCACAGTAGCTCCACGACTGGTCAGTCCACCACTTCAGTCCTGTCTGAAAGTATCATACAGACAGACTCCAACTAGTGTTTTTGTCTTTTCCACTGTGGGGGTTTGCGTCTTTTTCAGCGGCATTTTCACTGTTTTTTTTCACATATTTTTAGAAAAAGAGGAAAAACTGATCAATATAGAAAACAATAAGGAGAATATCAATGATGAAAACGATCATTAGTTGCGGCCCTGGAATATATATAACACCAAAAGTGTTAAACGCTATATCCCAAGGGAATCATGCGCTAAACTGTAGGAACCTTCCACCTTTCTCTGACAGAAGGGGCCAGATTCAACAGGGGCCCCCGTCGAAATGGATTCTGCAGCAGCAGGAGCCACCACTGCGGCGGATTCCCAATCATGTATGCGTCATGGTTTATTCAACACAGGAAACTGATAGGTTATCTGGGACTTTTTAGGAAATCTGGTTGACAGTGACCTTCCTCTTTTTCAACAGCCCGTGAAACTGCACAGCTCTCAGGTTTCCCCACAGGCTTGAAAGTACACTAAATTTTTTTTTACTTTGAAAACATTCAGCCAGATGTGTTTTTTGCACTTTGTTCTATCGGAGCCATTTTGCAGATGCTGCAACCACACTTTGGTTTAATGTCTGTTTCCTTGCACGGCTTTCCAGAGCAATCCGCAGAGGGTATTGTATCTTCTTGATTTATTTCGGTCCAGCTCACACTGAGCGTTTAACATTTTTCAGGTGAAGGAGCTGGCTCGGATGTTTTCAGCAACCACAACTGAAGAAACAGCGGTCCGACCGAAGGAGAAACACCAAGAGGAACAAAAACTGGCATAGGTGCCAGATTCACTGTAAATCTTATTTTTCATGTCACTATGGTGCCACTATATAAAGTTGAGAAGTGGGAGGCATTTTAATTTTTTCTTTATGCTCAATGCTCATGCTCAATATCAGTTAACATGGAAACATCGGACTCCCCCGGACAATGTAACAACCCTATAGGTTTATGCTATGGACACTGTTATTAATTATTTCATCTCCATTTCTGAGAAGACTTTTCCGTAACCTTAATATGGGATATGGGTCTAAATACTGCAGTACACATGAATCTCAGCTGCTGTTCCTATGAAGAAGAAGCCAGTCCGAGATTTGAAACAGAGCCAGGGCAAATTCACATGTTTTGTCATTGCAATTGTTAACATAATACTGTGTTTTCAAGTCCAAAATTAACCCAGAAATGGAAAGAGAAACAGATTTACGCAGGAGATTTTGAATTTCCTTTCCTCAACATTGTGAATTCTTGGCTACTGTCGCTTGTTAGCGGCGTGAGTGATGCTGGGGGAATGCTGTATCTTCTGTAGCTAGCAGTTGTTAATCGTTTTCATTTTGGTTTTAATTATGTGATTCACCATGAAAGTCAGTCATATGCCAGCTTAACTATATGTTGTAGGTTTGTTATTTTCAAAAAAAGAAAAAAAAGGTTTTCAAACCATTGTGCATGAGACACAGGAAGTGTATTTCTTTGTTTTTTTTTTTGTTTTTTACTTTCAGCTGCATAGAGCATGCTTCTTACTGTTAATATTTCAATGCATTTAATACGAAAAAAAAACCCACCCATATATTAAACTTCTAAGGAATTTAATTTACCATTGATGCTGTAACAATTTTTAAAATGATGTGTTGGCCCAACCAGAACTTTGACTCACCAGTGTTGCGAAACTTTTCACAAAGGATGGTATTTTAGGTTTTGTTTACCAAGTAAACCATGTGAAACTTTTAAGAAAATGCCATGAGTTCCTGTTGCATGAAACAAACTAAGATAACAGCTGAGAGTAATAAATAGGAGCGGAGCTAGGATACAACAGACAGATCACGCAGAGAGGCCCCGAAGCTGCAGAGCACAAAGTGAGCTGCCAGAGGTAATATTTGAAGGGACTTTCTGATATCAATTTATGATGAAAGATGACAAATATAACAACACAGATCAGCGATTTATGTTTATGTGTGACAGAAACATAATGTCCAAAGAAGGAAATAAGGAAATGTTTATACCTATAATATTGGTATTTAATTTGACTTTTAAGCATGTTTCCGAAGCGATTCAAGTTCAGTTTTATATATTTTTTATTTTCACAATGTATTATGTCAAAAATTAAAAGAAAAAAAATACGTGACCCCACAGCCATATGGGTTGTATCCTATTTATTATTGCAATACAAACTAATGACAGGATAGCGCCCGACGGAAAACCGGCAGGGCAGCAAAGGTGTGTACAAGAGGACGTGTGAGCGAAACGGCTGTCAGGGTGAAATACTACATCAAATTTTCCCGTGGATATAGTTACGTTTGGATCCAACTCACTCAAGTCCACCAACAGGGTGATGCCATTTAAAAAGGGGGATAATGTGTTTTCTCAATTGCTTTATATTGAACAAAAACAGGGATATCATCTCTTTCAGAATAGAGTTATCTATTGTTTTGTATCCAGTGCCACTCAGGTCTTAAGCATGTGCTACTATAATGCAAAAATTCCCTCCAGGGATCAATATAATTTCACTTGACTGACTTCATAGTTATTTATTTTGATGCCATATTACTACAGTTATTTGCAGCAGGAATCAGGCAATAAGTGTACGGTATACTCTCTGTCACTAGAGGGCGACTAAACACCATCTAATTTCAGTGATACACATCCAGGTTTTCATCAAATAGATCACTGATGTGAAAAAGTTAAATCATTTACGGGATTAAATAGAAGCAGATGGTTTAACAATAAAAAATTATGTTGGATTTCTGATCAATAAAATCTCCAAATCAGTGTTTAATTCCTCCTCAAAGGGAAACTAGGAAACTAGGCTTTGAGGCAGGTGTCCCCCTGTAAAGTGGATTGAAGAAAAAGAAAAAAAAAACAAGGTATGATGCCTGTCTTCCTGAGATAATGACAAAAAAACTATCAAATTACGATACAAGTGTGACAATACTGCACGAAAAAATGCTTGATTTCATGGTATAAACAAAAAACAAATTAAAAAAACAAAACAAAACAAATATAACACCAATGGTAACTGAGGATACATTGCACAACTTTCCATGTTTGCTACAGAAAGTTCACAAATCCAGAAAATGTTGAGAAACAATTGTTTCTTTACCTACAAATGTGAAGTAAGTGCTACACAGTGGAAATTGATGTATTTGAATATATTTAAAACAAAATATATAGATATACAATATACAATTATACAAATGTTTCCTACAGTCGCCCGACACTGTGGACATGGAACCCCGGGTTTGCCACTGTGGCTGGTCCAAAGACACGACCCTCCAAGGCCTGAGAATCCACCAGGGGAAGAAGGGATGCAAAGCAAGGGGACAGTGCATCCCAAGAGACTCTCACCCAGAGGTAGGCGGACTAGCTCAAAGCACTCCAGTCAGGGAGAAGGTATGTTCAAGCAGAGCTATAGAGATTATATCGGGCTGAACCCTTCACATAATCAGGTCACAGCAAAACTTGTTGCCCTCAGCGACGTCAGCAAACAGATGAAACTGACTTGGGATTCCAAATGTTAATGAGAGAGTAAAAGCAAAGGTTAGATTTACACGAGATTAATAATTTCATCCTCCACCTAACCGAAATGTCCCAACGTCTACTCGATGGGTCCCCTTGAAATTTGGTGAAACCGTTCGCGTCTCCCTCGGGATGAATCTTAATCATCAGGTCGCCGCGAGCATGTTAGTGTGCCGATGCTTAGCTCACAGCATCCCTACGCCCAGTCGCAGCCTCACAGAGCCGCCGGCGTGGCCTAAGACTTAGGTGTGC